>CM053787.1:197948000-198414992 GCA_028749045.1 Cupressus sempervirens
TACTCAAACATGAAGTGTCATCACACAACACATAGAGGCCTATATAGGATCAAAAAATCCTTCTCTCATTAAGGAAATCCTACTATGTAAGAACCCATCTCTGAAATAGAAGGTTAATATTATATCTCAACATCTATAGATGGTTGAATGGCTATCATGGATTACATCTCTCAAACAAATGATTGTTGAACAAAATAAGTTATCTTTATAATTATGTTTTTTCCCATTTATTATTAAGGTTATTAGTTGTATCTTAACTAAACCAAGTTATGCTAGGATCCCTTTGTATCATGTCCCTCCTTAGTGTTAGAATCTGATAAGATTAATAACCCAGAAAACTAGTGCAAAGAATAAATATCTAAACTATGAATGCAAATGATACAAAATCAAAATAGCATCATAGAGTTAGTCTCCATGAGAGTAATGCAAATGCTGGAAGCAAAATAGCATTAAGAGGATGCAAAAACAAGAGATGCAAATACAAGCCAGGTAGCATGCTTATATAGGCTAGGAAGAGGGAGGAGGTGGCAACACCAACCAATGAGGAGCAACCATCTATCGGACTAAAGATAGCAAAGTATCTTCCCAAGATAGCTAATGGATGCTCACATGTAGGAAGGTGACACCTCACAATCATTCACCTAATAAGACATGCTTTATTAACCTAAGCGAGATTATTAAAAGTGTAGGAAAAACTTTGCCAAATAGGAAAAATAAAAAACTACACTAACACCCCCCCATAAGCGAAGCTTAGGTGGATGTAGAAATGGGTCCCGGCAAGTCAAGCCTGATGAGGTACCCATGTACATAAAATTCCCCCAAAAGAGAGAGAAAAGAGACTCCCCAAAGAAAATTAGGACTCCAAGTGAGAGGAAGAGGCCCCCCAAAAGATGAAGCATCTTGCACCCCCAGCAAAGCTTGCAAATTTTGTCCAGTAGATCCACTTACATCGAACAAGTTTTCTTTCCTTAGGAAAATGGACAAGATCCCAAGTGTGGTTCCTCATCAAGGAACTATACTCTTCTTGCATAGCTGTATCCCACTCAGAAATACCAGAAGCCTCATGAAAGGACTGTGGATTTGAGGCAGTAGCAATGAAGATGTGCAGAGCATCCTGGAATTGTGAACAGGTCTGCCTGATGTCTGATGGATCCCCAACCCAATCACCTGCAAACTGCAAGGTTTGTCTAGCCCAAAGTTGACCAAAAGATGGAGAATCTAGAGGAGAATCATCAACCTGTAAATGATGACTAGGAGAGGAAGGAGGTGAGTCCTTCGAATCACTCTCTGCATCAGAAGTGGAGGTAGAAGACTGCTCAAGTGAATCTAACCCATTAGAAGATCTATCATGTATTCCAAGTGACTCCAATGTCAAAGTAGAAGGCAACCCTGTGACCATGCTCTGCTGGTTAAGCTGATGCAAGTAGTGGAAGTTAAGATGGTCAAACCGCTCATGCCATAATCTGCTCACATCATTAGAGTGAGTGAGTGAAACAGTCAAAGGAGAATCAGGAACAAAGTGAGAAAACATATAGAGTCGTGACTGATGATCTGCTCTCCCAACTGCAACTATAGAATCATTGTGCAACTCACGTATCTCCACTGAACTAGGAGTGAACTCAACCCACTTGCCTAAACTTGTGTGAGTGATCTGGTATACCGATAGGAGATTAGTTGTCAATGAGGGTACACAAGGAACATCATGGAATGTGTCATCCCCCACATCAATAGACCCTCTCTCACACACCTCAACAGGAGTGTTATCACCCATCAAAATAGAAGGCATAGTACACAGCTCCAAGGATGCAAGTTCTTCCTTAGATGAAGTCATGTGGTGTAAAGCACCCGAAACAAGAACCCAAGTGGATGGTGAGGAAGCAACTGCAAAAAGGGCCTTGCCCTTTCCTTTCCCCTTGTTGTTTTCTTTTTCCTTGTTAGACCCTTCATTAGAACTGTGTTTGATAGACTCAGGAACACTGATATTATTCTTCTCAAGAATGTATGTCAAGTGATCAAGTTGTTTCTGCAAACATTTATGTTCATCATGACCAGGTCTTTCACAATAGGCACATTTGACCTTTTCTTTCTTAGGCTTATCGCCCTTGGAAGATGGTGTATCAATAGTTTCTTTTGAAGAAATCAATATTTGATCCTTCTTCTCCTCGCTATTCTTTTGTTTCTTGTCCTTACTATTGTTGTTACTACTTTGTCCTTGTTGTTCTTTTGTGCCTTGGTTGGCAACCAAGGCATGTGACTTAGAGGACTTAAGAGTGCCCATCTGGATTAGCTTGTCCTATGCTCAAGTGAGATTGACAGCAAAATCATCTAAAGATGGCATGGTGAATTGAGTACCAAGTGCACCCTTAGTAGTATAGAAGGTAGAGACAAACACATAATATTCTGAACTTAGCTTAGAGAGAATACTAAGAATCAGTTGTTCATCTTTCTTTTCAATTCCACATTGTTTTAACTGCAGCCTTAGTGATTTCAATTTGGTGAAGAAATCTTGGATTGTGTTGAAATTTCTTGGACTCAAACTAATTAATTCATTTTCTAACATATGACCCCTCATTGAATCTTGTGTGTCAAATAGTGTTTCTAGCTTTGTCCATACTTCATTTGGTGTATCCAAAGACTCAATGTGAAATAGCAAGTCAGGAGAAACAAACAAACACAATGTTCCATATGCCTCATCACATTTGTTAAACCACTTAGGCTTGTCTTCAGTTTCAAGTCCCATAGTTATCCCATTTAATCCAGCTTTTCTTAAGTGAATTATCATGTGTGATTTCCACTCAAAGTAATTGTATGGAGTTAGGATGGGCATATTTGTTTGATCCATGATGAAGAAATGCAAAGAAATGCTAAAAAGAAGAGAACCCAGCCACGACAATGCCCCCCCCCCCCCCCCCCCTTTTTTACTCAATCAAAGAACCCCCCACCCCCCCCCCACCCCCCCGAAAAGAAATATGATTTGGCACTTTATTTTAGTGTGTTTAAAACTACCACTAGAAAGAAATACTTAGTGGTCTTGATTTCAATGCATTACAAACCCTCATGAAGAGCATATGCTAAAAGTGAAACTTGGGCACAATAATCAAGGAAACAAATAGCACCACTGCGATCTACTCAAAAAATCATGCAATTTCAAAAAAAGAATCACCTCAATACGAGGTCGTATGAGAAAGTTATGATCCTTCGAAGTTTTCAAAACAAGAACTGTGCACAATCACGGCTGAGAATCTACAATTTCTGAAGAATTCATGCATGAAAATCAAAAAACAACTTCACTAGTGGATAGAGCACAAAAAAAAAGCCAAGTTCATAACAAGAATCATCAAAATCGGAGTCCATATGAGAAAAAAAAAGACATTTGAAAACTGCATTCAAATCTATGACTGCCAACAGAGAGGGGTATGGCTGTAGCCTTTCATGCTCGATTCTACAAAATATACAGCTTGCATGCAAAATCTAAAAGATACCCAGATGGTTTTTCGGGGCTGCAAACAAAACTCAAAAAGTGGTTTTCTTGCTGATGTATAGAAGATGATGCTAGCGTCTAATAGTAAAAAAACGGCTCCAAAAATCAAAAAATGACCCCAGCAACCAAAATATGACATGCAAATGCTGGATCCGCTTCCTAAGTCCATCAATGCCATGCTAGAACCTGCAATACTGATTGAAAACTCCAAATATGCAAGTTGGTTGTCAGATTTGAGATTGAAACCCTAGAGAAAAACCATTTTTGTCAAAACTTTTCTGATTCTCAGGATCATCCAAAGATGCAAGAGAAGAGCATACTTCGTTTTTCAAAAAACTACAATAAAGTTTATTAGCCCCCCCCGCCCCCCCCCCCCCCCCCCCCCCCCCCCCCGAATCTCTCAAATAAGGAAACTAAAATCTATTCTTGCACATAGAAAAGCTCTGATACCATGTTAGAATCTGATAAGATTAATAACCCAGAAAACTAGTGCAAAGAATAAATATCTAAACTATGAATGCAAATGATACAAAATCAAAATAGCATCATAGAGTTAGTCTCCAAGAGAGTAAAGCAAATGCTGGAAGCAAAATAGCATTAAGAGGATGCAAAAATAAGAGATGCAAATACAAGCCAGGTAGCATGCTTATATAGGCTAGGAAGAGGGAGGAGGTGACAACACCAACCAATGAGGAGCAACCATTTATCGGACTAAAGATAGCAAAGTATCTTCCCAAGATAGCTAATGGATGCTCACATGTAGGAAGGTGACACCTCACAACCATTCACCTAATAAGACATGCTTTATTAACCTAAGCGAGATTATTAAAAGTGTAGGAAAAACCTTGCCAAATAGGAAAAATAATAAACTACACTAACACTTAGAGAATCACTCCATCCCTCTACACATCAACTAGTCACAATGAAACTATACAATAAAAGACTTGTAAGTTGAAACACCATAATAAATATGGTAATTTCATTGGTCTCAAAAAAAGAGTATCCCTCCCTTGGACTATCAATGTAATGTCCCCTTTCTGGGTCCATCATGATTCATGTCTTTAAATCAATTATAAACTTGGACACAATATTATTTAGTTATCAAATGATGTTATTGTTTGGAATTAGGTTAGAAGAATATAGATGTTATCAAGTTGCCTAGACACCATCTATAGACTCCCTCTAATTTTAGAGGTCCAAGCCCGCTTCACTAACAAAATGCTAACCCCTACCTTCTATTAGGATACATCTACTAGATTGGATTTAAACAAACCCCTCCTTGGTAACATTGTATACTTTCAAAAATCAAAGAACAAAAATAGTAGAGATAATCATATTTCAATAATCAAAAGATTAAGATTATTATTTACATATAAGAAGATACACTTACTCCAATATTGATTCTCATATAAGGATATATGTTAGAAATAATCCTATTTCAATAATTATTATGTTTAATAATTATCCCATTTAAATTTTAAATAGTGATAATATCAAATATTAAATCATATATTTCTTTTAATATTCACATATCATATTTTTTTTAATGAATAGTCCCTTTCTATTAATAAATTAATATACTCTACCTAAAAATTCACAAAAAAGGGGTAGGGGGATGCAAGATCACCTCGTGAAAGTTCACATGGCTGAAGCCAGAATCAACAACTATTCATCAAAAAAACATATAAACAGCTCCATCGGGCTGCTAAAGAAGTTCAAATCGAGGGAGGTCGATCATCACAATCATTATAACCCCAACAATCCTTGGGATTGGTAGGAGGACTAAGAATAGTCTAGCCATCAACAATATTAGCATCGTCAACTTTCTCTTGTCTTTCTCTTTTGCGCGACAAAGAAATAGCCAAATCCAAGTGGGGAAAGACCACTTGGAGCCACTAGAGCCAAGAGGAGCAATAAGAGGGGGATTCATAGGAACCAGGGACCAACCAAAGTCACAACGAGGTGGAGAAGCCAAGTGGCAATGCCAACTAACATTGCCACCACTAGGATAGTGGTGGTGGGGAGCCTACGAGCGCGGTGTTTGCGAGCAGTGAGAAAAAGAACTGTGACCTTGATGACAGCCCCGTGGAAAAGTATGGTCAATTGAGGAGTCAAGAGGAACTCTAGAAATTATGCAAGGCACATTACTAGAATTATTCAGAAATTCTTGAAGGTGGACCACCTCCAACACCCCCTTGTTGGCTTGGACCTGAATCTATAACATGACATTATTACAAATGCATGCTTTAGTGTACATAGAAACATTGATATCAAGAAAGTTGTGAGTGAAAAGAACAAAATTCCTATCCTTCCACAAAGTAAACAAAATCTCCATCTTGAAATTATGTTAGATCTAGGAAAATTTCCTAGGAATCCTGGGGAAATCACCCAACACAATCATGTGCCAAGAAAAGGGGTCTAGTGTGAAGGGCTTGAAAAAATCATGTATCCATTGCCAATAATTCTAAGCACGCCTACAGAACCAAAAAATACGCAAAAATGACTCGTGATACCCACAAAAAGACATCGAGGATCTAAAACACCAATATTCTTGAGCCACGGCCCAAGGGGAAGCCCTTGAAGCAACATGCACCAAAAAAATGGGCAATATTTGGCTCAGTGATAGCACTCTAAGTAGTATCAAATCACACCCTCCAATGACAAGGAGAAGACTAAAGATGTCGATGCTAGTTGAGAGTATCCACCATAGGGAGATGTGGAGAAAGCCATCGATATCCTAATTTGGGCTTCTAACTAGTGAAGAGTGTGGCAAGGTACCACTTCTAGTCTTTCCACCAAGGTTGCATAGACTGGATGTCCACCTTGTGAATCAAATGATATGGAATTGCAAAGAGCATAAAATAAAAGTCTGTTGATGTGGATGAGCAAGATAAAACTAGACTTGGATATCTTCCCAAGATTTGAGACACATAGAGATCCTAGAAAAAAGGTCCTTAGGAGTCTTGATGTTGCATTTGAAAACATGTAGAGCACTAGTGCCTTGAGTCTTGGCTAGAGGAACACCCTGAATGGAAAACATCGGGTAGCACCAAAGGTTCTATTGATTCAAAGAAATCCCATCATGAAACCCATCACCATCCTAGAGAAGCCAAGGCTTCACAACTTCCCAAGATTTCCAAATACTCTTGATAACAAAAAAGCCCTAGATATGAACAGGTTCTCGCGTGATGAGAAGGGTTTGAAGACCAATCCCCTTCCATGTGGGTCTTTTAATAGGGAATCCATAAGAGATATTGTTTCAAACCAACACTTTCCAAGCTTCATCACTAGTGAGAGCATGAATGATCCACTTAGCACAAAGTGTGGGCCTTTGTTTCTATGTGAAAATAAGGCCAAGACCTCCAGACTCTTTGGGGAGGTAGCAAAAATTCCAGGTAACCTTGTGAAAGCCATGATGATCAGAATTAGAAGCCCAAAGAAATTCATGGAGAAAACATCCCAACTTAAGTTAGGAGTTTTTGGAAAGAGCCCAACAAGAGGAGTAATACGCATCAATAGCGCCAGCACCTTCGAGAAAATCTAAAATTTCATTGCATGAGAAAGGGGTTTAGTAATCGAGTAATCAAGATTTTTCTCAATTTTCATGAGCACAACATTCCATAATTCCACCAAAGAAGCTTGAAAGGTGAAGGGGATGCCCAAAAAGTGGAATATCGCCCCATGAGTAACCCATTTCCACTTGAATTGAGCAAGCTAGGGTGGCAATAGAAGAAAAGATTGCTTGTAATAGAGCATCTTGTGTGATTGAATAGTTGAACTAGAAGCCTAACAAAAGGTGTCCAAGCATTGCAAGGAATTAATAATATTTTCCTCATCATCTAGGAGAGTGAGAAAAGAATCATCAAAAAAGTGACCATTGACAAGTTGGGACAAAGACTTGGGCAAGGAAATGCTATGAACCAAACCAGAAGAAACATAGTGGCAAGTAAGTAACCAAACCCTTCAATAGAAAGAACATACAAAGTCAGAGTGAGAGGGAAACCCTACCAGATAGATCAAAAGAGCCTGAAGGCTTTAGATTGAGAACTGTTAATGGTAATACAGGCATTAGCATCTCCAAAAAGCATTTCCATAGACTAAAGAAAGTTAGGGCCAAAACCCAAGTCTTGGAGCATAGCCAAAATGAAGGGTCATTCAATTCAATCATAAGCTTTGGAAAAATCAATTTTCAAAAATAGAGTCTGTTGATTGGACTTGCAAGCCCACTCCATGCCTTCCCAAATGGCAATGATGTTTTCAAGAATATACCTAGACTTGTTAAAACCAATTTTCTCTGGTCACACAATTATGGGAAGAAGATGTTGAATCTTGAGAGATAAGGCCTTAGCAATGATCTTGTATGACACATTAAGCAAGGTGATGTGCTACTAGTTACAAATATCCTTAGGGTCATCAACTTTAGGTATGAACTTAATGCTTCATTTATTAATGATGGCTCCTAGACTCTTACTGTGATAAGCATCAAGATAGACTTTGTGTAGGTCTTAACCAATAGACTCCTAGAGGTTCTTGTAAAATTCACAAGGAAACTCGTCACACCCAGAGGACTTTTCATCTGCCATAGAAAAGATAGCCTCCTTGAGGTCCCTGATGGTGAGAAGTTTCTCATAGAAAGCCTATTGCTTGACTGCAAGGCAGTTTGGAATAACATAAATACACTTTATGAGAGCTTCTTCTTGGGTAACTAAATTTCCCTACAAAGCAAAAACATTTTCATAATGATGCACAAAAGCTTGCAGGATGTCAAGGAGATTGGAAATAATAGTATTTCCTTGTTTAATCATTTTAATCCCAAAGTTGGTATGATGGGCTCTGAGAGCTTGGAAGAATTCTTTAGAAGCTTTATCACCAACCTCCAACCAATGGAGGTGAGCTTTGATTTGGGTACCCTAAACAACATAGTTATCAGCAATCTTCTTATCATGGCGAAGCTTGGCAAGCTAGACTTACAAATTAGAATCAAATAGATTAAGGGTAAGAGCTTCAGAAGCCTTCCTAAGAGCCTTGGTATTGGCTTCACAAGACCTTTTTATGAAAATAACCAATTGCCTCCCATATATGTGAAGAAACCTAGCGGTTCTGGTAACAACATCATTCCACCATTGAATCAAACCTATTTGAGAGTGGGGACATGGATCCAAATTCTAGACATGTCGGATGTGAGCAATAGTGGAAGTATGCATCAACACCAATGTTTTGAGGAAAAGTTGCATTCTAACATATTGTTGGATAGCAGCTTGCCAAGAAATGGTAAAATAAATGGGGTAGTGGTTTGATAATGCTAGATTAGGAAAAGGAATGATAGGTAACTCTTGATCTTCTGAAAAGGAGAAAACGGATTGTGTAGTTTTCATGGAACAATCAAGATGTTTTAATATACAGCCAGAGCCAACTCAAAAATTAGACCAAGTGTGACATACCCCACTTTGCTAGCGACATTTAGCATTGAGATCAAAAAGGCCCAATTTATTATACATGTAGTACCATGCTTCCCTTTCCTCAACTGTCCAATGAAAAGGAAAAATACCTTCTTTGTCAAAAGCCAACTCAACCATATTAAAATCACTGCACATAACCCAAGTAGCTGGAGGCAAGTTGTTAGCCATCCAGCACCAAAGTTGAGATCTTTCAACAGCATCGTTGGGAGAATAAACAGTAACTATAGCAAAGGAATCATTATGGATAGAAAGAAAAATCCAAATAATTTTGTGCATGGGGCCAAAACCATGTGAAATAATAACAAAATAAAGATGAGGTGATAGGAGAGTAATTATACCACCTCTACCAATTTTTTGCTGAGAAGAAAGCATAATTTTTTTTGGCCAAATAACGTGATAGGTAGAAGAAAGCATTAAACTAGAGACTTTAACCTCTTTCATACAAAGGAAATCTAGATTACCAAGTCTATAATGAGTATCCTAAACATAGTACTTTCTAGAGAGGTTTGTAACACCTCGCACATTTCATGATAAAAAAATCATGAAAACTCTTCCATATCAATTTCTTCCTTGAGGGAGGAATAGCTATTTTGTAAAAAGGTAGAAATTGGGTTGAAACCAGAGGGAAACCCTTCAGGAGTGATGACTCGCTACTTCTCTTTTGGTTTCTTAGCACACCCAAGAGGACTGAAAGAATGCCACAAATTCTGTGTCTCAATGGAAGACACAGCAAGTAGAGTGTGAACCACTAAAGGAGTGGTAGCCCTCACATTTGCTTTGATCCACTATGAAACAACAGGTTTTGAAACTTGTGAAACAACAAGAATTGACTCCAGTGAAACTATTGTCAACCTTGCAGTGGCTAAGGTTTATGCTCCATTTTATATAGGAGAAGTAGAAGTTGAAGCAACATTTGACTATTTTGGGTTCGAGGGAGCCTTTCCTTTGTGCCAAATAGTGGTCCATTCCTCTTTTTATTTTCCTTCTGCTAGCTAAACATGAGCATTCTTGGGCAGGGGTTTACCCCTGGGCACTTTCAAAGGGAAATCCCTGATCTTGTGGTCTGCTGACTAACACCTATAACATGTGTTTGACAGGTTCAAATAAAGAATCTTATGAGAGAAGGTGTGGGAAACAACCTGAATCTCCACAAAATCCTTTAGATCCTTGGAGAGATCAACCTCAATGCACATGCATTTTTGACGGTGAGCATTGAAAAACTTATCATGTTCCTTAGTAACAACTTTTCCAAGAGTGTTGGCAATGGTCTCAATAAATGGTCAACAAGGCAAGGGGAGACAAGTAAACTCAACCCAAATAGGAACCCTAAGCTTTTTGTCATCAGAGACTATAAAGTCTTGAGACCACCTTTGAAACACAAGCAAGGAGGAACAAATCGACCAAGGGCCATTGCCAAAGACCACATTAGCTTGGGATAGGTTAGCAAAGAGGAACCAAAAAACCTTTGGTTAGGTTTTTCATAGCTTCAAGGTGGACTTTGTGAGGAGACCAACTCTTGGTAACACATGGTTGAGGTTTGCACTCCATTTTGTATAGTTGGAGTGGAACTTGAAGCAACATTCGACTGTTTTGGGTCCGAGGAAGCCTTTCCCTTGCACCCAATAGTGGTCCATTCCTCTCTTCTTCTTTTTCGTATGCTAACTTAACAGGAGCATCCTTGGGTGGGGGTTTAATGTTAGGCACTATCAAAGGTCAATCCCTAATCTTGTGGTCTTCTGAATAACACTTATAACATGTGTTTAGTAGATTCGAATAAAGCATCTTATGAGAGAAGGTATGGGAAGGTGTGGGTCCATTAACCCTACAATGGCTAAGGTTTGTGCTCCATTTTGTATAGGAGGAGGGGATGTTGAAGCAACATTCGACTATTTTGGGTCCAAGGAAGCCTTTCCCTTATGCCCGACAGTGGTCCATTTCTCTTTCTGTTTTCCTTCCGCTAGCTTAACAAGAGCATCCTTGGGCAAGGGTTTAACCCTAGGCATTGCCAAAGGGAAATCCCTGATCTTGTGGTATGCCAACTAACACCTATAACATGTGTTTGGCAGGTTCAAATAAAGCACCTTATGAGAGAAGGTGTGGGAACCAACCTGAATCTCCACAAAATCCTTCAGATCCTTGGAGAGATCAACCTCAATCCAAATGTGTTTATAAGGAAGAGCATTGAGAAACTTATCATGTTCCTCGGTAATAACTTTTCCAACAGTGTTTGCAATGGACTCAATAAATGGTCAGCATGGCAAGGGGAGACCAGGAAACTCAACCCAAATAGGAACCTTAAGCTTTTTGTCATCAAAGACTATAAAGTCTTGAGACCACCTTTCAAACACAAGCAAGGAGGAATGAACCAACCAAGGGCCATTGCCAAAAATTGCATCGGCCTGGGACAGGTTAGCAAAGAGGAATGAAAAAAAAACCTTTGGTAAGGTTTTGCACAGCTTCAAGGTGGACTTCATGAGAAGTCCAACTCTTGGTAACACATTCTTTGAGCATGGCTTCAAGAGGAGTCCTACCAACAAGATACCCTATCAATGTATATTTTTCTAACCACTCACATGTAGCATCAAATTCTTGTTGAGGAAGGATAATATCAGGATTTTCTTATGGAAAATCTTTGGGACAAACTTGAGAGGATGTATGTTCAATGGAGGCACCATGGCTATCTGAAGTAGCAACGCGAGCACCAGTATCAACTACTAAGTCGCAGCTAGCCAGAGCCATAAAGATTCTATACCCGATAACCTCAATAACTTATGCAATACATATGGTATGACAATACAACTCCACTAGTAGGCTAATATGAATAAGATGAACCTCCACCTATGAAATCAAGAGATTCATATGACCCACTTACTAAAAATAGTGATTTTCCATAAATACTAACTCTATACTGAAATAGCCCTTATTGAAATGACTGAACAAAAATATTTTTGGGTGATGGAAGATTGGCCTTACACCCAGGATGCTCTTGCATCAATCACTCTGGCCAACCTGATCATCATTCAAACCAATTTTAAAATATTTCAAAACATTTTCAAGAATTATTTGATCATCTTTTTAATCCTTTCAAAACAAATACATAATCATTTCACATCACTTTCAATGAATCCTTATCCATTTTACGACATTAACAAACTATGTTAATGTCATGCATTATCAATCCTTGTCCAATCAAGCTAACACATCATTAGTCCTTGTTAGCAATTCTAACATTATCATTTTCTAATCAATTCAATTATTATGTGATCGTTTTCAAGATTGAAAAAATCAATTCAATTTTTTATCATTGTCATCAAAATTGGGTCATTCCTACATTTAATCATTCAATTTGGCCAATCATTTACTAATTTCTCTTATAAGAATAAACAACCCATAGTTTATTCCTATTTCCTAATCAACTAATCATTTGATCTTATTAATTTCCCCTTTGCCCTAACTTGTCCAATTAATTAATTATTCTTTTCCATAGATTTTGGGATTTTTAATTATTCCTTATTTCAAATGTGGAGGAATTTATGAGTTTTTTAAATTCAAAATTCTAAGCCTTACATATTCTCCCTTTTTTTAATACACTCCTATTTTCTAGCTTCAACTCTTACCGTATGCCCTCAAGTGACTTTTTAAGTGTCATTTCTACTTCATTTTAAGCAACAAGAGTGTTCCCATGCAATTTTTGAAGTGTAGGAAAATGATAAATTGGAATCTTCTCCTATTTTAATTGAGTGACTGTAATTTAGGAATTAAAATTAAGCATTGAAAAAATATGGGGTGCTAGAAATAAGTAGTGATTGCTTATTGAAATTTTTTGTTGTGGCTTGGGTTCACAAATTTGTTTCTCTCCTTTTTTATTGTCTTCTTTTTACTAAGAGTTTTTTGTCAAAATAAATATGGTTACTAATTCTATTAAATATGCAATTAAAGATAAAAATAAGCAACAAATTTCCTCATCATGAGGCCTCCAACTCCACAAAATGCTGCTATAAAAATTGAGTGGCGATTGCTAGCCAAAATAGCTTAGCAACTACATAGGGACCTACCCTTACACTTTCAAATTACAATTTTCCTTTTCCACTTAACTCTTTCACCTTCTACTTTTATCTCCACTTGAAAATAGATTTTTTTATAAAAATAAATGTTTTTAATACTTATTTTAACTCAACTCTCATATTTTGCTAATTTATCATTACTTGACTATTCTCTCATTTAATTTCATCCATTGCTTTCCCAAAAACAAATTCAGTCTTGGCCATCCAATCTATTCTAATTTTTATATATATTGAGACCATTTCTCTCATTTTTGGAGAACTACGTTCCTAGTATTCTCTTTTCATCATTTTTGTTTCAATATTTATGCATTTTTTGTCAATACATTAGTTGCCTCAAATACTTTTAATGAAAGGAAGACATTAGAGCTTCATTTGAAGTGGCTATTTTAGTTTAGAGTGCTAGTTGTTTTATACACCTTTATTTCAAATTATTTTAATGGTAGAATAGAAGAGTTTACATATCTTTGAGATTTTGTGGTTGTCTTTATATGCATATTCTCTCTCATTTTCTAGTTTTCTAGTTAGAGGCATCTGTGTGTCCTATACCCTAGGGGTACTATATTGAAGACCATTATTTCTTGATCTTGAAACAGTTACACAGTTTAGGTCTTTGTTCTTAAATTTTCCTCCATATTTATTAATGATGTAGGAAGACACTTCATAGTGTAGATGATGTAGTTCATTATGAAGGACACTTTCTTCTTAGTTGTTGCAAAGAGTGTGGCATCTTCAACTCACTTTGTAAAGTATTCAGTAGTTATGATTATGAATTTGTGTCCTTGAGATGAATAAGGATATATTTGACCTATGAGGTTAGACACCCATTTTTGAAAGGGTCGATGTGCTATAGAAGGAATAAGCTCTCTGGTCAGAGCATGTACCAAATTACCAAGCATATGGCATTGCTCGCATGTTTTACAAAACTTAATTACATCCTTTTCCATGGTAGGCCAGTAGTAACAAACTCTAAGCAATTTTTGATCAAGTGTGAGACCATTTAAGTAGGACCCACACATGCCTTTGTGGGATTTAGCTAATGCATTCTTAGAGTCATCTCATTCTATACATTTAAGAAGAGTATTGCAAAAGTTTAATACACTCATGTGGATGGCATTCTATACACAAGACATTCATAAAGATAATGAGATTTTATAGCAAAGACCAAAGGACCATAGACACAATTGATTATATTGCTAAACCACAAAACTTGATTATAATCTTATGGTGTTTACAAAGAGGAATCCCCTCAACTACGATAATTTTTCCCAGACCATAATTTTCCTTGGACTCCCTTTACAATGCATTTCCCTCCCTACTTTAATGGCCTATATATATATATATATATATATATATATATATATATATATATATATATATATATATATTGGCCGCTTATTTATGTACCCGTTAGGTTGAAATCATCCCTTTCTTATTCTTTGAACATTAGACATATATTAAAGGGCTCTCTACTCGAGGTGGTAATACATCACATGTTCCATAATTTATTCATTGTTCCTCTATAGAAAGTGGCATTTTTTTTTAATCCATAGGCATGTGAAGACCGATAGAGAAAACATCCCCATGTGTAGTTGTCACCACATGTAAAGGCACGTCTCATGCTAAGATTCCTTTTGATGCCCTATTGAAAATAGGTTGGGGCCCGCAATGCCAAGAGGGACATAGATGATATGGACACATGGCATCTCTATGTGTCTCCCACAAAACTATGGGAGTATTGACTTTGTGGGAGTTTGTCATTGTGGCAAGTGGCATTCTTTATTATGTTTCTTTCATTGTTGTTTCTTGTAGATGAAGTGGGTCACTATGAATTTTTTTTTATGGCACTAGGAATTTTTACTTCACAATCTTGGCAACTCTCGGAGACACCATCCTTAGTCCATGGGTAGGAAAAATATACACTTTGTACGTAACCATGAAAACATGTGCAAAACTCCATTTAGGAAAAAGTAAATAAAACTACATTTAGGAACCTCTTAGAAAGAAGGAAACATGTTCTAGACTGTGTATAAAGTGTTATATTAGAAAGAAGCTAAAAATTCCATTTACATGCTTCCCAAAGCAGCTTCCCTTTATAACTAGAATTTTACATTTTACATGCTTTTGGGTGGTGTTGAGCTTCATATTTGCATGATGACAATGGTAAAAATTCTGGTGAATATCTCTCTTTAAATTTTGATAAACACCAACTCTAAGGTTTTGTGAGGTAGTTTTTCAACCATTTGGATAACTCAATTGAAGACTAATGTTTTTATTTATGAGTGGACATTTTCTGGTTCATTGAAGTGAAATCTATAATTCTGTGATACTTAGAGAATAATTAGTGGAAAGCTTATATTTCTATTATTTTTTATTCTTTTATGTATGTAATTTTAATGTGAAACTAATATGAAATTATATTCTAACTTGGGGAATTCTAAATAAAATTGAAGGAGATAGGGTAACAAGAGAATAAACAAATTTTCTAAAAATGAAATCCTAAATGGACATAAGCCACAACAGAAATGCATCTGCAAATTAAACCTTCAAAGAGGATCGTAGAAAACCAAAAAAAATCAGAGCTGAGCAATTGTAATCTCACTAATGCAATCATCAATGGAAATTTGTAAGATTATATTATTTTTCATAACTCATCAAATCATGTTGCACACAAGTGCACACACATGAGACAAATTGCTATGAATGTACACATAGAATTCCCCTTATCTAATTTTTCACTACAAAGGCATTATGTGACTAATCGTAACAAACTCCAAAAGCTAAGATCACACAAGAATTCATCACAATAAGACTATTGGCTCCTCTTATTATTCATAAACATAAAATCACAAAGAAGACGTACATTCTAGCAAGAAATGCTAAAACCATAATGATATCAACAATAGCATAATCTTTTTGCATAAAGTGATGGCCTTGTTTTAGGGCTCAAAAATGAAAGAGGATTTTGAGTACTATATTTGAAAACTTTTACAAATAGAACCCCTATAAGAGCTTTTATGCATATGTGCTCATCTGATGTTTTGAGATTTATCTTTCATTTTAAGTGTTCATCATATTTCATTTATCTTATTCATACATCTCAAGTCATTAGGTTAGAGTTTCAAGTCATTTGGTGAGATGTTGTTTTAAGCACTTGAGAAACTTGTGAATATTTGTAAGTATAAAATAGGATAAACATGCCTACTTTGCATTAGTATATCTTGCACCCTATTAAGTTTCATGACTTATATTCCTGGAGATGTTTACATTAGATATTAGATGGCCTGCATTTCAAATTTCAAGTCTCCATGATTATAGGTTTTTCAATTGTTCAAAGTTTAGTGTTTTATGTTGGTTTGTAGTTTGCACTATCTCACAATTCTAAATACCCCACTTTGAAGGTTAATATCTTGTGCCCAGTTGAGTCTATTGATAAAATTCCTTAAATGGTGTATTTTAGACATGAGATACATTCTTGGTATCCATTTCAAGCCCCTCACAAGTACATTTGATAGGTCATGGTCATTTAAAATGCAATTTATTATTATATAATGTTGACAAATTTTTGTTGAATTTCAAGCACCCCCTTCCTAAATTTATATCTAACACCCTATTGCCCTGTAACTAAAATAAATGGTATTCCATGATTTTATACTATTTTATCTATCATTTTTCCAATTTGTAGCCCCTCAGTTCTCTATCTAGTCAACTTTTGAAGCTCATACATTATGTATTTTTTTTAAGTTTCTAGAACCAATGTTTTAAATGTGTAGAAATGACTAAACAAGAAACTTTGAAATTGAATAACTTTTTTTCCCAATATTGAAATGAGTATTTCTTTATTTTTGTAAATTCTTCATGTGAAAGACTATCACCATACAAAGAATCAAGTTCATAGAATGAGATTTTGTCACTTTTTGAAGTTGTTTCCAAAGGCTACTTAACTATTTTTAGCATTAAAAAGTATTGTTCAAACAATTTATCTCACATTCATCAAGTTGGTTGTTTTCTTCTTTTTTATATGTGCAAGTGAAAACATATCAAATTTCAAAGCTTAAGGGCTTTTGACAATGAAGACATGTACACATGGAGCCTAGTTTACTTGGTGGGATATGTAAAAGAATTTTGACCAACCATAGCCTAACACTTGGCAGATGATTGGAGGTGATTGTAAGGAAACTCAAGTACAAAAACAACTTCCTACACTAATCCCTTAAGGAAAGTATTGTGCAAATTCTATTTAAATCCTTACAATTTCATATTCAATATTATGTAAACAACAATATTACAGTCAACCATGAAAATAAAAAATAGATAGAGAAAGAAAACACAAATACAAAGATATGCCGGTGGGGAAAAACCTTTTGGTAAAACAACCCCACCCCTCCAAAACTTGCACAATGTATTATCTTCAATACAAATGTTACAACACACTTGCAATGCAAGTTCTTTCAAGACAAGACTAATCCAGTCATAACAAAACACTACCAACAATACACTTTTCACTCCCTCCTATCTGCAACCCTAAAGTCACTTATATCATGTACTTTCCATTTTTAGGGAAACTTCCAAAGAAAAACCATATTAGGGTTTTACCATTCTCTGAAAAAGTAGGAACCCAAAAAAAAATTTGGCCCAAACCTTGTGTGCTAGATGGAGACTCAAGTGTACAATACTTGATGATCAATTGCCACGTGTCTTACCATCTTCACCCATCATCATATCTTCCAAAGATAGCTCCTACACATCATAGGAATCTATCATAACTATTTCAATCATGATCTTCTTACACACAATTCAAGATGCTGACACATGAAAGTGGAGTGACACATCAACATGCCAACTAGACATGTACACTCACTTAATTACATTATTTACAAAAAAAAAAAAAAAAATAGGAATTATCCAAGGTTGAGACACCTTATTCCTAACATTCTCCCAATTGTTGAACACCTTGTAAGAGCAAAAGGAACATAGCAGGAACTAATCGCTATAGGCTGAAAGGCCCATAGACTATGAACACCATCTAAACTTCTTTGTGCCCACTAGTTTCATCAATGCATCTGCAACATTCTTTATAGTATCTACCTTCTCCAAATTTAACTTTCCATCTTCCACTATATCTCTCACAAAGTGAAACTACACATCAATGTGCTTCATTATGACATGGAAAGTTGGATTCTTTGCAAGATAAATAGCACTCTGACTATAGCACCAAATAGTAATGTGTCCTGCATCAACACCAATATCAGAACACAATCTCCTAAGACAAATGGCTTCCTTACAAGCATAAGTAGCAGCCATGCACTCAGCTTCTATAGCAGACAAAGCAACCATAGGTTGTCTCTTACTCATCCAACTGATGGCACCACCAAACATAGTGAATAATAAGCACTAATGGATCTCCTACTATCAATATCACCTACCCAATCTGAATCCACAAACCCACAAATAAAAATTAAATGTGAAGCTCCAGAAGAGTTATCATGATAACAAATGGAGTAATCTGATGTGCCCCTCAAATATCTAAATACTCACTTAAATGCATCCCAATGTACCTATCCAAGATTAGCCATAAACTAGCTCAGAACTCTTACTGCTTGGGTAATCTCTAGTCTAGTATAGAACATAGCATACATAAGACTACCAATTGCACTAACATAAGGTACTCTACTCATGTCCTCCACCTCACTAGGAGATTTTGGACAATCATCTATAGATAACTTTGTTCCCATAGAAATAGGAACACACAATGGTCTACAATTTGCCATGCTGAACCTGTCCAACATAGAATTCACATACTTACTCTGACTCAACCAAAGTTTTTATTAGACCTATCTCTATTGATTTCCATACCCAAGATGTACCTTGCTACCCCAAGATCTTTCATCTTAAACTGTGCTAACAACTGAGATTTAAAATCAGAAATCATACCTTTACCCTTCCCAAATAGCAACATATCATCGACATATAATGCAACAATAAGAAGGCAATCATTTTCAACTATGAAATAAACACAATGATCTAACTTAAATCTTACAAATCCAATTGACAACACAAAGGCATCAAATTTAAGGTACCACATCCTAGGAGATTGTTTCAAACCATACAGAAACTTCTTTAATCTGAAAACCAAAGATTCTTTACCTTTAACAATGTAGTGCTCAAGCTGTGACATATAAATCTCTTCCTCCAAATCACCATGAAAGAAATTTGTCTTCACATCCATCTATTCTATCTCTAAATCATATGATGTAGCAACAGATAAAAAAATCTAATGGATGTCAACTTTGCAACAGGAGAGAATATTTCACCATAATCTATTCCCTCTACCTATGGATACCCCTTCACAACCAATCTAGCTTTGTATCTTTCAACACTGCCATCTACACATAATTTCTTCTTGAACATCCATTTTCTACCAACAGGTTTCTATCCTTTAGGCAAAGGTACAAGGTCCCAAGTTTTTTTTTTAATCCAATGAAGTCATCTCATCATACATGGCCTCAATCCAAGAACCTGCATCTTCCATATCCAAAGCCTCTTTCATTGATCTAGGTTCATCAGTGAGTAATCAAAGAAAAAGCACAACCAAAATCTAACATAGAATAACCAAACCTTTATGGCTACTTTCTTACTCTTGTGGATCTCCTCAAGGGCTGAGGTTAAGGTTATTCTTCCTCTTCTTCTAAACTATCAGAGCTACTAGAGCTCTCCTCATCATTAGACCCAATATGGTCTTTCTGTTTAGTCTTCTCAGGGGTAGGAGGCAACTGAACAATATCTTCCTTCTTTTCTTTTTCATCTATGTCTAGCACAACAGGATAAGATGTTACCTCTCTAAAAATAACATTTCTACTATACAACACCTTACTAGTCACAGGGTCCCAAAGCTTGTATCCTTCATACCAACACCGTATCCAATGAAAATACATTTGACAGCTTTGTTTTATAACTTAGATTTTTTCTCCTTTGGAACATGTGCATAAGCTTCACAACCAAAAACATGAAGATGTCTAATTGAAGGCTTCTTACCAAACCACACCTCCATGGGTGTCTTACAACAAGGGTTGATGTAGGAGATCTATTAACTAGATAGCAAGTAGTGGCCATAGCTTCAGCCAAAACCTTTGTTCAAGACCAGATCCACTAAGCATACTCCTAGCCTTCTCCATCAGTGTCCTATTCATTCCTTTTGAAACTCCATTCTGCTATGGGGTATAAGGATTTATCTTATGCCTCTTGATACTTTGTTCTTTACAAAATTGTTTGAACTCTACTAAGCAAAACTCACCACCATTGTCAGTTCTCACACACTTAATCTTCTTACTAGTTTGATTCTCTACAAGTGCTTTAAATTCCTTGAACCAACTAAAGACTTGTGTCTTACTTTTTAGGAAATAAATCCATGTCCTTCTACTATAATCATCTATGAAAGATACAATAAATACAAACTTGGAGATTGAAGGAACTTTTACACGACCAAATACATCAGAATGAATAAGATCCAAAACATCAAAAGATTTGTGAGAACTAGAGTAAAACTAAACATGATTTTTTTTACCATAGACATAATGTTTATAGAAGTCAAACTTGAGATTACAATCATTTAACCCCTCAACAATGTTCTTGTTTTTTAGGGTTCTGAGACCCTTCTCACTAATATGGCCAAAACTCATATGCCACAACATTGTCTTTCCTACAAGAAGCTTTCCTTCCAATGTGTTTGCACCCTTAGGTACACATGCTATACTACCATTAGAACCAATAACTATAGTCTTCTTTACGACTCATTCAAATAGTGGGGATGAAGTGATAGCTGCTCTCTTCTTTGAAACAGAAGAACTATTGCACTAAGAAATTCATGCATCAAGCTAAAATAGAGTACCTCTCCTAGTACCCTTAGCAAGCACCATAGCTCCTCTCATCATCTTACATCCATATTTAGAAAAAACAACTTGCACACCTACATCATTTAGCATACTTACAGATAATAGGTTTCGTGCCAAACCAGGGATGTGCATTACCCCGTTGATCCCCTTTACTTGTCCATCAAGGAATCTGATAGTGACCCATCTTTGACCAACTATCTTTATGTGAGAATCATCACCCAAGGACCCCTTTCCACCATTGAAAACTTCATACTTTGAGAACCAACTTTGATGAGAGGTCATGTGGAAAGAAGAACCCGAGTCTATCAACCACACATCATTAGATGCATATACTACCAAGGCTGCAATGAAAGCATCGCCATCTTCTTGAGATTTTTTTTTAACCTGAATCTGAGGCCTTCTTCTTCTTCTTTGGCTCTTTATAGTCTTTACGAAAGTGCCCAGTCTTATCACAGTTCCAGTATTTTTCCTTGGACTTCCCAAGAGTCTTTGATTTTCCATGGGATTTGGATCTACCCTTTCCAGACTTGTTGTTAGTTTGCTTCCCTTTGTCATTGGATCTACCATGAATAGAAAGAGCTTCCTTAGTCGAATCTGAAGACTTTCTCCATGTCTCCTCAGATAACATCAAAGACACCACATCATCCATTCTGAAAGTGGCTAAAGTACTTCCAAGAGCCATCACAAGATGGTCCCATGAATCTGATAAGGAACATAATAGGGTCATACATCAATCCTCCTCCTCTATCTTGAGACTAGATGATGTCAACTCTACAATCAATAAATTAAAAGTATTTAGATGATCTATAACAGATCCTCCTTCATCCATTCTTATAGAATACAAATTCTTCCTTAGGAACAACTTGTTCACCAGAGATTTGGCCTAATACATAGACCCAAGCCATGTCTACAAACTATTTGCGGTCTTCTCATCAAGAACATTTAGGATAATTGAATCAGCTAGACAGACTCTAATGAGACCATTAGCTTTTCGATCTTTGAGATCCCAATCTTCTTGAGATATTGGTGCAGGTCTCACATCAAGTGAAGTCACCTCCCATAGACCACAATCTTCAAGCAAGTCTTCCATCTTGAGTTTCCACAACTCAAAATTACTGCCATTAAATTTCTCCACCTCCATTTTTTTGTATGATGAACTAGCCATCTCAATCAAAAAATAAGATTCAGAATGATCTGCACAAAAACTCGCAGTCAACTTGAGATTAGCTCAAAAAAAAATCTACCCAACAACTAGGATCAAAAGTTGATTAAGCTCTAATACACTTGTAAGGAAACTTAGGTGCAGAAACAACTTCCTACACTAATCCCTTAAGGAAAGTATTGTGCAAATTCTATTTAAATCCTTACAATTTTAGATTCAATATTATGTAAACAAAAATATTGCAGTCAACCACAAAAATAGAAAATAGATAGAGAAAGAAACCACAAACACAAAGATATGTCAGTGGGGAAAAAACTTTTCAGTAGAACAACCCCACCCCTCCAAAACTTGCACAATGTATTATCTTCAACACAAAGGTTATAACACACTTGCAATGCAAGTTCTTTTAGGACATGGAAGACTAATCTAGTTGCAACAAAACACTAACAACAATACACTTTTCATTCCCTCCTATCTGCAACACTAAAGTCACTTATATCATGCACTTTCTATTTTTAGGAAAACTTCCAAAGAACAACCGTATTAGGGTTTTACCATTCTGTAGAAAAGTAGGAACCCAAACACTCCGGTGTACAGTACTTGATGATCAATTTCCACATGTATTTCCATCTTCACCCATCATCATATCTTCCAAAGATAGCTCTTACACATCATAGGAATTTGTCAAAACTGTTTCAGTCATGATCTCCTTACACACAATTCAAGATGTCGACACATGCAAGTGGAGTGACACATCAACATGCCAACTAGACATGTACACTCACACTTAATTACATTATTTGCAAAAAAATACATTTACAAAACAAATAATAAGAATAGGAATTATCCAAGGTTGAGTTGAGACACCTTATTCCTAACAATGACTTGGCATGATGTGAACCAATCCCAACATGACACGTGGCACTAACTAATGATGACATGGAAAACTAAGCACTCATTATAGAAGTTAAGATGTCATGAGGGTGGAGATGTAACAATAGTAGAGATGTCATACAAGTGAAGTTGTGAGAAAGGGGGAGATTGAGGGTTATGGAGGTTGAAAAGTTGTGACAATGAAGATGTTGTGCCAGAGGGAGAGATCACACATTGCTTGGGTGGAGATGTTGTGACCATGGAGAAATTGTGATAGTGGAGATGGCACCAGAGAGGGAGATCACAAATTACTTGGGTGGAGATGTTGTGACCATAGAGATGTTGCAACCATGGAGAAGTTGCAACAGTGGAGATGTTGCGCCACAGGGGGAGATAGAAGTTGCGACCATGGAGATGTTACATCAAAGGGTAAGGTTACAAGTTACCAAAATGAAGAAGTTGCAACCATGGAGATGTTCTACCAGAGGGGGAGATTGCAGGTTACTTGGGTGGACATATTACCCAAGTGGAGAAGTTATGATGGTGGATATGTGTCACAATTGTGGAGATGTTGTGCCCAAGGGTAGTTGACTAATTTGACTAGATGAGTAATATGGAGAGAAACTAAAATTGCAATGATAAATAAATAATTTATTTCCTCTCATTTAATTATATAGTTTCAAACTATAGAATAAAATAAAATATTTTAATTATTTGAAAGACATGTATATTGTGCAAGTTTGCAACTTCAAATGGATGCTAGGGGAAAGATTATGATCCAGACATAGGACTATCATATATCATTAGAAAGGTCTCAAAATAAGAATTCTAATTATTTAGACAAAACATGTGTAGGTTTTACTAGGAAAAAGATGTTCTTAATTTTGTAAAATAGGGCCATGCTCAATAGTTTATTTTGGCTTTTGCCATGGAGCTTCAAATTAAGTTTTAGAGAAAATAATGAAGTGGGTGTACTCTGAACTTGGCAGAGATGTTCCTCATAGTGCATTTTGCTTTTCCATCCATGTTGTGGGTAGTTTAGTAGAGGTTTTATTAGCATATTAATTTTTCCTTCAAAGGGGTTTTCTCATCATTTGGAGAGATATTTTGCAAGTTTGTTGTGCCAAATTATGGGATTTAATTTTCTTTTCAGTTGGGGAGAGATGAGAGAGGCTTTGCAACAATAGATGAAAAATGAAGATGAAATTCAGCATCCAATGATCAAATTCGACCCTCTTCATTCTTCTATATCTTCTCATTCTTCTTGATTGTAAAGGGTTGGTTCCCAATTGTTTGAGAAAGTTCTCAACCTGGCTTTCCACCATTCTTTAGCATTTTCTTGTGTAGGAACAACATATTGCATAGATTTCATAAGAAAAGTGAATGACATTGATGTTGAATCCTTTTGGGTCTTTATGTTCTGAGTTTTATTATCATTGTATATGAAGAAAAATAAAGATTATAATGAAAATATGATGATTTGGTTCTCTTTAATGTGTTAGTCAGTTAATTTTTAGGATGAAATAAAGCAAGGATTCTTTCTTCCATTGTTATTTTATGAGAAACTCACTTCTCTTTCATGCTTCAATCCAAGGCATTGATTAAGTTTGCTTGATAGATATTGGGTATTTTTTGGTCTAACACAAGGGTTTGATAAGTAGGCTGAAGTAGAGTTTCTATCATGAGGTGTTACAAGATATTACTTCATAGATTTGAAGTTGTTTCATAAGTTGTTATGCAATGGTTTATTCTTCATGACTCTGTACCCTCATTAATAAGGCAATGATCTTAGTTGAATGGTTTGCATGTTCTTTTTGTTTCATTTATGGATCTTGTTGCAATCTTTAATCAAAAATCCATTTCCCTTTCATGTTTGTAGAGCTGAAAGTAGACCTTCACTTTGCTTGTGGATCTCTAGGTTATGTGATTAGCTATCACATCCCTTTTGTTTCAACATAAGTAGAAGAAGAGTAAATGTCATTTTTTCTACTTTATTTGGATTCAAAAGTATTTTAGCACTAGTCATTTTGTATGAATCCATGGTCTACCCACCTAGGTTTTACAGAGCCTAAAAGTGTAGGAGTATGGCCTTGTCAATTGGCCTAGGTTCTATTCAAAGTGCATCCATCATAGGAATTCATTGCCCTTAGATGTATTTTGTTTCAGTTTCCTGGTTATTTAAAAATTGTTAAATCAAGAACCAACACCTTGAATACATGTTACATCATTGTGTTTATAGGGAACCCTCTCCATCATGTCATTTTTGTTGAGTAACATGGATTGTTTTCTACAAATGTACTAACATGGTCATTGTAATTGATCTCTTCCAAATGCAAATTTGAAGACTCATAAATATGAGAGGAGAAAACATGTCTCTATAGTTAATCATCATTAGTTAATATATTAATTATATAAATAATCATACTATTAATATATATTTGAGAATCAATCTATATACTAGATTAGCCATAAATTAGCCATAAATTATCCAAGATTAGCCATAAACTAGCTCAGAACTCTTACTACTTGGGTAATGTCTAGTCTAGTATAGAACATAGCATACATAAGACTACCAATTGCACTAGCATAAGGTACTCTACTCATGTCCTCCACCTCACTAGGAGATTTTGGACAATCATCTATAGATAACTTTGTTCCCATAGAAATAGGAACACACAATGGTCTACAATTTGCCATGCTAAACCTTTCCAACATAGACTTCACATACTTACTCTGACTCAACCAAAGTTTTTATTAGACCTATCTCTATTGATTTCCATACCCAAGATGTACCTTGCTACCCCAAGATCTTTCATCTTAAAGTGTGCTAACAACTGAGATTTAAAATCAGAAATCATACCTTTACCCTTCCCAAATAGCAACATGTCATCGACATATAATGCAACAATAAGAAGGCAATCATTTTCAACTATGAAATAAACACAATGATCTAACTTAAATCTTACAAATCCAATTGACAACACAAAGGCATCAAAGTTAAGGTACCACATCCTAGGAGATTGTTTCAAACCATACAGAAACTTCTTTAATCTGCAAACCAAAGATTCTTTACCTTTAACAATGTAGTACTCAGGCTGTGACATATAAATCTCTTCCTCCAAATCACCATGAAAGAAAGTTGTCTTCACATCCATCTATTCTATCTCTAAATCATATGATGTAGCAACAGATAAAAAAATCTAATGGTTGTCAACTTTGCAACAGGAGAGAATATTTCACCATAATCTATTCCCTCTACCTATGGATACCCCTTCACAACCAATCTAGCTTTGTATCTTTCAACACTACCATCTACACATAATTTCTTCTTGAACATTCATTTTCTACCAACAGGCTTCTATCCTTTAGGCAAAGGTACAAGGTCCCAAGTTTTTTTTTTAATCCAATGAAATCATCTCATCATCCATGGCCTCAATCCAAGAACCCGCATCTTCCATATCCAAAGCCTCTTTCATAGATCTAGGTTCATCAATGAGTAATCAAAGAAAAAGCACAACCAAAATCTAACATAGAATAACCAAACCTTTATGGCTACTTTCTTACTCTTGTGGATCTCCTCAAGGGCTGAGGTTAAGGTTATTCTTAGTCTTCTTCTAAACTATCAGAGCTACTAGAGCTCTCCTCATCATTAGACCCAATATGGTCTTTCTGTTTAGTCTTCTCAAGGGTAGGATGCAACTGAACAATATCTTCCTTCTTTTCTTTTTCATCTATGTCTAGCACAACAGGAGAAGATGTTAGCTCTCTAAAAATAACATTTCTACTATACAACACCTTACTAGTCATAGGGTCCCAAATCTTGTATCCTTCATACCAACACCGTATCCAATGAAAATATATTTGATAGCTTTGTTTTATAACTTCGATCTTTTCTCCTTTGGAACATGTGCATAAGCTTCACAACCAAAAACATGAAGATTTCTAATTGAAGGCTTCTTACGAAATCACACCTCCATGGGTGTCTTACAACAAGGGTTGATGTAGGAGATCTATTAACTAGATAGCAAGTAGTGGCCATAGCTTTAGCCAAAACCTTTGTTCAAGACCAGATCCACTAAGCATACTCCTAACCTTCTCCATCAGTGTCCTATTCATTCCTTTTGAAACTCCATTCTGCTATGGGGTATAAGGATTTATCTTATGCCTCTTGATACTTTGTTCTTTACAAAATTGTTTGAACTCTACTGAGAAAAACTCACCATCATTGTCAATTCTCACACACTTAATCTTCTTACTAGTTTGATTCTCTACAAGTGCTTTAAATTCCTTGAACCAACTAAAGACTTGTGTCTTACTTTTTAGGAAATAAATCCATGTCGTTCTACTATAATCATCTATGAAAGATACAATAAGTACAAACTTGGAGATTGAAGGAACTTTTACATGACCAAATACATCAGAATGAATAAGATCCAAAACATCAAAATATTTGTGAGAACTAGAGTAAAACTAAACATGATTTTTTTTACCATAGACATAATGTTTATAGAATTCAAACTTGAGATTACAATCATTTAACCCCTCAACGATGTTCTTATTTTTTAGGGTTTTGAGACCCTTCTCACTAATATGGCCAAAACTCATATGCCACAACATTGTCTTTCCTACAAGAAGCTTTCCTTCCAATGTGTTTGCACCCTTAGGTACACATGCTACACTACTATTAGAACCAATAACTATAGTCTTCTTTACGACTCATTCAGATAGTGGGGATGAAGTGATAGCTGTTCTCTTCTTTGAAACAGAAGAACTATTGCACTGAGAAATTCATGCATCAAGCTAAAATAGAGTACCTCTCCTAGTACCCTTAGCAAGCATCATAGCTCCTCTCATCATCTTACATCCATCTTTAGAAAAAACAACTTGCACACCTACATCATTTAGCATACTTACAGATAATAGGTTTCGTGCCAAACCAGGGATGTGCATTACCCCATTGATCCCCTTTACTTGTTCATCAAGGAATCTGATAGTGACCCGTCTTTGACCAACTATCTTTATGTGAGAATCATCACCCAAGGACACCTTTCCACCAGTGAAAACTTCATACTTTGAGAACTAACTTTGATGAGAGGTCATGTGGAAAGAAGAACCCGAGTCTATCAACCACACATCATTAGATGCATATACTACCAAGGCTGCAATGAAAGCATTGCCGTCTTCTTGAGATTTTTTTTTAACCTAAATCTGAGGCCTTCTTCTTCTTCTTTGGCTCTTTATAGTCTTTACGAAAGTGCCCAGTCTTATCATAGTTCCAGTATTTTTCCTTGGACTTCTCAAGAGTCTTTGATTTTCCATGGGATTTGGATCTACCCTTTCCAGACTTGTTGTCAGTTTGCTTCCCTTTGTCATTGGATCTACCATGAATAGAAAGAGCTTCCTTAGTCGAATCTAAAGACTTTCTCCATGTCTCCTCAGATAACATCAAAGACACCACATCATCCATTCTGAAAGTGACTAAAGTACTTCCAAGAGCCATCACAAGATGGTCCCATGAATCTGATAAGGAACATAATAGGGTCATACATCAATCCTCCTCCTTTATCTTGAGACTAGATGATGTCAACTGTACAATCAATAAATTAAAAGTATTTAGATGGTCTATAACAGATCCTCCTTCATGCATTCTTATAGAATACAACTTCTTCCTTAGGAACAACTTTTTCACCAGAGATTTGGCCTAATGCATAGACCCAAGCCATGTCTACAAACTATTTGTGGTCTTCTCATCAAGAACATTTAGGATAATTGAATCAGCTAGACAGACTCTAATGAGACCATTAGCTTTTCGATCCTTGAGATCCCAATCTTCTTGAGATATTGGTGCAGGTCTCACATCAAGTGAAGTCACCTCCCATAGATCACAATCTTCAAGCAAGTCTTCCATCTTGAGTTTCCACAACTCAAAATTACTGCCATTAAATTTATCCACCTCCATTTTTTTGTATGATGAACTAGCCATCTCAATCTACAAATAAGATTCAGAATGATCCGCACAAAAACTTGCAGTCAACTTGAGATTAGCTCAAAAAAAAATCTACCCAACAACTAGGATCAAAAGTTGATTAAGCTCTTATACACTTGTAAGGAAACTTAGGTGCAGAAACAGCTTCCTACACTAATCCCTTAAGGAAATTATTGTGCAAATTCTATTTAAATCCTTACAATTTTAGATTCAATATTATGTAAAAAAAAATATTGCAGTCAACCACAAAAATAGAAAATAGATAGAGAAAGAAACCACGAACACAAAGATATGTCAGTGGGGAAAAAACTTTTCAGTACAACAACCCCACCCCTCCAAAACTTGCACAATGTATTATCTTCAACACAAAGGTTACAACACACTTGCAATGCAAGTTCTTTTAGGACATGGAAGACTAATCTAGTTGCAACAAAACACTAACAACAATACACTTTTCATTCCCTCCTATCTGCAACCCTAAAGTCACTTATATCATGCACTTTCCATTTTTAGGAAAACTTCCAAAGAACAACCCTATTAGGGTTTTACCATTCTATAGAAAAGTAGGAACCCAAACACTCCAGTGTACAGTACTTGATGATCAATTGCCACATGTATTTCCATCTTCACCCATCATCATATCTTCCAAAGATAGCTCTTACACATCATAGGAATTCGTTATAACCGTTTCATTTATGATCTCCTTACACACAATTCAAGATGTCGACACATGCAAGTGGAGTGACACATCAACATGCCAACTAGACATGTACACTCACACTTAATTACATTATTTGCAAAAAAATACGTTTACAAAAAAAAAATAAGAATAGGAATTATCCAAGGTTGAGTTGAGACACCTTATTCCTAACAATGACTTGGCATGATGTGAACTAATCCCAACATGACACATGGCACTAACTAATGATGACATGGAAAACTAAGCACTCATTATAGAAGTTAAGATGTCATGAGGGTGGAGATGTAACAATAGTAGAGATGTCATACAAGTGAAGTTGTGAGAAAGGGGGAGATTGAGGGTTATGGAGGTTGAAAAGTTGTGACAATGAAGATGTTGTGCCAGAGGGGGAGATCACACATTGCTTGGGTGGAGATGTTGTGACCATGGAGAAATTGTGATAGTGGAGATGGCACCAGAGAGGGAGATCACAAATTACTTGGGTGGAGATGTTGTGACCATAGAGATGTTGCAACCATGGAGAAGTTGCAACAGTGGAGATGTTGCGCCACAAGGGGAGATAGAAGTTGCGACCATGGAGATGTTACATCAAAGGGTAAGGTTACAAGTTACCAAAATGAAGAAGTTGTGACCATGGAGATGTTCTACTAGAGGGGGAGATTGCAGGTTACTTGGGTGGACATATTACCCAAGTGGAGAAGTTATGATGGTGGATATGTGTCACAATTATGGAGATGTTGTGCCCAAGGGTAGTTGACCAATTTGACTAGATGAGTAATATGGAGAGAAATTAAAATTGCAATGATAAATAAATAATTTATTTCCTCTCATTTAATTATATAGTTTCAAACTATAGAATAAAATAAAATATTTTAATTATTTGAAAGACATGTATATTGTGCAAGTTTGCAACTTCAAATGGATGCTAGGGGAAAGATTATGATCCAGACATAGGACTATCATATATCATTAGAAAGGTCTCAAAATAAGACTTCTAATTATTTAGACAAAACATGTGTAGGTTTTACTGGGAAAAAGATGTTCTTAATTTTGTAAAATAGGGCCATGCTCAATAGTTTATTTTGGCTTTTTCCATGGAGCTTCAAATTAAGTTTTAGAGAAAATAATGAAGTGGGTGTACTCTGAACTTGGCAGAGATGTTCCTCATAGTGCATTTTGCTTTTCCATCCATGTTGTGGGTAGTTTAGTAGAGATTTTATTAGGATATTAATTTTTCCTTCAAAGGGGTTTTCTCATCATTTGGAGAGATATTTTGCAAGTTTGTTGTGCCAAATTATGGGATTTAATTTTCTTTTCAGTTGGGGAGAGATGAGAGAGGCTTTGCAACAATAGATGAAAAATGAAGATGAAATTCAGCATCCAATGATCAAATTCGGCCCTCTTCATTCTTTTATATCTTCTCATTCTTCTTGATTGTAAAGGGTTGGTTCCCAATTGTTTGAGAAAGTTCTCAACCTAGCTTTCCACCATTCTTTAGCATTTTCTTGTGTAGGAACAACATATTGCATAGATTTCATAAGAAAAGTGAATGACATTGATGTTGAATCCTTTTGGGTCTTTATGTTCTGAGTTTTATTATCATTGTATATGAAGAAAAATAAAGATTATAATGAAATTATGATGATTTGGTTCTCTTCAATGTGTTAGTCAGTTAATTTTTAGGATGAAATAAAGCAAGGATTCTTTCTTCCATTGTTATTTTATGAGAAACTCACTTCTCTTTCATGCTTCAATCCAAGGCATTGATTAAGTTTGCTTGATAGATATTGGGTATTTTTTGGTCTAACACAAGGGTTTGATAAGTAGGCTGAAGTAGAGTTTCTATCATGAGGTGTTACAAGATATTACTTCATAGATTTGAAGTTATTTCATAAGTTGTTATGCAATGGTTTATTCTTCATGACTCTGTACCCTCATTAATAAGGCAATGATCTTAGTTGAATGGTTTGCATGTTCTTTTTGTTTCATTTATGGATCTTGTTGCAATCTTTAATCAAAAATCCATTTCCCTTTCATGTTTGTAGAGCTGAAAGTAGACCTTCACTTTGCTTGTGGATCTCTAGGTTATGTGATTAGCTATCACATCCCTTTTGTTTCAACATAAGTAGAAGAAGATTAAATGTCATTTTTTCTACTTTATTTGGATTCAAAAGTATTTTAGCACTAGTCATATTGTATGAATCCATGGTCTACCCACCTAGGTTTTACAAAGCCTAAAAGTGTAGGAGTATTGCCTTTTTAATTGGCCTAGGTTCTATTCAAAGTGCATCCATCATAGGAATTCATGGCCCTTAGATGTATTTTGTTTCAGTTTCCTGGTTATTTAAAAATTGTTAAATCAAGAGCCAACACCTTGAATACATGTTACATCATTGTGTTTATAGGGAACCCTCTCCATCATGTCATTTTTGTTGAGTAACATGGATTGTTTTCTACAAATGTACTAACATGGTCATTGTAATTGATCTCTTCCAAATGCAAATTTGAAGACTCATAAATATGAGAGGAGAAAACATGTCTCTATAGTTAATCATCATTAGTTAATATATTAATTATATAAATAATCATACTATTAATATATATATATAATATAATATATATATATATATATAAAAGAATATTTATCAAATGATGATTTTCCATCAACAATTTTTCTCATGATCAAATCAATTTGACTGCAACTACAAAATCAACACTTCCTCTTAGTTAGGGAGGATTGATATAGAACACATTATGCTCAAGTATATGAAGAGATATCATCTCAGTATGATATTCTTGGAATGATATAATTAAGGATATCAACATAAATCCATCAACTTAGATGTTACATTTCAATATAATCGGAAGTATGATTCAACAAGAAATGTCAATCATGTGATATTCATCATACCTATATATTCTTTTGGTATGTACATTGACATCAAATCCTTGATGCCTACCATAAGAATATGTTATGCCCTAGAAGGCTATGAGTTATCTAATTTCCAAGACTCTAGGACAATAATTTATTATAGTATATCAGATAGCAAGAAATCACATTGTCATAGTCTCTATCATAACAAGTATCATGAACTTTGGCACTCCGAGACAACAACTTAATGAAGATTGATTATGATACATTCATTATCATGGCTTCTATTACTCTAGGATGAAAAATTAATGAAGTCTGTCATGATAACAGGTCTACCATTTATAAGATCATCACCTTACAATAGTTACCTTATGTTTGATCATGATACCTTCATTATCACGACTTCCAGCACTCGGGACAACAACTTAATGAAGTCAGTCATGATAACAAGTCTATCATCCATAAGATAGTCACCTTACAATGGTTTCCTTTTATTTATATGTGTCAATGAAAGATCTTGACCTTTCATTAAACATATCATATGTGTAATAGTAGCCACCATGAACCAAGTCAGAGGGTGGTACAAAGGTTTTCACCTCAATTCTCTCTCATAAAGAAGAATTCATTACAAGGAATTTCACTTAGAGCTTCTCCTCATAGAGAAGATATCATTCACAAAGGATTGCACCTCAAAATTATCCCTCTAAACAATGATCATGGAGAGTAAGGTCCTCTAGTTACTCCATTAGAAGCTCTCTTCCTCCAAGACTTTCTTCCCCCAAGGATGCCTATTAGACTCATTTTGAATCTTATATTGATCTTTTTACTTTCTAGTGATTAGTCAATACTTTTTCATGATGCACACAAGAGTAGGCCCATCAAAATCATGCAATCACACACATGTATTTCTAGACTCCCTTTGAATATTAATCTTCTAAGCTCATTTGTTGCCTTCAAAGAAGTGCCATGCTCCCTCTTAATGTAGAAGGATGCTCATAATCTTAATCATCAAAGATATTTTTTCAAGAGCCTTACTTTATCCAACCTAATCACAACTTGTTGAAGCTATTGTCATAAGTTGCCTAATGTGTCATTCTTCTTTTCCTACAAGATCAACTTCAAATACAAAGGAAAAGATCAAGGAAAAATAACTCATGTAGTACATATAAAACTACAAATAATAGAAAGACTATAATGAGTAGATAAACATAACACTTAAGAATAATAAATAGTTATATGTACATCACCATCATTAATATGAATATTTCAATGAAGGTCCATATGCATCAAATCAAAGAATGCCTCCAATGGGTACGAAACATTGATTACGGTGATTATTAAATTACCCACAATGTAAAATTCCCACATATTTCAATTTATAGAATTTCCAGTCACTTACTCATCTTCCCTTTTACTTCTATTCAATGGTATTCCATATGGGCTGGTAGATTCATCTAATATTTTACTTAACATCATTGTTGATTGTCCAACTCTAATGCAGATGTCTACTTGCCAAAGAGTAAGGCGATGAGTTGAGTTGACTTGTGTCTTTCAATCTTATGCCTATTAGTAATTTTGTATGTTCTCAAACCAACATAAAATGATAGTTACCAATCTATATTTATTTTTTCTTGCATTAAATGATGATGGTTGAGTGGTGTTGACTAGATGCTCCATCTAGTCCAAAATATAATCTCATCTCTTCTCATTCAATTTCTAATTCTCACTGAATAGACTTATTTCCTTTACTTGGTCCCATGTCACTCAAATTGTTATATCCAAGATGCTTTGATATATTCAAAGAAATATTTGAGATAATATAAATAATTTTAATTTTTGATATGCTATGCTAGTTATTCCAACTATTGGTACACCTCACATCATATCCAACTAAAGGATTGACTAGTTGATTTTTAAAACATTTCACACTATGTATGCCACATAGGATAGTATGAGAGGTATAGGGTTAATCTATCTTCTTTGGTAGTGATAACCAACTATTCATATTCAGTGCCTAATTTTCACAAAATATTTCTCATAATTGAGCCTTCAAGGATCGTGTCTATCCAGTATGATTGCATTCAAGGAATCAAAACAAGTGCTTCATGAATTTCCTCCATTCTTTTGATCTATACCATTAAGTAGGAAAATGAAATCTCTAAGGATTGAGCAAAGTCATGGAGTCTTCTTTCTTTGTCTTTCAAATTATCATGAAATTCAATTTGAATCTCCAGATCTCACTTATTCGTTGATGACATAGATCCTAATTTTAATGCTCGGTCTGTTATGGAGTTCTTGGCCTTATCTGATCCATGAATGTTGTTTCCTTTTATTCTCCTCGATGGTATCTAATATATTTCATCATGTATATAATATTCTTCCTTATCACCTGATCCTTAAGAGATGTTGTGGGCTGGCGCTTTGAGTGGACCCTTCAATATTCGGTGTCCCTACAAATTCTCATCTTGTGGCTGATTGTCTTGTATTCCATTTGTATTAGCAGTGGGTAATATATTTTCCTTCCTTCATTTTGTAGACTCCATTCCATTGGTCATTGGGCCTTGTTATTTTGTAATAAAATTTCCAATCTTCTTCTCTTGTGTTGAGTATTCAATGCTTGAGTCAATGTAAAATTGGGTTACCCTTGAATATCACGCACTAAGACTAAGGGAAGGGAATAATTAAACTTGGAAAAAAAGTCAACTTTGATTATTTAATACTTTTGATCTAAGAATTAAACTTAGTGTTCAATAAGAAAATATGATGCTCAATGTTGGATATTCATGAATCAAACTGGGAAACTAGCTCTAAATTTTTTTCAATGGGAGCACACAAAGTTTTAAGGGAAAGTGTCAGCATATGATTAAGTAGCCTTGCAAGCTAATGTCGCTGACAAAAATGAAACCAATGTCACATGCTATGAACAAATAATATTGATGTTGATATGTACTAGTATAGATATATTAAATAAATCTATCTAAAGAAATGTCGATAGATATCCACTACAAAATAATTATAATTTAATTTACTACATCTAAAATTACTTATATTTCCTTTATCTCTATTTATTTATTTTTTACTAACTTAATCTTTATATTTTAATTTCTTAAAAAATAGATGTCCTGAATATTATCATTTAAACAGATATTTTATGTGGTATTTATTAAATTGTTTTTAAAAATATATTCTATTTATAATAAAATTTAAACTTTTGACATGTAGATGGTTGTCAAATTTAACATAGAAGAATAAAAGTTAACATTAACACACTCACAGCATCCGACTCCCCCATTCTTTCATTGTAGAATGCCTATCGGCATTAATAATTGAAATGGAGTTTTTTTTCAATAAGATACTTTGGAGATATCGATATGTCTTGGATGTAGAATAATTCAATAATTCAATGTATCATTTTATGATTGATGTTCTATATGCATATCATACAAATATGATTTGCAGAGACCTATTAATATCTGTATATTGATATAATTATAGAATAATCTCGTAGTATGTGGGAAGCTTGAGATTTCTTTGCAGAATACTTGCTTTGAATGTGATATTACCCAATGCGCCCAGAGTGAAGATAGCATTTTAATTAGTCATTTTGCACCTGCGATCACTGATTACTTATTGATGTATTTCTGTTTGACTGATTATAGTTGCCAACGATCTTTGTCTGTTATGACTGTTGAGCAATTTTGATTATACAAACCACTGCATGTGGTATTGGTGGAACTAGACTATATCCTGGTCATCGCCTCGTTGATACTTAACATTGAGATGATCCTTCTCTTGGCTCACTGTCCTTCTGTTTTTGGTGTATATATTTTATTAATGCCAGGATGATTTTCAAACTGCAATCCCACCAATCTGCGTTGCTATATAATGGTTGATGCGGGTTCTCTCTCTTGATATGAAACAAGGATTTATTCTGATATATATCACGCTAGAATCCACATTGAAGTTTATTGACGTTTTACCGCACTTTCTAGGTGAGTGTATCCAATCCATAAGTGCTCAAATTTTTAATGCTATCTATGTGCGCCCACAATGGTTTGAACCAATTCCTCTTTAAACTCTTATCACTCGGTGGAAACATATCCTAATTTTATGTTTCCCTTGGTTTCCAAAAATGCTCCTTAATTCTCCTATACTCTGTTCATCCTTAAAATCCTTCCTTCTAACTGAATAATATTCGTCCGCTACTTTTGATAAGAAATTTTTTATATCTTAATTTTATGTTTTTCTATCGATGCATATCTTATCTATAGAAATCATTGAATATCCCCTTCTGCTACTTTCTTCCCTTGCCTTAATTTGTCTTCTTGTTATATCCTAATGTTCTTTATCTGATTGTGTTCTGGGCTTGGAAATCACTACTCAATAATAAGTCTTTGTTTAATTTCTATCGACAAAACCCACTCAATACTGCATGTCATTTTTTATTTTTTTATTTTTTAAAAATCTCCCTCCAATTATTCACGTTGATTATAATGTATGAAGCATATCGATGGGGTTATAGATATCATTAATCTACGCGGTGTTCAAGTCTGATTCTCCCGGTGATGTAAGGAGATTTCCTTCACTCCAATATCCTCCTATTTCCATTGAGTATATTGCAGACAGTTATCTCACAATATTAAATTTTCAGAGTATATATATTATGTTTATTTGAAACTAGGTTCTGATATCATCTTGATTAATATGGATCATTTTTTTGCAAATATACTTATATGGTCATTGTAATTTATGTCGTTCAAATACAAATTTGAAGACTGATAAATATAAGAGGAGGAGACATGTCTCATGAAGAGACATGTCTCTATAGTTAATCATCACTAGTTAATATATAAATTATATAAATAACCATATGTATATTATATATATATATATGTATGTATGTATGTATGTATGTATGTATGTATGTATGTAACATATGTAGCATATAATATAATATAAGATATGTAATATATATATTTTATATAATATAATATTATTTATAAAAGAATATTTATCAAATGATGATTTATCATCAACAATGTATCTTATTATCGAATCAATCTACAACTACAAACTTAACAATTTTCAGGCCTAAGATTTTTCCCAAGCAAAAAGTATGCAAAAACTATTAAAATTAAGTTATTTATGTACAAAATGGCTTATATCTAGGTCCTAAGTAGGTAGGCACTTTTATTTTCCTTTATTTAATGATGCATGGACATTTACATGACTCAAAACTATAAATAGAAGAAGAATATAAGAGGGGAGACATCTTTGACAAGAAACTAAAGCTTTTGGGCCTTTTAAAAATATGGCATCAACCTTCTCCATGCGTACCCACCAATTAACTACTGGAAAACTAAAAAATGTAGAATTAGAGAATGAAAATGATAAATTTAACAATAGGTAGTTAACTAGCCTTATAGCTGAAAACTACCAGAAATCATCGCACTTGTGGAGTTGTGGAGTTGTGGAGGTGTTCACGTGTGGAGATGCATAGGTGAAAATTGGGTACAATTCAAAATATCAAAATTGTGGAATTGCAGACTTGTGGAGGTATAGATGTTTGGGGGTGTTGAGACCAAAACTAGTAGAACTTTCCCTAAATTAAAATCTTCAATTACTAGCATCTAGTTTTTCTTTTGGTTCCACCAAAATGATGTTCAGATGAGCTTCCTTAGTCTTCTCTATAGCTGCAGTGACTTCCAAAGGGTCTATCATATCTATTGCTTCATATTGGTCTCTTACACTTTCATGAAAATTGCAGACCTCCTTTTGAACTTCATCAAAATCCTCCATTTTATTATTGACTTCCTTGAGTGTCTTCTCATCTTTGAAAACTCTACTTATATCATTCTTGGAGGACACTTCTTCGAAGGAGGACACTACTTATATATTTTGAAATGCAAATTTGACATTTATTTAATATACCTTGAATTTCTTCTAGGAAGCATAAGCCAATGGATTTTTTACACCTTCCAATCTAGCAACAGGTGCAAAAGTATCACCATAGTCGGTTCTGTCTTCTTGTACATAACCTTTGCAGACCAATCTAGCCTTGTTTCTTATCACTTTTCCATTCTCTTTCTACTTGTTTCTGAAAATCCACTTTGTTCCAATTTCATTCTTATTAGTAGGTCTTGGTACAAGTGTCCATGTATTGTTCCTCTCAATTTGGTCAATGTTCTCACTCATAGCATTAATCCAATATTCTTCATTCAAAGTGGCTTTAATTGATCTAGTCTCAAAAATAGTTGTTAAATATGTACCTTCTCTTATTTTTCTTCTTGTTTGTATTCCAACACTTTCATCTCCATTTATTTATTCAGGTGAATGATTCTTTCGCACATATTTGTTTAATATAGGTTTAGTTCTCAAATTCTCATCATTTTCTTCACTCGGTAGGGGTATAGCTTCTTGTGTAGGTTGTATTGTCTGGTGCTTGGGTATAAGTGAGTGAGACTCGATAACGACTGTCTGGAACTTGGGTACAACTATATGATGCTCAATAGGCCTATGTTATAATTTGGACAGAGTATCTAGTGCATCTTCATAGATATAAATAAACTTGTTGTAATCTTTAGGTTTCTTCTTGCTTTCCATATCATTCTTTTCAAACTCATCAAATTTTACATTTTCACTTTCAATCATCTTGTTAGTAGCCTTATTAAACATTTGTAAGATTTTCTCTTATAATAATATACAAGGAATATACCTTCATCGCCTTTAACATCAAGTTTACCATTCCTAACATCCTTGTAAATGTAAAAACTACTTTCAAATATTTTGAAATAACTTTTATTCGGTGTATGACCATACCATAGCTCATAAGGTGTCTTTTTTGTTCCTTTATTCAACTGGACTAATTGGTTGAGTGTGTAATCAACAATACTAATTGTTGGAAGATTGGTGTGATGATGATATGTTACATTCATGATTGAGTTTGTCATTGATGTGAACATAGCATGTTTGATGTCTTTTGTGGTATCTGACAAAAGAACAATGAAAAGATCAAGTTGATACAGATGGCTAGTTGTGCATGATAACCACCTAAGGTTATGGGAGATACGTCTGAGTATTTGGCATATGTAGTTAATGTCAAAAGTAGAAAGGATAAGTCTAGAAGAAGTTATGTAAGTTTTGGTGATATATGTTCTGAGATAGAGTTTACAGAGGCATGTTCTAGTAAACTTGTTATATCTCTTAGCAGAGTTGATATCTTGAGGATTGAGGTTGAGGACATGGAGAAGACATGTTGAGGATGATGTGGCTAAGATTTCTCATCATAATATTTTGTGTATGGAAAGTTATTCAAGTTGCAAGGCAAAATATTTTTGTTATCATTGAGTGTAACATGTTCTTAATGTGGTCCTACAATAATTAATTGAGGACTAACAGATGACTCAAGGAATTGTTTAATATACTTGGTATAAAGGAAGGATATTTTTCTTTATCATGGTATGGATATATGCAAATTTTGAATATTAAGAAAGCAGCAAAGAGTGCAGAATGCAAAGTTGGGCAGAGCAGTGTGAAAGTGAAGGAAACTTCATTCCCGAGGTTTTGTTGAGTGATCCAAGGTTTGGTATTTGGATCTGAGGTTTGTGTCCTGGTCTACAAGTTCTGACAATGACTGGTCTAGTTGACAAGATAGAGGAAAGAATAAGGAAAGAAGAAAATAATAGTAAACTATTGGTTTGAGCAATGAGCTCTTCATGTAGTTGAAATTTCATATTTAGACAATGGGATCTTCTAGCATACATTGTACCACAACTCCTAACAGGGTTGGAATCTCATAACAAGGATTCAAAGTCTCCCAATAGGGACTCATTGTACTAAATGTTGTAATAGACTCCTACCAGGGTCCATCCTCTAACAAGGAATATTTATATTAGTACATCATCTTATTGGCATCATTCCCACTAGAGTTTTCCCTCTAATCAAGGGTTTTCCTAGTCAACATATCTGGTATAATTGTCTATGTGCATCTTTATATGGTTGTTGTTTACTTTGGTTGAATGGTTAATTTTTTTTAAAGAAGATAAATATTTTAATTGTTGGATAACTAATTCATCCCTCGCCCCTCTCAGTTATCTTAGTGGACTATTATTTCTAACAATTGGTATCAAAACTTTAGGTCCTTGAAAGATAAGCTTAATAGCTTTGGGAGATCAGTGGTGAGAAAAGATAGTCCTAAGTCAGATAGTGGAAATTTTGACACCCGAGTGATGGAAATTCTTGGTGAGTTATCAAATTTGTGTAAAGAGAAGAATATTGAGCTTTTAGATCTAGAATCCTTATGTTGTATACAAAGGAATAGTAGCACAAGTGAAGATAGATCTAGATAAGAAGACATAAAGATAAAGGAAGGTTTTGATCTACTTACAAAGAGAGAACCTAAAGGTATGAAATTTTTTTCTTTTTGGACTTGTAAAGAGTTTGGTCATTTTCCTTCTACATGCCCTAAGAGAATAAGGAAATCTAGAAAGAGTTTGATTTCTGATGAAGATGAAGAATTTAAAGCAAGTATGAAAAGATTCTTGAAAGATTGTGATAATGAGCTTGAAATGGTTAAGGAAAATGAAGTAGTAGCTTTGAAAACTATTGTCGATCTAGAGGCTAACCATGAAAATGGTGAAGTTATCATTAACAAAGATTTTTAGAATGGGAATCAGATTGAAGAATAGAAATTTGATCCTAGAATAGAAGGAAGAGTTAAGTTGAAGACTCTTGAACAAAATGGCATTACAGAGAGAAGGAACAAGTCTATTACAAATGCTGCAAGAGCTATGTTAGTAGAAAATGATATATCCAAGACACTTTGGAGAGAAGTTGTGAATACAACAATCTACACTATGAACAAAGTGCAACAATCTTTCCAAGAATGTTGGCCAATTTTGCCCCCCATTCAGCCCATCACTGATAACCGATTTGAGAGATCTTCAATGGGTTGGATTCTTTGATGTGGATTAACATGCTTTTTCGTAGGTGAACATCTTGTGTTAATGTGGTCTCTTCATATGTCGAGCTAGCACATTCCTTCATGTGACGAGCTAGTTCAGCTTGTTCATGTGTCAAGTTGGCCCATTTTTTCTTCATGTGTTGAGTTACGAGTTAACATATGTTTTCATGTTGGTTTAACATTATGTGTGTCTCTTTAACCATACATTTGAGAAATGTGCCGACCAACTATTGCATTCCACATGGTGGATCCTTCTTATGCTAGGTTGCTTTTAATCAGATGGTGGTCATATTTTTGTGTTGCTTCCTTTTTGTCTTGTGAAGATAAAATGGTCATTGGATCTTGGGCATCTTTGGAGATTCCTCACTTCATCTCAGCCATCCATGGTTATAAAGGAAAATATGCATCTACGGTTGGCTTTTATTCATTTGTTGAGGATATTTTTGTAGCATCTTGGCCATCCATAATCAAATGAAAATCTACATCAATGGCTCACATCTTTTTTGGACAAATAAAATTGATTTCATGTGGGTCAACTCTATATTTTTGTGGTGGGTTAATGTGCATGTTATCCCATCTCATGTTTTCTTTTGATAGCATTGTAGATTTATTTGTGGTAGTCATGACAAATTGCAAGGATTGTTTCTTCAATGCAAACCGATATTTTTGGCCTTGTTCCATGGAGTTAATGCATCTCCATGCCTCTTTATTGCATGCAATAATTAGATCTTCTATATTTGATCTCTTACGGCTGGATGCATTGGTTTTGCCCTTCATGTCACTTCACTACGACAAGTTGATTTCAAGATTAGATTTTAGTTCTGATATTTATTTATTGCTTGTGTCTGCAACTTGACTCCACCTTTGGTTTGTGTTTGAACTTCAAGTTTGATTTGAGTTATGCCTGAGCTCTATAAAAGGTAGTTGTAAATATTTTTCAAGGGTTCTATTTTTTTTCAAAAAGGTAGTTCTATCATGATCTTTGAAGAGTACTTCATACTTTTATGTATCTTACTTGTAACCACTCTGGATAAATGTTGTTCAATGCCCCTTGAAATTTGAATGAAAGAATGGTTTTAGAACCCTTATTGTGCCTGCTTGTTGCTTAAACTTATTATTTGATAGAATTTCTTGAGATTTTACTCTTTGAATCCCTAGACTCTGTCTCGGTTTTAACTACAAGTGAGATTGGATTGCTCATGTAGGTTGCAAGTCGAGATATTCTACTCTTTTTTTCAAGTTGTGACATTGTGAATTTTAGCATTCCCTTCAACTCCTTGTCTAAAGTATATCCTTCTTGTGAAATATTTATATGTGAATGATTCTCAGTAATGTTGTGTTTTTGTTAGCTATCCAAATTTATTTCATCAATTCGGTCCAGCAATATCTTTATCCTACCATCTGGTGTATCAACACCTTTTACTTTTTTAGCATTTACTTTCATGCAAGTAATCCTTCTATCTCTTTCCCTCCCAAGTTTAATTTTATGTTTAAGGAGAAAATAGGTGAAGCATCATAAGGAACTAGCCTAGAACCTAAATATTCACTCCTAATCTTGGTATACCCCCTACCCAAGAGTGTTTCCATGTTACTCGAACTAATTGAATTGAGAAATCCAGTCAAGGTGCGACTTTTAGAGATAACAGATAGTAGGTATGAACCTGCCAAAAAGTTGATGGTAGAAAAATGTTGTCATCCTATGGTGGAGAATGATGAGGTAGAGAGGTGAAATGAGAGGAAGTTGGGAGGTAGAAATGTGGAATTTATTATGAAGAAAATACTTCCAAAAAAAAAGTATTTATTATGAAATGATGTGTTCACTCTAAAGAGAAGAATGGTCATTAGTAAAAGGCTCGAGTCTAGATGCTATAGGAGACTCTTCAGCATTGTTAGATTGAAAATGTTGCAGGAAATCTTGTTTTCTTTGTGGCTTATGATAAAGCATAAGCCTTTGTCCATTTACGAGCAATTTAAAATGCACAAGATCACTGGTGGACAATTGAATTACACCATTTGGAAAGACAAACAATCTCATAAGGCCCAACCACCTTGTTTGAATTTTCTAGGTTTATGCTAATATCTAGAATCATAAAGAAGGGCCCAATCACCAATTGCAAACTATTTATCCTTTATAAACTTGTCATGGCATTGTTTCCTTTGTTTGTGTACCATCTATGTATTATGCAAGGCATGTTTTGTCCATTCATCTAATCTATTTAGTGTTAAAATTCACTCATATTGGGAAATAGTAAGGTCCAAATTTAATTCCAATGTTGTCCTTAATGTCTTCTACTCAAATTCCACAAGCATCATAGTTTATTTGCCATAGACAAGTTGAAAAGGGGTATATCCAATTATGGTGGTTTTCCATGCAGTTATGTAAGCCTACACTACTTCAAGAAGTTTCATAGCCTAATCTTTTTTATGAACTAACATTTTTTTAGTAAGGATTGCTTTAAGCTCTCTATTAGTAAACTCTACCTAGCCATTGGCTTGTGGGTGGTAGGGAGAAAATTTCCCATGTCAAATTTTATATTTCTTTATCAAAGAAGTGATAATATTTGAAGTGAATTGAGGACCTTGGTTAGATACCAATTCTCTTGGAATACCAAATCTAGTGAAAATGGATTCATATAAAAATTTGGCAACATTTTTATCGCTGGGATGCTTCATTAGTTTGACTTCTGCCCACTTGGGGACATAATTCGTACAAACTAGAATATAAGATTTACCTTGTGAAGTAGGTTCAATAGGTCCAACAAAGTCAATCCCCCATTTTTCAAAAGGTGTTACAACAACCTTTGGCTGCAGGGGTATCTCATCTAATTTTGTAGGTCTTCCCATGCATTGACATTTATCACATTTCTTGGTGTATCTAGTTGCATCTTTATAAGTGTTGCCTAGTAGAATCGTATGGTCAATATCTTGAAGGTTGTTCTTTTGACAGAAAAATGACCTCCACATGGTTCATCATGACATGCCTGAAGGATGTGACCATATGTTTCATCTTATTTAACACATCTACGCATTATTTGATTAGGACTAGTGTAGAACATTAATCCAGCTATCCAAGAAAATTTGAAAGTTTTCTCTACTAATAATTTCCTCTACTTAGTGTAAAAATGAGTGGGTGTTCTCCCTGTGGTTAGATAATTTGTAATATCAACATACCATGGATTTTTTTTTTAATAGTAAGAAACAATGTTCATCTAGAAAATTGTCATCAATGACTATAGGGTCCTGAGGGACATGTAAATGAGATAGGAAGTCAACTACTACATTGGCTTTGCCAGGTTTATCTATAATGGTGATATCAAATTCTTGCATAAGAAAAAGCCATCTAGCTAGTATGCTTGATATGGTAGGTTTATTTGTCAAGTATTTAATAGTTGAATGGTCGGTATGGACAAATATCTCATAACCAAATATAATGCCTAAACTTATTCACTACATAAATGACTACAAGAAACTCCTTTTTCAATCACAATATAATTAAATTTGGCTCCCTACAAGTTTTTACTAATGAAATAAATGGCATTTTCTACCACTCCATCTTTTTTTCCTAGCACTCCCCCTATAGCATAGTCGAAGGCATCAGTGTGAATATAAAATTGTAATCCCCAATTGGGACCTCTCAATACTAGTGTTGTTGTAAGAACCTCTTTAAGCTATAGGAAAGACTTGTTACAATCAGAGTCCCAAGAGAAGTTAGAGTCCTTTTTCAATAAGTTGTAGAGAGGTGTGGCAATTTGACTAAAATCTTTGATAAACCTTCTATAATAACCAGCATGCCCTAGAAAAATTCTCACATCTTTTGCTTCTCAAGAAGTACTAATTACTTCAATTTTTGTTGGATCTACCTCAATGCCTTATGATGAAATGAAGTGACCCAAGACAACACCTTCCTCTATCATCATAAAACACTTTTCACTATTAAGAGAAAATTTGTACTCCTAGAATCTTTTGCGGACCTTTTCCAAATTCATTTTAACCTCTTCAAAAGTGGTCTAATAGGCACTAAAATCATCCATGTATATTTCCATGCATTTAGCAAATATGTCAGAAAAAATATTGATAACAACTCTTGGGAATGTAGTTGGAGCATTACATAAGCCAAAAGGTAAGACTGAGTATGCAAAGTTTCCCCATGGGCATGTTAAATTGGTTTTCTCTTGGTCCTCTAGACTATTTAGATTTGATTATAGCCACTAAAACCATCTAAGAAAGAGAAATACTTTTTGCCAGCTAAATTGCCAAGGACTTGGTTAATAAATCAAGCTAGACTGCTTGGTCATCTTGCAACAAATGTTGAGAAAGGGAGTATAGAGTCAAGTTCTTAGTATGCATCCCATCACATATTATCATCTTTCTAGACCTATAAGATATATAAGCATCTGCACTAGCCAATCATGGTCTCCCTAAGACGAGGGGATGCCCACCCATTTAGGCCTTTGGGGAAAGGACAACAAAGTCGACAGGATATTCCCAATAATTTAGTAAAACTATAACATCCTCTATCATTCCATCTGGTTTAATAGTAAAACTATCAGCAAGCTGCAAAATGGTTGGTGTTTCTCTAAGGCCAATAATGTGCAAGTGAGATAATACTTCCTTTGTCATTACATTGATATATGTGCCTAAATAAACTAGGGTATTCTATACTTGAATTCCATGAATACTGATAGTAACTACGAGACTCCCTAGATTAGAATATTTATGTACTATCAACTTTTCTAACATAAGGTCTGACAATTGTCCTACAACATGAATAGTTTTGACATCTTTTCTTTTTCTCCCTAGTTGTTTATGAAAGATTCTTTAATCGGTTTATTGTAAATAGGAACTTCTTTGATAGCATCTAGTAATGGTATCTTCATAGTTGTATGCTTTAGTTGGTTAAGAAAATCCATCACACTTTGGTTTTGTATAGGCTCAATTGGGTCTACAAGCCTTTGAGGAAATAATAGGTTTTTTTCTATAGGAGAAACTTGTTGTGTGGACAAATCCTCCTTTTTGTAGAAGGCTCTTCAATCTCTATAATTATAGGACCTTGAGGTCAAGCAAGAGTGGTTCCTGGCCCTAATTGGATGTCATTCAAAGAGATAACATAGCTTTTTTTTTGAGCTGGTGGCTTGCTAATATTGTTAGGATTAGGATTTAGGTTGAGTTCGTAGTTTATTTTTCTTAGTCTGGTTTCTATTGGCTACAAGAGGAGGCATTATAACCTACTATTGAGGTGGTGGCATTAAGGCCTATTGATTGGGTTGGTTATACCATTGTTGAGGTTGATGCTAACCTTGCTGAGGTTGTTGCCAACCTTGTTGAGGTTTCTACCAACCTTGTTAAGGTTGTTGTTGATAGGCCAACACTGGGGGAAATTAATTTGAAATATTTAATACTTTAAATTAATTTCAGCTTGATCTGTTCATGTCAATCTAGGGGTGTAATATTATGAAAGCTATTCGAGCAATATGTCATCAAGGGATGCTAGTTGTGAGATGAGGGATTATGAAAGAATATACAAAAAGTGAAAGTAAATCTATGGAAAACCAAATAAATCTCGGTGACAAAAACATTAAAAAAAAAACAAACTCAAAAACACCAATCTTTAATAATCTAACAGCAACAACAATTTAAAGTATTAACTAATTTGAAATTTAAATAAATTAATCGAGAAATAAGATAAAAATATTAACACCTAATTTACTAGAATGCATGAGTATGAATTAAAAATCTTAAATACTACATAACAAAAACTACATTATATAAAATTACCATCATGCTTTACCAAAGAGTTAGCCCTCACTCCCTAGTTTTCACAATGAGTAGAGCATAGTTGATTTCTACATTATTGTGATCATGAGGAAATTCTATTTTTATTAGTCATAGAATACTACAGTTAAAAGTTGCGTACAATATCCTCCTATACAAAAATAAGTATGATCCCCCCTAATCTCCATCTTACAATGCTTATATATATACATATATATAGCTATAAAAGATGTACAACCATTTCAATAATGTGCACCATACAAATAATAACTAATGTAACCACACCAAAAATTGTTTATGTGCGAAGAATAGCCAACTTATTGTTATCATTTCAGCAAAAAATATTGTCTTCATCCATCATTTTTGAGCCATGATTTGGAAGAATTTGATTAGTGGGTTTTATTTCCATGTGAGACTTGGAAATGATACTTAACTAAATGATCTTTTATTTCATCATCTGACACTAATCACCTGCACTATTAGCTGTAATAGTGACTGATATTTGATCAGGTTCTTTGCTATCCACTTGTACATTACCCTCCTTGATGTCCTCTCAATGTATGAAATCCTTCAGCATAAATATGAGGTGGAGAGGACAATAGTTTTTTCTAGGTGAAAAATATGCATTGCAGGTTTCTTAACATCTCCAGCATGGTTTGTTTTGAAGAGGTAATGCCATTGTGGAAGCTAGAGTAATTTTTTTAAATAATAGCATGAATAAGTTGTAGGCCAACATTATCCACAAAAATTTATGTCCCAAATGTGATAGGAATTTCTCATGAAGGAGGTGACAGGATTATTTATACCCACAGCATATAATCAACATGCTACAACAATAAAGATTAGTAAAAGCAATTAATAATGTATCTCCCATAGTTTAATCCCAAAATGTTATTAAATAATACTTATATATATTGAATCACATGCAACATAAAATAGTAAAATGGGATGAAATAGAATAGAAATGGAATAGGGAAGTGAGTATGAAACTAAATGAAATGGATTAAAATATGGTATTATAGGTTATAAATGGATCTCATCATTCCCCCCAACTTAGCATATTGCACATCCTTGTGCAATCATTATGATCAAGAGGTCTTAGTTTGAACTTATAGTCATTTGAATCCATCGCCAGTATGATCAAGAGGTCTTGACTTGCATTGTCACCATTAACTATTATCATTCATGTGCAACCACATTTTCCTTTTATGATGTTCTCATGGAAATTTTTACTACTTTATTCTTTTCAATTGAATTTTGCCAATATAGATACCTTGTTCAATTTTCTCTCTTTTTTTTTTTTCTTCATGGTATCATGGTTCAAATGGTTTTTATATAGGAGGTGTCATGAGAAATTTATCTCACTCTACACAAGATGATTTGAAATGGGTAAAATAGGAGACAAGATGATGGATATAATAGATAGTATGATGGAATTATTAAGGGCGATGAATGGAAGATATATAATAGGATTACATTCCTCCTCCCAACATAAAGGTTGACCGTCCATGGGAAACAAGGAGAGGATAGGTAGGGATGTTGCATAGTGATCAACATAATGAGCAATATAAATAAATTCAAGGGATAAACTAATGAAAAATAAATTGATTACTTTACCAACATGCATGTGCAAAGAGACCAAGGTTGGAACACGGAGAAATTGACCAACAACCACCTCCAAAATGGATGAATCGGCAACAAGGAATGAAGAAAGGAATCCAAAACTACAACACCACAAAAGAACACCATCTGACGGAAAGAAACAGAGAGCATACAATGGGAGGGAACCAAAAATTGTGATAGAGACTACAAATGTAGGAGCCACCATCATCTGATAAAATAATTATAGAACAAATAGTAGGTAGCACATTCCACAGAAACACTATAGCTAAACATTTAGCTCAGACTATGTGTGATCAAAGTTTTGATAACAACATTGAATAAGAGCTTCGAGAGTGAGTGATAGGAGATGCCAAGAGTGAAAGAACTACATAATCCAATGAGTGTTCCTAAAAATAATGATTAGTAGAAAAACCAAGAACACCAATTATTGTATTTCCTTTTTTCATTTTTTTAAAAATTTCCTTTTTCTTCAAATTTTGATAACAACAAGTTACCACTAGCAAGATAATTTTCAATCACTCACCACTTAATTGTAAAAATAGTTTTCAATCCTGATAGTAATATCATAATTTGACTTGCTATGGAAATTATCTCCTACTTATCAATTTATTTTGTAGTTAATATCTACTAGAAACTAGTTTTCAAATATTAACTAGCCAACAAAGCCCAAAGGTTTTCATTGTTGGATCTTTTATTGCTTTTTCCCCTTTTTTCTATGTTTTTCACTTTTTTCATTTTTCAATAACCGCATAGAATGACCAAAGAACAAGAAATCCTTACATGGATGATGAAAAATGATACCATCCAAAACTTGGGTTTTTTCCATGCCCTCACAAAAGTCACTATTGAAACTTGATTGCATAATGAACTGGCAATGACAACCAAGAATAACTTGGGCATGCTATCTAGTTTCCTATAAAACCAATCTTGATCCATGTATCTCATGCCACTAAATCTCAAAATTGCTTGCAGAACTTCAGAACACACTAGGACACTTGGGTACCAGAATTACTCACAAGGATGATATTCCTCACAAGACATAGTTCTCCTACAATGACAACCCATGGTCACCTAGTGAGAATTTGTTTTATCCAATCCTTTTGATGAATAAGTCCATTTCATGAAATAAATGCCTTCATTTTAAAATAAAAGGTGTTGGAGTGAAATGCAAACTATAGTCTCTAATATGTCCATAAAACTTTAGAGAGGAGGAGACATGTATTGAGGAAGGAGTATTTCTAGAGAGTAGATCAATAGAAGAGTGTCACATTGTGCATGGATCTCATAGACCTAGTTGCATAGTATCCTCCATGTAATAAAACACCCAAGAAAAAGAAAATCCCATCTCAAGGTGATGAACACCTTATGTCATGCTTGTGATCTGAAATATTGAAGCACAAGTGAAACTAATGTGTGTCAAATGGCTATCAAGCCCAAACAATGTTAATAGAGCCAACATAGTGTGCTATGCAATGTCTGAGTAGAAGAACATCATCAATTAGTATTGGTACTAAGATCATCCCACCATACCAAAGACCTATAACCATATTCTCAAAACCAAGCATATCAAGTATAGTAAAGCAATTTTATCCAATTAATAACCATCCCATTAAGTGAGTAATGTATTTTTACAAATGATAGGTGGAGTTATTAATATGAATAAACAATTGATAAATACAAACGAATGTGATTACAATGAATTATACCAATGTAAATCAACATAGGAATACATACATTGATGTGGTCCAAGAATCACACAATGAGGTATATCAGAAGCATCAATCAACATTTATTAGGAATCAATCAAGAATTAGAAAAGTCAAGGGATTCCCCCCAGCTTAACTTCATACTACAAGGGCACGAGAATATTAAGCCAAAGAAATAGGATAAACAGATATTTCAAAACTCAATGGATACCCCACTATCTTAATTTCATATTACAAAATCATGGAATTACTAGGATAATCCAAGGAATCAAGAAATAGAATGGCAGTACAAACAATCAATATTGACAAATAGATATTAATACTTTGATTATTTTGGAAATGAATAACCATCTATTTGCAACATATTTTATTTTGACATTAATGCATATAATCATGTATGATTGTGCTTAATCAATTAGTGATCCCAAATCAACAAGTATGTGAGGAATACACAATTTAACCATAGGCCTCCAAAAATCAATATCCATAAGTACAAAAGTAATAAAATATAGATCTTGGAGAATCTGACAACACATCTATGGAAGAAGGAAATCATATGGTTTAATATTGCCTAGTAAATGATTAATATAAACACATGTGCTTATGAGTCCAATAATAAAAAAATTAGTGCAATTTGAAGTATGGGCTCATTTGTGGGTATTTGGGATTTAATAAGTGGAAAAGAAGAATAAAGTTGATTATAATTCAATAAATTATATTTTTCTTCAAATGCAATTATGCCAAAATCACATCTCGTATGTGCATTAATACATTCCAATGGTAATTGACCAATTTCAAGCACATCATTAGATGGTAAAGGGGTCCTTAAAAGTTTATATTTAGTTGTTTCCAACTTATTATGAAGTGTGTTATGAAGCATTATAGATGACTTTAAAGGATATGATTGAATGGTTAGAATATGATGTGAATGGAATGGTAAGAATTATGGGAATAAGGAGGACAGGTAGAACATAGATGGTAAGGATGGATATGGTGGAGTAAAAGAGGGATATACAAATTTTTGTGGGAATGCATGATTACATTCATTGTTCATACTAGGTGGAGAATTGTATTTTGAAGAAATATTTAGTCTTTCCAATGTGATAAAGTTACCCATACCTTGAGCTTCTTAATTTTCAGTTTGAAATTATTTATCGATTACAAGAAAAACGTGTCCACTTTTACCATTATTATGGAAAAACTTACAAATAGCTTGTACCTTATTCACCATTTTCTTGTGGTTGTTGGATCATTTTCACTTATCATCCTTCATGTAACAAATAGAATAATAAATGGTCAAATTTCATTCTCAAAATCAAATTATTCTAAAAAATCATCAATATTTCCTCTTACTCAAACACACAAATAAAATTTGGACATACCTATGACAATGGAAGATCAAGATTGTCTAAGTTGCATTCATTAGTCAAAGAGAGTGTAAAATCATCACCTTTGGTCGACATGATTTTCCCACCAGTTTCTTCTTTTGTTTATAAATTTGAAAAGTAGGGGTCTAGGGGTAGCAGCCCCCAGTGGGGTCATAGGGCAACACCCCTTGTGGGGTCCATAGGGTAGGGTCAAGGGGAAGTGCCCATGTCACCAAGAAAATTTTGCATCTTGCATTCCCTTCAAATTTTTCATTTTTGAAACAATATTCACCCAAAATTGATGTACTTGAACCTTGAAAATGCATCATTTTTAACATTTTTCTTCAAAATCTCCTTTTCTTTACCAATAACTCACAACAACTAATGATAATGTAAAATTGAATCTAACTTCTAAGATCTATTGGAAAACTAAAATAATGCATCTATATGACTTAAGCAATACAAATTAAGATTAATTACTTAAGCAAGGCTAGCAATTACAAAAGCATTCATCCTAATGTATTGCTCCTAACTCAACTCATCAGGCTAATATGCCTTTGACACCTCTCCTCAGAAATGGTGCCAAAATGATAGGCCCACAAATTTGAAATATTTAATACTTTAGATGAATTTCAGCTTGGTCTATTTGTGTCAATCCGAGGGCGTAATCTTGTGAATGGTGTCCAGGCAATATGCTATCAAAGGATGCTAGTTTCATAATGAGGGATTATGAATGCAGCTACAACAAGTGAAATTAAATCTATGGAAAACCAAATAAATCTTGGCAACAAAAACATCAAAAATAAAACAAATTCAAAAACATCAATCTTTAATAATCTAATAGCAATAGTGATTTAAAGTATTAACTAATCTAAAATTTAAATAAACTAATCTAGAAATAAGATAAAAACATGAACATCTAATTTACTAGAATGTATGAGTACAAAATAAAACTCTTAAAAACTACATTAAAAAACTACACTAAATAAAATCACCATCATGCTTTACCAAAGAGTGGACCCTCACTCTTTTGTTTGCATGATGAGTAGAGCACAGATGAGTTCTATACTATTGTGATCATCAAAAATTTCATTTTTGTTAATCATAGAATGCTACAGTCAAAAGTTGTGTACCATCTTATGATGCTTATGTGTGTGTGTGTGTGTGTGCGTGTGTGTGTGTGTGTGTGTGTGTGTGTGTGTGTGTGTGTGTGTGTGTGTGTGTGTGCGCACCATATAAATAATAACTAATGTAGCAACACACCAAAAATCTATTTTGTGCCAAGAATAGCCAACTTATTATTATCATTCTAGCAAACAATATCGTCTTCATCCATCATTTTTGAGCCATGGGTTTGAAATTATTTGGAAGAATCTGATTAGTGGGTTTTATTTCCATGTGAGACTTGGAAATGACACTTAACTTAATGATATTTTATTTCATCAACTTACACTAATCAACTGCACTATTAGCGACAATAGTGATTGATCTTTGATTGGGTTCTTTTCTATCTAGTTATAAATTATTCTCCTTGATATCCTCTCAACATATGAAATCATTTAGCAAATATATGAGGTGGGGAGGACCACGGTTTTTTCTAGGTGAGAAATATGCATCACAAGTTTCTTAACATCTCTAGCACAGTTTATTTTGAAGAAGTAATGCCACTATGGAAGCTAGAGTAATGTTTTAAAATAATAGCATGAATAAGGTGTAGGACAAAATTATCCACAATAATTTTGTCTCAAATGCGATAGAAAGTTCTCATTAAGGAGGTGACATTATGATATGTACCCACAACATATAATTAGCATGCTACAATAATAAAGATTAGTAAAAACAATCAATAATGTATCTCACATATTTCAATCCCTAAACCTTATTAAATACTACTTTTATATATTAAATCACATCCAACATAAAATAGTAAAATGGGATGAAATAGAATAGAAATGGAATAGGGAAGTGAATATGAAACTAAATGAAATGGATTAAAATATGGCATTAAATAACTTGTAAATGGTTCTCATCAGCTAAACCTTGCTAACATTGTCACTAACCTTGTTGAGGTTGTTGCCAACCTTGTTGAGATTACTGCCAATTGTTATTACTGCTAAAGTCTTGGGGACCACTATTGTAATAAAATTTTCCATTGACCATTGTTACTATAATTTTTTAAGAAGTTCTTGTGGAATACCTAGTCTTTGATCTCATGGCCTTTGTTAAGAAATTTCACCAATAGATTTGAATTTAGTAGGCATTGAATGTAGCTACAAGCTTGCAATAGTCTTGCATTTTTAGTTCCTCTTCCTCTCTCTATAATGTGGACAATATTGAATTAACATATTGTCAACATCTTCCTTCTTCCTTCTTACCTACATGTTGTCTAGTTGAGTACCAACATCATTAATGATGTCTTGTTTTAAATTAGACAAAAGATTGGACAACTCCACCTTAGATACTCCTGAACCATTAGGCTTACTAGGCATGGCCCTAAGTCCTCTACCATTCTTCACAGTAGCTCTTGAGTAATTCAAGCATATACTATGTATGAAATTCTAGTTCCTCTAAGTAACGTCTCCTCTTGCCATAAGGTCTAAAGCTTCTATACTTGCATCATTTACACCTTTTAGAAAAAGATGTTTTTGGGATTCCTCATTCAACTAGTGTTGAGTATTATGTTGCAAGTTAAACATAAACCTTGATACATAGTCTTCCAAGGTCTCATCCTTTTTCTATGACATTTTGAAATTTTCATATCTCTCCATATCATGACCCCTACAATACTCCTTGTATTTAGCAAGAAAAATTATTTTTCATTGCATCCCAATCTCTTATAATATTGCCACCTAATCTCATGAACCATCTTAGAGAATCCTCCTCGAGATTAGATGGAAACAACTTCATATTGTGGGCAATTGTTGTATAATCATAGATCTTGAAAAGTATATCAAATTCAAAAAGGAAGGTTTCAAAGTTTTCTATGATAAGGCCATAAAACTTGGGAAGTTGCAGAGGCAAGTATATTATTCAAATTATTATATCATGCAAATCAGGGATGGAGAAGGGAAATGTAGGGGTATCCATCCTTGGAGTGGAACTAGTTGTTGGAGTGGATAGATAACAAGGGCTAATGGATTATCTTGATACTCAAGTTCAAAAATAATATCATTCAAGTGTAGTGACTCTTCAGATGGTGAAGGTAATTGGTCCTCTACATCAACAAATGGATTTTCAAATAGTTTTTCTCCATCTTCATTCTCAACTTGGGATTCCTAAAGTTTGGGATTAAATATATCTTTTGGTTCAAATTGAATATTCTAGGGAAAGAATCTCCCAAGATGATCTCTTCTTCTAGGCATAAAAATGCACAAACTATACTAAGGCAATGACTTCAAATGTAGATTAAATTGACACCATCCCTAGAAACGGTGCCAAAATGGTTATTTGATATAATGACTTTGTATCTAAGGATTGGACATCTTCCTTACATTGACTCTTCATCTTATCAGTGCCAAGTAATGTACTAGAATAACACATTAAACTCATTAAATTATCAATGAGGGATGTAAACTTGAAATGATGTCTACAAAGTATATGCTCTAATTCATCCAATATGTCATTGTAACCTTACAACAAAAATTCTAAAAGAAACTTTTATCTAGGGAATGAAATAGAAATCTACCCTAGTACTCAAAAATAAGGCTACAAGCATGAAACTGAAGTATTTAGTTATGTTGTAGGAAACAACCAATAGCTTTGTTACCATATGGCTACAAGAGCAACAGAGTTCTCAAATACTTTTATTCTATGGAAATGAAATATTGATACTTACCTAGCTATGTACTATGTTCACCTCTCATGTAGGACCCCATGGAAGAATGAATAAATAACTCAGAGATTAAGAACTATAAATATCATTTTATTCATGAGCAATTCATAGGTATAGATGTAAATAACAAAATTGTATTTATCACTACTACTATATTACAAGAGAGTTCCCCCTAGAATAATAGAGCTCAAGAATCTGAAATCCATCTTATTTATAACATTGACGTAAAATAGGACTCCAAAAATCTAGGATCCTCCAAAGTTAGGGATATGACAAGATTGACAACACACAACATCATTTAATACAAGAATAATTTGTGCTTCATTTGCACATGATTTCAGGAGTTCATGGCTTCTAAATCCATTCCATAATGATTGACAACCACTTTGACTTAGCCCATAACAGTAACTAATAACTGAAAATTTATGGGATCATTATGAAATCAAAATATTCAACCATTTCCTTATCAACACTTTGTCTTCTGATGTTGACTTCTTCTTCCATTGCTGACACACCATTTTCATGCAAAAGATTATCGTGCACATGCAAAAATTGTAATACATGTCCAAGATAAAATTCATAATAATTTTTATTATACTAGGTTTTCTCTTATCACATAGCTACAGGTAGAACTACCCAACCAATGCAAAATAGAAAGATACATCATTTCATTCTATGTAACCATATAATATATATAGCATATTAATATAATCTCAGATATTTCAAAGTTCACACATATAATAGTATAACTATAAATATTATGAATAAGCTCATCAAAAACTCTTATATTTTTCAAGTCTTAACCATCAAAGCATATAAAAAATATGAACTTAAATAGGCCTTAGATTTGTCTCATCAGTTTCTATCCATCTGTATTTGTCCTAGTCAATAGACTCTTCTATCTAGATGGGTTTCTCATGTGTTGTTGGAGGAGTTTGAGTTTGACTTTTTCTTCCTTTCTCATTTTCACTTTCCTTAGTCAAGTGTGTTCTACTATTTAAAAGCATATTATCCATTGGATCTTCCTCCTCTTCACTCGATCTTCCAAGATAGTTTCAGATAGAGGGTGAGATGGTGCTAATTCTTTTCTTCTTCTCTAGTCTTTCCCCTTCTTGTCCTATCACAATAGTTATTGTTCTTTTCTTCTTAAAGATTGACTATGCTAGGGTAACCTCTTCCTATGCTTGTGGCTAAGACTCTTTCTCTTCCTCCTCTACTTCCACAGATTTCATATTCTCTCTTTTACCATTTTCTTCCCTCTAGAACTAGGCTACATCATGATGGTGTAGGTATACTCTCTTAGCCCTTATGAGAGATGATAACTTCCAAGTAGGAGTGGTAACTTTAACTCCTTTTCTCTTTTGGTTCATTTGGGTTCTTTCAAGGATGATACAATTAGTAGAGGGTGTAGGGGGAATGGCTTTGAAACTCATTTCTTTGTAAGTCAAATAACATGTCAGGCATGATGTTCAATATCATCATTTTCATCCCTATTTACTTATTTGTTCAAAATTGATCAATCAAATATCTTATACTCGTTATAGATGGGATCTAGGATTTTAGGAGTATCCTTATTCCACACCTTTTTTTTATATGCAACCCCAAAACCTTCTCTATTAAAGAAAGATCCATCCTAGAATAGTCCCTAATATGAATTGCATATTCATCCATGCAGTTTATCTAATGATCTTTAATTAATATATCTAGAATGAATACCCATCCCACGAATTCTTAAATATCCCTATCAGGTCAAAATATGGCCAGGTGACAAGATGCTCCTCTAATGGGTATGTCTCCCATTCAACCTTAAAAGAATCGATGTCTTTCATCTCTTTAATCTTATAAATCCCTATATAGATAGGTCATTCCCATCTCTTCTAATGCTTTTTCCTACACATGTTGTATGTAGTACTCAAATACCTTCTAATTTCTAGTAGTGCTAGCCTATATGAGGGATATCTAGGTAACTTCTTTAATTTAGAGGTCAAACTATCTACATGAATGTGGGTGAAAATGTTTAATTGTATGAAGTAGGCCCATAATTGGGTTATTGAAGCTTTTGTATACCAAAAGTAGGCACACTTCTATAAACCCTTATTCTCAAAGAATCCCATGGAGAGAGAGACTTGAGATGTATCTCATAGCTTTCTATCTATGATGTGAAAAGGTGCAAAATAGTAGTATGGTGGCTCTCAAATGAACCAAGCTATGTAACCCTTGTATGGTGCACCATAGAATGAGAGATTCAAAGATGAGAGAAAGAGTGCTATCCAAGAATCACTATCAAAATGAAATGTAAGATAAATGAAAGATGCAAAAGAAAGATAAAATAGCAAAATGAGAGTATTCCAAATCATTCCTATTAGACTATGTGAGCTATTCTAAAGCATAAAAAAAGCTAAGATAGATATGCCGTGAAACTACTATGAGAATGAAAATATATAGATGTACGTGCAAGAATGTTCCAAGTTCTCCAAAGCTCCAAAGTCACCTTAAAAACCTACAACATAATGTTAGTAAAAAAGAATAAGATTGGAGAATGAGGAGAGAGACCTCCTTTTTAAAGATGAATGGACAGTTGAGATTAATAGGCAAGAGAGGTCTAATGGAGCATGGAGAATGAATCTTGAGTGATCCATGTGCACAAGAATCTCACCTAAGAAAGATTAGTGGTGGTTTTTAAGATGAAAAATATGTGTGGAGGAGGATTAAAGTTATTTTGAAAATAGAAGATTCCTTTGACATAGAAAATTATGCATTCATGTGTAGACAAAAATGTCTTTTCCTCTTGTTTTTGAAATAGAAATAATGCTTTATGTGTGTACACTTAGGATAAGGTAATTTTTGGAATTTACTTAATTAAAAGAGGAAAATTTATTTTAATTAAATAATATACTTAGGATAAGGTGGTCAAACCATAGGTTATAATCAAATAAATAGATTTTTGAGGATTTGATCAAAGATGAGTGATTAATAAATTTGGCAAATATATTAAAAGGGGGATCATAGTCTAGATGACCATCTTGGGTGAATACATTTGTCCCTATTTGACTAATGTGTGATTTATTTGGAAACACATTACATCAAAGATTGAAGATAGAAAGATAGCACCCAATTGATAGATCTAACTCTAAAGAATAAAGCATGGAGAGATAGAAAATCTTGAATGCACAATCAGTTAGCAGAAAAATTGAACATTAGGAGAGAGAGATCGACAATATCAATACCTGAGATGAGCATTGATATATCAATCCAAGTAGCCAAATAAAGCAAATGAATCAAGAGCAAAAAAATAGCCATAGAAAAAAATATTAATTTGTAGTAATGATAGAATATTTCTGCCCCCACAGGATCGAAATTGAAATGGGATAGAGGAGATATAGAAATGAGTTGGATTTGATCATATCAAGATAAAGAAAGGTCCATGGTGATAGATAAGAGATAAGACCAAAGGATTACTACCAAGCAATGAAGATATGCCCCAAATTGACTAAGTTTGACCAATAAGATAAAGCATCAAAATTAGGTCAAAGAAAGAGTAAAGATGAAATAAAATAAAATTGAATGAAATGGAATGAGAGAGAATAGAAGAAGAGGGTATAAATGGTGAAGAAATAAAGAAATGATGGTTGCCCCAGAAGGATTTAGAGTTTAAGCCTTGGAAAGGTCAGCTAACTACATAGAAGAAGGAAGAAATTTTAAAAATATGATTTTGACCATCAAGATGAACGCAAATTTTGATTCTAATCCCCAAAATGGATCAAGGATATCAATAAGGTAGGGATGTAATTTTAGCGCAAATCTAAGAAGTTCAAAAATTAGGTCAAAATAAGGTCAAAACGTTATATAAGGGCTTAAGGGATCATTTTCAAATCATTTGTCTTATTTGATTTTGAAATCTTAGAGCATAGAGAGAGTGAGAGTGATAGCTTAGAGGAGGATTTTAATCAAGTGACACCAATTCAAGCATAGCTAGTTGTATAACTAGCCTCCACAATATGGTCCACTAGTAAGTATTTGACATCCAAGAATTTTTTGAGTGATTTTGAGTGTTTTATCCTATTTTTATAGGGTTTTAATAGGCTTACAAAAAATATTGTACAATTTTTTAGAAGGTACCATATCACAGTGAAGAAAATTATTGTACGATATTTGTGGTACCCAAACTATATCATACCATAGTTATGAGCATTATCATATTGGACCCACCCATCTATCGTATGATATCAGATGAATTATTGTATCGGTGGAAAGTATCATATGTGTATAAAAGAAAGTATCATAAGATACTTGTTCAACCACTTAATAAATTTTATGTAAAATTTGCATTGTTGGTTGAGTTTAGGACAAAGTTGCTTGCTTGTATAGTTGAGTAATGATCTTTCTAGTTTCATTCAAATTCTCATATGATAGATATTGGCTTATTTGTGTGTTTTTCTATGTAGGAAGTGTTTCCAACACTATTAATTAGGGAACTTTATGTGGTGGTATTGAGACTAGTGTCTCAGCTAGATGATGTAAATAGAGCCATGTTGATGTCCATGGATTTGGGAAGTTTTTTGTGGTTGCCCCATATGGGAGGAAACCATGAATTCTTGGCAGTGTTGTCCAAGACATGGCATAGAAAGCATGATGCCTTTCACCTTCCCACTAGAGAGGCCACCATCACATTGGAGTATGTATACCACATCCTACGAGTTCCATGCCACAAAGAGATAGTGAGTTGGTTGTGTTGGAAACTACAATTGGAACAATTGTTATGTTGACATTGATGTCAAACTTTATTGGTAAGAAAAATGCTATCTCAGTATAGTGCCATATCAAGATGATTGATGAATAGGATTTGAGGACATAACAAAAGGACCTAGAGGAAAAGTTAAGTTATGAGGAATTACAATGGATAATTGATTAGTTAGACTTTGACAAGATAATGTGATTGTTTAATCATCACCTAAGTGCAGAAGATAGTTGTACTAAATCCTAGAAGAAGTGGTCAAAGAATGACCAAATGCATAGGCTTGACCAAGAAAAAGAGAAAAAGATTAAAGAACTTGAATTTTATGCCAAGTGATACTAGTATTCACCGAGTGACAATATTGTAGGAGTTGATGAAATCCAACTCCATAGCTCACCAAGATCACCTGCATGCAAATAAACTATCGAAGGGAAACCAAGGAAGGAAGAGGTGGAGCTCGAAAAAACCCTAAACAGACTTGAGAGAGAACATATTGCAAAACAAAGAAAATTGTATTTACAATAAAAATGAGTTGAGATATAATGAGAGAGTATGAATATAAAGGCCTCATGGAAGCTTGTAGAACAAGCTAAAAGGAGTTAGAAGATAAGGTTGACAACTAAGCATCCACAAAAAGGTGGAAAATGATAGAAGGGAATAAACTCCCATGTTGTCAACAACGCATCACTACAACAATTAACTACTAAATATTAAATAAATGCATTAATCTAAGTAATCTTAAGTAAATAGAATAAATTATTTATTATTTATTATTTACTCTAACACCCCCCCTTAAGTGCAACTGATGGGAATGCCTTAAGCTCACAAAACTAAGATGAAATGCAAAATGGGTCTCTGCAACAAGGCCATGTTAGGTACCCATGTACAATGCAAAGAAATGCAACGTTTGAAAACAGGGAAAGAAAGAAAACCACATGGGAAAAACCATCCCCCAAAAAGAGGTAACCTAGTGAAGAACTGAAGAAGTCTCCAACTAGAGAAATGTCCCCATAAAATAGGAACAAAAAGTGATCATGAAGAGCATCACTGAAGCATGAAGAAGCCATAAATTTTGTCATTAGAAAGAAACTATTGATCTAAAGAACCTCCATGGAAGAAGAAGGCATGAACCGAGCGTGTCTATATAGTTGATGATCCATCTCACTGAAATGCATAGGTGGCCAGCCACTACAACCGCCTTGTATATAGGATCAATCACTAAATACATAGCTCACACTATCAAACCATGGAACCATGAAAGCATTAGAACACCAGAATAACCCCCCCTTAATCCAAATGGGGTGAGATGACAAGCAACTGAGAAGGTGGGCCAATATCCTCTACAAACAAAACTAAGAACAACGAGAGAGGGAAGAGGTACAAACACCTATAAAGACACAATCACACCGATGCTGCATGGGAAAACAAAAGGAAGAAGGCCAAAAATAGAAAACAACTATCCACCCATGGTACTTTATAAAAATAGTGCAAGTACAGCTATCTCAAAATAATGTTCATGAATGTGCTCGCAAATTTATGGATTTGATTGTGTACAATTTTTTTACATCAACATTTCGGATCATACTACATGATCCATCATCAGGATGCTAGAGAGAAAAGAGAAGTTATCTTTTCTCTCTAGCATCCTGATGATGGATCATGTAGTATGATCCAAAACATTGATGTAAAAAAATTGTACACAATCAAATCCAGAAATTTGTGAGCACATTAGCATGGATTGTGGAAATCTAATAGATCTCAACGTTCATGAAGCCGAAATGCAAGAGTGGCACTTTATCTCCATGTGTATACATAAAAGTGCTTACAAATGATGTCTACAATGATTTAAAAAGAAAAAAATCTAATACAAAAGATAGTACAGCCCAAAACAAAAGATTCTATGCCTTGAAAATGATCCTCAGACCTAAAACACCCAAGATATCCACCATAGAGGAAAAATGCCAAAAACATGATAGAAAGAGCATGGACCAAAATCTAAGGGAAATGATAGTATTTTTGAAAAGGTGACAAAACCAGCTTTCCAAAAATATAACGTTTTCAAAAAATAGACATGGGATGCAAAAGATATGCATGCCAAAGTCAAAAATAGAACTTTGGACTTCAACTACAAAAATAAGCAACTAAACTATATCAAAACCTAAAAATACCTACACCAATGTCTTCGTCTCAAAACCAGCTTTATGGCACTTCTTTTGAATCAAAAAAATACCTCAATATGCTCAAAATATGGCCAATAAACTGTAAGTAGGTCAAAAAGGACCCTAGAGAGCCTGGCAGGGGTGCTGATGCAAGATGATGTCATGCTGACATCAGTATTCTACTAGTTTAAAATTGATGGCCATGTGGTCGTAGCAGCAAAAAAGAGCCACCTAGCAAGATGCTGAGGTGGCGAGTGATGTGGCAAGGTCGACATGGCAAAGTGCCATCGTGGCACCCATGCTACATGTCACCACAGTTTTGTGCAATACTGATGTAGACGGAGCCACAGAAAGGTGGAGCAAAGTGGCGAAGGAGTAGCAATTGGCAGTGGAGGCAATTGAAATAGGGGGGTGCCACTGGCCGCGGTTGAGGATGGGTGGTGGTGGGGCTGCGCAGGGCTTCGGTGGTCCTGCAGCTACGTGGCCAGCTGCAGTGAGGTGTCGATGGTGCGCAAGCGGCCCTATGTGGCCATTGGACAATGTCACAGTGGTGTGCACGAATTAAATTTATTTATTTCTTATTGTAGGTCCATACAATCCGTACAGCAAGGCTGTAAGCAAAAAAAAAATTCCTCTCGAAGCTCTATCTCCAAAATTGACAAATTTCATATGAATCCTGACTGTAAATGGCCTTTTGGATCCAATGGCAATGTCTGTTTGGGCCCAAAGTGCTCTGAAAAATGCTCTTCCCCCATATTGAAGAAAAAATTACAAACAAACTAGGGTTTATGTCTCTAAATCATAGCTTCAAAAATCTTTCAACCAAGCAACAGCAAGGAGGCTCTCATACCATGTAGGAGTTGATGAAATCCAACTCCATAGCTCACCAAGATCACCTACATGAAAATAACCTATCGAAGGGAAACCAAGGAAGGAAGAGGTGGAGCTTGGAAAAACCCTAAACAGACTTGAGAGAGAACATATTGTAAAACAAAGAAAATTGTATTTACAATGAAAATGAGTTCAGATATAATGAGAGAGCCTGAATATAAAGGCCTCATGAAAGTTTGTAGAACAAGCTAGAAGGAGGTAGAAGATAAGGTTGATAACTAAGCATCCACAAAAAGGTGGAACATGCTAGAAGGGAACAAACTCCCATGTTGTCAACAACTCATCACTACAAAAATTAACTACTAAATATTAAATAAATGCATTAACCTAAGTAAGCTTAAGAAAATAGAATAAATAATTAATTATTAATTATTTATCTAACAAATATAAGTGGAGAAAAATGTTGTGTCAACTAAGCATTAGTATTGACCAAGATTTAGTAAATGTGCCAAACAAAATAATTAGTAGTGACCGAGTAATCGAGTTATGACCGAGTATCAAAACATAGTGTTGGCCAAGGGATAGCATTTGACAGATCATGAGGAACTCTTGATTTCTAGCCAACACAATTGAACTCTTGAGATATGGAAAGCATGTTGAAGATAAGGATAAATGACCTAGAGAATTTAATTTAAGGAAAATCATGTTTGAGGTTTTCTATACATGAATTCAAGGAGAAGTTTGGAGAATTTTCTAGAAGAGAAAAGAGGAAATGAAAATGTGGATAGATTCATTGTTTATGTTGAATCTAATCAAAACCATAATATCAACAGTGATGTTTAAGCAGAAAAATATAAGAATTACCTATTTAAGGAGGTACAAGGGATAAACTTGAAGAGGTTAGTAGGGGTTAGTAGAGTTTATGAAGACCTTAAAATAGTTAGATCAGTTGTTGATTTTGTTGATTGGTGAACTTGAGTATAAGGCTAAATAGTAAAGTGTTGAGGTGAACAAGAATGGTTGCTTGAAGAGAGTCCAAGAGAACTAGTGATGGAGATGTTAATGGAGGCCAGGAAATGTGTCAAATGTTGGACCAATGTATGATCTATATTTTCAAAGTGAGTTGTACTTGTTAGATCAACCTTTTTTCACTTTCTAATCATTGTATCAATATTGAAATATTTTAATCAAGGTTGACCTAATAGTTATATGCAAATACTTTAATCAAGTTGATATTTTAATGGAACATTCTTAATCCCTCTAACAATTCCACTCCTAACAAGGTGATCAAATCCTTTGACAAGGTCACATTTAACAGTATATTTTGTAACCTTTAACAAGCTTGGCTCCTAGCAGAGCTCACTTTAGAAAAGTGGAAAATTGGTGAAATATTACTGGTGGTTTTTCCCAAATTGAGTTTTCACTTTAAATCCTAGTGTCAAACTTGTGTTGATTTTATCTAAGATGTTTTACTATTAATGTTTTACATTTTGCAAAAATGCTAATATCAGGAAAATGGACTACACGTTTACGTTATTGATTATTTTCTATAGAGATTGAGTTATTGAATGTTTAGATCTGATGCATACGAAGTTATTAAAAGTTTAATTGGTACATCTAGACCTATAGTTAACTGATTCATTCCCCCCTCCCTCTCAGTTATTCTAAATCATTCTAACAATTGGTATCAGAGCTTTGGTACTTGTAGAGAAAAGTTTGAAGGTACTTGAACCTAAAGATCAAGATGTTAAAAAAGGATGTGAAAGTTTGAACAAAGAGAACTTCCCTACATGGTTGAGTTTGATGAAGTTACATCTAGTAGGAATTGGAGAAGGAGAAATACACTATGTGGAAAATATATATGTGGAGATACCAAGACCTCTAACAGCTCAGTAGATGAAAGAGAAGAAAGAACATAATCAAGCTATGTTGGAGATTGCATCAGCCATAAGATATATCAAGTTTGATGACATAAAGGAGTGTACAAATGCTAAGAAAATGTGGGATACATTACAGACTATCTATGGAGGAGACACAAAAAATTTGAGAGCAAAATCAAAAAAATTGAGATGCAAATTTGATGAGATCAGAATGATAGAAGGTGAGACCATTTCTCAATACTATGGATGAGTCAAATAAGTGGTAAATACTATAAGAGGATAAAATGGAAATATTGATGATGAAACTATGATCAAAAAGGTACTAAGAACCCTACTTCATATTTATGCTATTAAAGTTTCTATAATACTAGAACTGAGATGTATACCTAGTAACAATCTAGCTTTGGAAGGTTTGGTTGGTACGCTTACTACTTTTGAATTGTCAAACTTTGATATTTTTTATCCTAGTCCTATTGAATCTTCTTTCAAATCTCAATTGGTTCTTAGTAAGAAAGGAAAAGGAAAGTGTGTGAATAATGACAGTGTTTTTTTATGATGATGACCTTGATGAGCTTGAAGCATTCATGGCTAGAACACTTCCAAGAGATAGAGGAAAATACAAAGATAAAATTTCTATAATATTTTTTAACATGTAACAAAGTTTTCCATATTATTGCAAGATTTCTTGATAGAGAAGACAAGGATGAGAGAAGGGAAAGCAAGTACAAAGGTAGAAGAGATGATCGAGACAATAGAAGAAACAAGGAATACAAAGACAAATGTAAGAAATATGTTATATTACTAAAGAATAAATTGATAATGAGTCTGATAGTAATGATGAAGAAGTTGTCTATGTTACTATGAAAGAAGATTTTGATGAAGATGAGAAAACTACATTAACTTCTCATTAAGATAAGAATATTTTGATGAAGATGAAAGAAGATTTTGATGAAGGTGATAGATGGATAATTGATAGTGGTTTCTCACATCACATGATTGGTGATAGAAGTAACTTTGAAACAATGGAACAATATAAAGGTAGTTGTGTTAAATTTTGTAATGATGCACCATTTCTTGTGAGAGGTAAAGGATCAATACAATTGATTGACAAGATCAAGTGTGACAATGTTTATCGGGTTGAAGGACTTAATTATTATTCATTGAGCATTTCATAGTTGAACATTTTGGTGTTTTTTGGACTACTAGGTTTCTCTAAACACAATATTAGGATGCAAAAGATGAAAACAAGCATAAGGACTAGCTAGGTACCATACTCAGCAAGATTAATGATGAAGGGTGCTCCCCTTAAAACCATAAACTCATAATGGAAACAAAGAAACAACAGCACATGCAAGAAAAAAATATGGACTCCTTATTTGTGTTGCAAATGCAGGATTACAGAATTCACAAGTAAAAAATTCTAACCCACATGGGTGCCTTCATTATAGTAATCTGCAAGATTAATCTGCAAACTACCACCTAGAGCTATCCTAGACAATGTCCAAGTCTTTCTTAAAATAAGAAATTTTATGTTGCACAAGGAGGTTCTAGACATTGAAACTTAATACCTAGCGTCAACAGACCCTAACAATACATATATAGTCGGTCAAATACATCTTTGACAATTATTTTAGATATTTCAAGTAGCCCAACTTTGAAAGGCCATAACTCATGAACCGTTACTCTGATTGGCTATTATAACCACTTTTCAAAAATACCAACTCCTGAACTACAAGCTTAGAACTATACAAGCGCCCTTTCATCAAGTTTTTGGACGTCATACAAGCACTCTAAGGCATCCAACAGTGAGCTGGAAGGTTTTTCTACAAATTTTTCCACTAAAAATCTGTAATAACTTCTCTGATACTTAAGTTGAAGCAATGGAATTTTTATTGTTGGCTTATAACTCTAAAATGAGCCATCATGTAGAAAATGAGAATATTATGTGTTTGTATGAAAAACTTATTAAAAATAGCAAGTTCCCATTAATTGTAATCACCCTGACCACTAGTCCTTATGAAAATAGAAAAGATTGAAAAAGAATTTTTTTTGGGTGATGCAAGATTGCTCTTATACCTAGGATGCTCTTGTATCAATTAATCTCAGCTTTGAACCAAATTCAATAGAGTACACTAGAATCTCTACACTTTAGGTTCTACAGGGCCAAGGTAGGTGCACCTTAGGGATATAAATGTGAATGGTTATTTGGATTTTCTCTTCAAGCACTTGCTCACTTATACTTATTTTTTTCAAACCTATTCCTTATAGCAGATAATGGTCACAATTTCTTCTTAGATTTGCAACAAGCTCTATGATTACAATAGCCAGTTATAACCAAAAGGAAAGCTATTACAAAGAAGTGTTGACCAACAACTTTACTTCCTCATTACATAAATGGAAAATTGATTTTTGATTAATATATGTATTTTGCAACCATATAAACCATCAACTTGTAACTAAAATTAACTGATCAGTGCCTTATTCATTGTTATATAGAGCCAAAACTAGTAACTTTAGACCTATTTAATTGACTTGAAATTAAATTTGTCAATGGTGAACTCTAAGTCTCATTCTTATCATAATATTCTCCTATACCCAAAACCCTATCACTTACTAAAAGAAATTACTTAATTCTTTGAACCAAAAGAAATTAATAAGAGACATAGAATTTATCTAAATTGTATTAAACTAAAAGAACATTGTTCACTTCAATCTCAAGATCGTAGATATGCAAGAAAGGAGACAAAACTTAGATACACAGATATGGAGAACTTCCTTTTGTATTAATATTCTTTGAAAATGAATACAATACTGATATAGGCGCAAAATATACCTCATAACTTGACAACTTGATCATTCATATTTATTGTATCATCAAGTTTACAAGATTGAATGCATTCGTATAATAAACAAAACTAGACAGACTATAAATGACATAAAACTAAAAAATCTATAGACTTCTGACCTCTACTCCACATCTTGGAAATCCTTATAAAGGATTGCAACAAGATTCATATGGGAGGAGAACACATGTCAAAACCTTATTGGAAGAAAAGATGGCAAGACATTTACAAAAAGTTACAATTAAGACATTCCTCTATGGTTGATGCAAAAATAGGTAGTTAAAAATTCAATTGGTGATTATTTATTGTTGGGGCTGTAACTTTAATCTTTTGTCTTCTACTATCTTTAGCAAGTAACTCCTCAACTACCTCCCATTGGAAGAGCTTTGATCTCTCCCACTACTTCCCATACATAGATCTCCCTCTTGGTGGGCCACTCAATTGATTTAACTTCTTCTAAGTCCTTTGCGGCTTTAGTCTACTTGGCATTTGTTATGGCTTTAGACTCCACTAAAAATTTATTTAAATCCATTTAAACTTTGAATAAAGAGTCAATCAAATTGTTGAAAGGGGCATCACTTTTACCTTCAAAAATTGCTACTATGACCTCTTAAGTCAATATTGTATTGAATGAATTAGGCCATTCCTATCATTCCTAGATTATTATCAACATTCATAATTGGTGGAATACAAGGCTCAATTCCCTAAGATAAAACCTTCAACTTTCTTTTTATTATTTGCATTTTTCTAGTAAAGAAGCCAATTAATTCCTTTACCATTTCTAAACCCTCCTTCATAGTAATAATCTTATCATGCAAATATGGTTTTTTAGCCATCAACATAATAAGCCTCTCTCAAAATTGAATATATGGCCCCCAAATATTGAATGTGGGTGACATCCATGAAAATCCTTCATTGTAAAATTTCTCAGCATCTTGTACAGAAACATACAATGCATGAGCTTGTTTTGATATACTCTTTAGAGTTTCAACCCTATGGCCAATAATACCTCTAAGGACAATTGTCCTTGCCTCATCACCTTGATTTGTTGATGAAGCATCCATGCTCATTCTTCTAGGCTCTATATCATCTACCTCCAACTCATCTGTCTCTATTGTGACCTTGGATGGTTGCTCCTAACTATCTTGTTCCTTTCTCTATTTTGCAATGGAAACCTATTCTGCATTAGATAGTTTCCCTCTTAGATATGCAACTTCAATGTCTAATCCTTGGACCTTAGCCTCAAGATCCTCAATATTCTCTTTGTATACATGGTTTTTCCTAAGCTCATCTGAATAGAGCTTCCTAACATAATGTAATCATCAAAGGATTTGGATATCCTTGTCTCTATCTCCTCTACCTTGGTTGCATTCATAAACAAGGAATGTCTTAGAGCCTTGGAGATATATATACCTGAGGTACCTTGTAGTGTCCACACTATCATGTTGCCTTGATCTTTTCTCTACAAATTCATTAGTTTGGGCTTGTTTGTTGCAGGTGCCATGCTCCATACTGCCAAAGACTTGGTATCAATGTTGAATCAAGATCCTCTCTACAGTCCACTAGCCTAGCACCATATGCCTCATATGAGATGGAATTCTCTTCTCTTCTAATTTGGTCAAGCATAAATTCTTATTCCAAATCCCAACCAAGAACCAGTAACATCCCACTCCTATCCATTAGATCCCTTGTCTCCTCAAGAGTCATGACTTCACTTTTTGGATCATAGGCATGTTATTTTTCAACCAATTCTTACTTTTGCTCATCTAACTCACCTAGCTTCATCTTCAATACCAGATCACTCAATTTGATCTTATTTAAGAAGCTCTTAAACTCAACTAATTAGATGAAGTCATCATCTTCTATAAATTGTTGTTTTTGGATGAGCCTATCATCCAACCTGTCTATTGCTAGATCCAAGTTGGTCAATGTGTTCTCAACTACAGTGACTCTATCTTGGATATAACTTTGTCTTAAGTCAACAAAGTACTGACTTTTACTAGGTAGAATTTATAATGTCCTTTGTTTAACCTTTTCAAGGATGTCGACAACCTTTTTCCTCTTGTTTTCCTTAGTGACCCATGATGCCTCAAGGGGCTCATCTTCTTCCATTTTTATGGTCACATCAAGTTTAGGGCTATCAAGATTTACCCTTTCTTCTTCCCCAAATGGTTCCTCTGACATTTGTGCCATAATTTTTCCATTGTCAACTATCATCTTTCTTATCCTTTGTGGATAAGGGATATCTAGGTAAAAACCTTTGAAATTAGGATCTAATCTCTTTAGCTTCAACTCTACCCTCAATGCATCATCAAAATCTGATAATTTAGCAGTTGCCTTCCCCTGAACAACAATATTGGGAATGAGGTCTTAATGGGGAAACTCCTTAGTACTAGGTAGCACATAGTTTCTTATTTCCTTGAGGGTGTTCCTCATCCAATTATTAGGATCATACATGCTATAAGGACTAGTTGACAGATTGTAATGGTGGAGGAAAGAATGGATTTGATCTAGGGATTTTTTTTCCAATTTCAAATTCCCCTACCTTAAAACACCTACAAAAGAATGTGCATCTATGCACCTTTGGTCCTAGATACTCCCTATTTACTATAAATATCTGTCACATGAATTCAATGATGGCCAATTTAGGGGGAATGAATTTTGGCAATATATGTGGGGGTTGGGGACAACCATAAACCCTCATCAAGGAAAAAGTTGGAAATAGGAAAATATCTACCCAATTATGATCTAATCTTTTGTTCTCAAGGAGTAGGGTTAGTCCTAAAAGACTCTTCAAAACCTCAGGTGCCTTAAAGTAACCTGGGTCTAACATTCTCATTATGGTAGTACTTAAATTATTGAAAAATGAGACAGAATCATAGTAATGATAGGAGCTATCCCATACCCATGTCCATAGTTGAACTTGTAGCTCTCCATTGGCATCAGATGTGTGATCAATAAATTTTGGGCTTATAGACCACACATTCTTGTACAGGATCAGGTGCATCAATAATGAGTAATGATGGATCTTGAATTTTTCCATTTCTCCATTTTGGGCCAGTCCAATGTTATCCTTCATCCTCCATAGAATATACTCAACATATTCATATTCTCCACCATGGTAGGATTCTTTAACATCTTTGGCAATGATGAATTCTTCTCCATATACCATGTCAGTTCCATCTTTACCAACTACCTTGTGAACACCATACAAAGTTTTCACAAAATAATTCTTCAACTTGTCTGAAGGCATCATCTTCTCCACCTTTTTGGGGTAATCACCCATCTACTTTAGCTCCATCAAAATATTTTGAATCATTGACTTCCTTTTGTAGGCTTTGGTGTTTCTCTCAAATTTTCCATGTATGTCAACCAGGTCTACTAGTTCACCCATGGCACCATCCAATCCAAATGCTTCAATAAAGAGGCATGGTCTAGTGTACATGGAATAGTTCCATCCCTTCTGTGGAATGATTTGGTGGCTGAATTATATGATTTGATTAGGGCCTTTACCAAATGAACATCTACAAAGACGTCTGGAAAGATTAACTTTGTCACATTCTTCTTCCATGGATTACAAATAGGGATCTTCTTTGCTCTATTGCAATAAAAATATCTAAAAAGCTCATAACCATTGACTCTAGACTATGTAGAATATATAAAAAATATAAAAGGATCCTTGAACTCAAGGTCATCTACAAAAATGGCATTTGAGGATTCCAGGAATAACTTAATCCATTCTTCCACAAACCTATTAGGCTTCTTCTGCCTACTTTTTCCTCCCTTTGAAGTTGAAGTTTCTACAATTTCCATGTCTGAAGCTTGAATTTCTTCTACTTCCTTCTCATACATCCTGTAAATACATTGAAATCTTTTGCAAATATCTCTGAAAATAATAATATTCTAGCACTAAAAGCATTGAAACTACTCTAAAATCCCTAATCTCTATAAATAGTAACAGATTACTGGATTTTGGAATTTTTTTGTTGAGTGTGTTTTCATCATCCTTCTTTATGCATTGATACTCTACATGCTTGAGCTTTAAATTCAATGTAGTCTCTTATCTTAGATGGAGCTTCCACATAACTATTCCAACTTAGGAACTTTTGTACTTTACTCAAATCTCATTGGCCATAGGCATTCTATTGTTATTCCAAAAGAGAGCAAAGTTCACTTTTTCATGTCAAATGAGAGTTTACAATATTATGATACACTGAAGAAGGAGTCCTTTGTATCATCTTAGGTGATGCATTTTGGCTCTGCAATCTTACAATCATTTGAAATCAAAACCTTTATCATGTTAGAGTAAACATTGAAAATGGGCTTCACGATGTCACGGTACATTAGTTACTGTGACATCAGAGCTTACCTTTAAGTCTCTTATGATCTCACGAGACAAAGTTATACACATTTGTGTAGCATCTTATCTTTCTTTCACTTGCCTTACAATCTTATGATCATAGCTTAATGGACCATTTCATAACTTCAACAGTTACCCTTCAAACCCTTATGATGTTAAAAACATGTTTTTGGCATAACATCATGTCTTCATTTTTTATTCCTTATGACCTCTTGACTATAATTATTAAACTAACTTTGTAGCATTGGAGACTACCTTTAGCAACTATCATTGACCTACGACCACGTGATGGTGGTTATCCTTTCTTTATCGTAGCCTTGAAACCATTAATGTTCATCTTCAAAATCTTAGATCTAACATTGCTTCATAGCTTCATAAATCTTTGAACTTTCCCTTCAGATCTTATCATCTACTACTTGTCATAGCATTAGAAGACATGACTTGCCACATATCTTAAAACTAATGCAAATGCACCTGGCCCCATCCTACTTTATCATCTGATCTTTATGATCTTAAGATCATCTTTTTATTGTACCATCAAACACCCTAAAAATTTCTTCCATGATCCTATGATTTTGACATTTTAATATCTTAGAAAGTCTTCTTGAAAACCTTCATGATGCCTTAATCTTCCCCTTGTCATAAGATCGGGACTTACTTAACGTTTTGCACTTTTATGTCCTTGGGATCTTATGATCACCACTTTATTGCATGGTCATGAGCCTCCACTTCTGCCTTTACAATCCCACAACACATTGTTTATCATAACATCAAAACTTGACTTTAAAACCTTTCCAACAGACACTTAAGATGACATGACATAAAGGGAGTCATAAGATCAGAGACATCAACTTGAACACTTGTGATGCTATGACCTAGATCATATCTTAAGATTAGGAGACTCGGTACATTACCCCTACGATCCTCTTCTAACCCTTAAATTGTAGCATTGGGAGAGGGATATTGTAAGATTATGACTAGATTCCTAAACCTTTGATCATAAGATTGTATCACTTTTGAATGGCATACATCTCTCCCTTAAAATAAAACCTAGGGTAAGGGTAAAATGGTTACGGATCTTAATGAAATTTTTCATGACAAGGGTAAAGACACAACCTTAGGATCTCACATTATTCCACTAGGGCAATATTGTTTACACTAGGCTAGGGAAAAAATGACTAAGTTAGGGTTTCATCTAGAAACTAAAAATAAATGAAACACAAAACCCTAACAATGCAACACAAATTACAATATTTTCATAATGAATTTTCAAAATTTTGGCACAATGAAAATAAGGGCCATCAGAACAAATTAGCATATAAAGTTGAATTTTTTTTATGAATAGTCCTTGTCTATTAATAAATTAATATACTAGCTACAAATTCATTAAAAAGGGGTTGGGGATACAAGATCACCCTATGAGATTTCACACGGTCATAGCCCGAATCAACAACTATTCATCACAAAAAAATATTAAGCAACCCGTCAAGCCGCTAAAGCAGTGCCAACCAAGGGGGGTGGTTCATCTCAATCACTAAAACCCTAGTCATCTCTATGGTTAGGAGCTGGACTAGTAACAGTCCATCCATTAGTAGCATCATCAAGAACCTTATCTTTATCCTCTATCCATGACAGAGAGATAGCCAAGTTCAGGCAGAAAGACCACTTGCTAGAAGCAATAATAGGAGCACCACAAGGGGGAGACACCAAACCCAAGAACTAGCTAGAACCACGTTGAGGTGGAGAAGCTGAGTGGTGATACTACCACCCACCATTGTCACCACTAGGAGAACGATGACAAGGAGGCTAGGATGTGGCATATATGAACGATGAGTAGAGGAGTTGCACCCTGACAATGGCCCTTGGGTGGAGTATGGTCAGTTGAGGTGTTGGGAGGCACTCTATAAATTGTATAGGGTGTGTTACCCCAGTGATTGAGTAGCTCCTGAAGTTGGGCCACCTCTAGAGCCATCTTGTTATCTTGGACCTAAATCTACATCATGACATTATTACAAATACATGCTTTAGTGTACATAGCAACATTGATATCAAGAAAGTTGTGAGTGAAAATAACAACATTCCTATCCTTCCATAAAGTAAACAAAATCTTCATCCTGAAGGTATGCCAGATCTAGGTAAATTTCCTAGGAATCCCAGGAGGATCACCCAACACAACCATATGCCAAGAAAAGGGTTTTGGCCTAAAAAGCTTAAAGAAATCATGTATCCACTGCTAGTAACTCTGAGCACACCTACAAAACAAAAAAATATGAAGAAACAATTATGGTTGCCTATAGAAAGGACACCAAGGATCACAAATCCCAATATTCTTAAGTTGTGGCCCAAGGGGAAGCCCTTGAAAAAGAAGGCACAAAGAAAAATGGGCAATCTTGGGCTCAGAGATAGCACTCCAAATTGTATCAAAACACATCCTCCATTGATAAAGGGAAGACTACAAATGTCATCGTTGGTTAAGCATTTCCACCATGGCAAGATGAGGAGAGAGTCATCGATATCCTAAACATGGCTTGTAACTAGTGAATGGTGTTATAGGATACCACTTACAGTCCTTCAACCAAGGTCAAATAAACTGAATTCTCACCTTGTGAATTAAATGATCTGGAATTACAGAGAGCAGAAGATCAAAAGTCTATCAATCTTGATGAGCAAGACAAAACTAGACTTGAATATCTTTCCAAGATCTGAGACTCATAGAGACCCTAGAAAAGAGGCCATTAGGAGTATTGATGCCACATTTGAAAAAATGTAGAGCACTAGCACCATGATTCTTGGCCAAAGGAACAACCTGAATGGAAAACAAAGAGGACCCCCAAAGATTCTACTAATTCATAGAAAGATTATTACAAAACCCATCACCAGCCTAGCAAAGCTAAGGCTTGATAGCTTCCCAAGCCTTCCATATGCTCTTGATAACAAAAGATCCCTGGATGTGAATAGATTCCCGCATGACAAGAAGATTTTGAAAGCCAATCCTCTTCCGTGTAGGTCTATTGATAGGAAAACCAGAGGCAATGCAATGCCAAGCCAACACTTTCCAAGCATCAACACCAATGATAGCACTAATAATCCACTTAGCATAGAGTGCATGCCCTTGTTTTAGATTAGAAAGAAGGCTTAGACCTCTAGACTCTTTGGGGAGACAACAAAAATCCTAGGCAACATGATAAAAACCATGCTGACAAGAACTAGACGCCCAAAGAAATTCACAAAGTAAGCATTCCAACTTAAGGTAAGAGGATTTGGAAGGAGCCCAACATGAGGAATAATAAACATGAGTAGCTTCCAGCACCTTTGAACAAATTTGTAATTTCCCCACAAGAGAAAGTGGTTCAATAAGTCAATAGTCAAGATTCTTTTTAATCTTCATGAGCACAACATTCCATATGTCCACTAGTGAAACTTGGAAAGAAAAGGGAATGCCTAGAAAGTGGAAATTTTCCCCGTGAGTGACCCATTTCTACTCAAATTGAGCAAGCCAAGGTGGGGTTGGAAGAAAACATTGCCTCTAATAGAGCATCTTATGCCATTGAATAGTCAAACCAGAAGCTTGATAAAATGTGTCCAAGCATTGCAAGGCATTAGCAATGTTCTCCTCATCTTCCAAAAGAGTGAGGAAAGAGCCATTAGCAAAATGCCCATTGACAAGATGGGAAGAGGATTTAGGCAAGGAAATTCCACAAACCAAACTAGAGGAAATAGAGTGAGCTAATAAGTATCCAAATCCTTCAATAGCAAGAACTAACAAAGTCAGAGCCAAAGGGAAACCCTACCTAATGGATTGAAAGAGCCTAAAAGCTTTAGATTGAGAATTTTTAATGGTAATACAAATAGAAGCATCTCAAAAGAGCATCTCCATAGACCAAAGAAAGTTAGGGCCAAACCCTAATGCCTGAAGCATAGCCAAAATGAAGGGCCATTCAATGTGATCATAAGCTTTGGAAAAATTAATTTTCAAAACCAAAGTCTACTGATTGGATTTGCAAGCCCATTCTTTGCCTTCACAAATAGAAATGATCTTGTTAAGAATATATCTAGACTTAATAAATCCAATTTTTGTTGGCCTCACAACTAAAGGAAGGAGATGATGAATATTAAGAGATGTCGCCTTATCAATGATCTTGTAGGACACATTTAGCAAGGTGATGGGCCACTAGTTATAGATATCCTTAGGGTCACCGGCTTTAGGTATGAATTTAATGTTTCCTTTGTTAATAATGGTTCCTAAGCTTTTAGAATGGTAAGCTTCCAAATAGACTTTCTGCAAGTTTGACCCTATAGACTCCTAGAGGTGTTTGTAAAATTCACAAGGGAACCCATCACACCTAAGGGACTTTTCATCTATCATACAAAAGACAAGTTCTTTGAGATCCTTAATGGTGAGAAGTTATTCATAGAAAGCTTGTTGCTCGACCGCTAGGCAATTGGAGTAATAGAAATACACTTTCTAAGAGCTTCCTCCCGATGAACCAAATTTCCTTGTAAGGAAAAAAAATTCTTAATGATGCACAAAAGCTTGCATGATGTCAGGGAAATTGGAAAGAATGGTATTGCCCTGTTTAATCTTTTTAATCCCAACTTTGGTATGATGGGCTCTTAAATCCTGGAAGAACTCTTTAGAAGTTTTATCACCAACCTCTAACCAATGGAGGTGATCTTTGATTTGGGGAACCTAAGTAGCATAGTCATCCATAATCTATTTATCATGATGAAGCTTTTCGAGCTAGATTTGAAAGTCAGCATCAAACAAGTTGAGGGTTAAAGCTTTAGAAGCTTTCCTGAGGGCTTTGGTATTGGTTTCATAGGACCTTTTTCTAAAAACTGCTAACTATCTCCCATAGATGCAAAGAAATCTAGCAGTTATGGTAATAGCATCATTCCACCATTGAATCTAACTAGTTTAAGAGTAAGGACATGGCTCTAAATTCCAAACATGTAGGATGTGAGCAATAGTGGAAGAATGCATCAGCACTGATGTGTTGAGGAAAAATTATATTATGACAGCTTGTTGGATAGCTTTCTGCCAAAAAATAGAAAAATAAATGGGATAGTAGTCTAACAATTTCACATCTGGAAAAGGAATGATAGGTAGCTCTCGATCCTCAGAAAAGGTAAAAAATTATTATGTAGTAATCATAGCACGATCAAGACATTTTAATATATGGTCAGAGCTAGCTCAAAAATTAGACTAAGTGTGTCAAACCCCACTCTGTTGGCAGTGGTTAGTATTGGGATCACGTTGGTGTTTTGAAACATCATTGTTTCAAATTACCCCGATGAGAACAGAATACATCTATGGGCAGCTACTTCCCATCTTCAACATACCCTTTCAAACACCAGGCCAACTATAAGGCTAGACCCTTCTTCTACTTGAGGCTCTACAAAACCTAAGTGGGTGGACTTGTAGATTCTTCATATATTACCAGTTCTCAAAAGCATACACTAAATCTAACAAAGAAAATAAAACCCTTAATCTTATAATACTTATGCCGAAATCTCAGACATGGAATAGCTAATAACATGGCCTAAGAAATTACTAAGCTAAGTGAGGGCATCCTTTTCAGTTCCTTCAACATTAAAGGGAAAGATATTTGATTAATGATGTTGATTTCAATAGAACATGATATGAAAAACATAACGATCTGATCATGTAGTTGATCAGTGTGTTATCTATTGAGAAATCCTACAAACCCCTCACACACATCCCTGAAAGTCATTGACATATCCCATACACTAGAACTTCCTGGTCTATCTATTCACTTTGTGATTCAGACATCTACATCTTTCTAGATCTCATACTCAACCTATCCCTTCATGAGATCTTCAATCCTATGATGATAAATCAAGCATTTACATGACTTCTTCAGTCATAAGAAAAATAAATCAACATATACAACCAACAGATTGCAACTGAGTTTCATACTCTTTGTTTACAAAACACAAAGATCACAAACAACATGAATGGGAGACAAGATATTAGAATGCAGATTAACTTTTTGGTGCATTCTCATTTATTTCTTTGAAATAAATACAATAAGATGCTTGAAATTGAAATGTAAAACTGCCTAATAGATCATAACTATCTGTATTCTTATTTCTTGTTGTTCAGTACAAGGGAAATTGCTGAAAAAAATGGTGGAATCACAGCTCTAGATCCAACAATATTGTCTCATAGCAAACTAGAACCAACCCCTAAGAAAGAAGAGAGAAGAGATTAAATAGAAAGGAAGAGATCTCGGATCAGATCAAATGTTACCATTTGTCCACTTGAAAAACCTCCATCTGCAGATGTAAAACATCTTTCTACTCTCTCTCTCTATGTAACTGCACATTAGATATTTTCATTGTTGCTTGAGAATGTCATGAATATGTCTCCAAAATGATTGAAATGTGTAACTGATTTTGATGCCAAATCTGAGATCAAGGCAAAGGAAAAACATCCTTCAAATGACCTCTAGAGGCAAGATAAACTTTTCAAAATCATTTTTCTCCACATTCAAGCTTTAAAAAACTTTCATATCTGCCTTTTAACTAATTTTGAAGCTCAATGATGAATTCTGCCCATTTTGCTAAGAATGCCCAGAAAACACAAATCTGCTTATAGACTGTACCACTAAATACTTGTGCAAATTATGATCCCATATTTGAAAATTTCATCTTCTCCTAGTTCCAATGGTATACTGCACTACATATTTTTGACAAAAATCACCCCTCTATCATGCATTTGAAAATCAGGCCCCCATTGCAAGTTTAGAGCATTATAATGAAAATTTTAAAAATCTCTATAGTTAAAACTATAAAAATTCAAAATTCTTTTAAATTTTTCAAATGAGGATTTGAGCATTCCAATTTTTTAGATAAAAATAAAAAATAATAATTTTTCATTTTTTTCAAATTTCTCCCCTCTTCCCATCTAACTCAACCCTCTTGGTTCACCACCTTGTGTCGACCTCTAATTGGCTAGCTCTTGCCACATGTCATGTTTAGGTAGCTTCGCGGGCTTAACTTGAGGTTACACCTTAACTCGAGCAAACTGGCACTTAACCCCACTGTGGAGCTCCAGAACCCTTAATGGCTAACCAGGTAACTTGGGCGATGATGCAAAATATTCATTTTTTTGCATTGTTGCAACACCTTTGAACTTAGCATTTTATGTTTGTGATAGCTAGGACCGCGGTTAGCTTTAACACTTTCGCATAGTTGGACCTCAAACTCCTAACCGTGCGGTTAACTGCACAATGTTGCAAAATTTTCCATTCTTGTGCCACATGTCAACTTTCTGTTGGACAGCATTTAGCTTTAAATTTTCTATTTATAATCTCCTAGTCAAATATCTTATTAGGTCCCCCTTCATGCAAGTTGCGTGTCTCAAAAGCCCGTAGCTTAGAACGCCTTAAACCTGTGAGTTTTTCTTTAAAAGCATTAAAAGTATCCCTCGCATACCCAATGTGGGATTAAACTCTTTATAAAGCATCTTTTGCAGCATTCATTAAGATGAAAAAGGGCCAATCACCCATTCGCTCCTTCTACTGTATCTAGTGATGGTGATTATTGGCTAAAGTGCCTTTGCATCCAAACAGTAGTAGATCAACTACTTGCCTTAGTCAATATGTTTATCCTGCATTATGCTCACCTCCAAATGCACGATCTTAGGCAGGTCAAGACACACCCTTCCAAATCATACGCCATGCCTACTAATCTTTGATCCAGTCTTCCTACATGATCAAATGGCTTAAAAGTGTGTGAAAGGTTGAAAGATCTTCGTGAAGAATTCTATTGTCACTATTAATGAAGGCAAAAGATATTTGTAGAAAATTGAAACATATTGATATCCGCAGCCTATTTCACTACAACAAGAGTGGTCACTTTTATCTTCCCACAGAGCTAGCTCGAGCTAATGTTTGTGTTGAGGCTGAGATGGAGAAAATGATTGCTAAGGCTATGTTGTTTGAGTCTACTCATGGAGAGGAGGACTAGTTGGCTGCATTGTTGCATACATTTTCTATGACTTGTGCTTCCATGATAGACCTAGCAACTAGATGCGCCACACTGAATGTTTTCATCTTCCCTTGAGGAATGAGTTGAAAAAGTGCAACCACCTCCTCATTTTGGCAATGGTAAGCTGATGTGCATAGGACCCTTTTATTTCCCACTCTAACAACATACTTCAGTCTTTACAAGGTAGCAATTTCATAAAATTGAAAAGAGTGTTGTGCTTTCAATCCGTAAAATACCATAATGTAGCACCAAATCCTTTCAAACATCCCTTTATTCTAATCAAAAGGAATACTACATGAGAATCCATGAAATCCGAGCCTGGATGAAAATAAAGAACTCTAAATGCATAGACCTTAAACTTGCATACCGCTTTTTAGGGCCCTCAAAGTCTCTTTAGAGAGTCCTCCACATTCACATAATGGCTTACAAGGAGAATCATCTACTTCCATGTCCTTCATATGTAAGTCAAACCATTTTAATGTCATTCATTAGTTTCTATATCACATATGCATGTTTGCTAATGCATACTCCAACACCAATAGGAGAAATGAGAGGCATGACCAGAGGTGTTAGTCATATTACTCAACATTTCACTTTTCACCCATTTAAAAGAATTATTTTTGAACAACTGACATTCCAAACTGATATGATGAACATCTAACATTAATTTAAAACAATTTGACCACTGAACCATCCATTAAAATTTCTTTTTTTCACCTGTCAATTTCGTGTGAAGAGGTCCTTTGACTAGCCTTAAAAACTAATCAAAACATATGACTAAGCTCTAAAATCAGACACACTAATTCTCTATTCCACATTCTTGCACCCTATAGAATCTCATCTCATGAATAATTCTTAGTCAAAAGCTATTGACTATCAAATTTACCTTCTCAGAACTAGCTGCAAGAAAACATGTTAGAAGACTATAAAACCCATTCAGATTTGGCCTTGCAAACATGTCAAATTGACATTTGAGGGCATGGAAACTAGGTAATTAGTTCATTGCCATGAGGTGAATATAAATCTGTGATTTGAGCTCATGAAAAATAATTGGGTGTATTTGGTGAATGGTCAAATTGGGCTACTCAGGTTTATAGATTGGAAACACTGGCAGAAAAATGTTTTTTTACAAATGGAATGGACCTGGGAAAGTGTGTAGACGGATTTGTCAAGACTTGCGAAATGGAACACTTAAAGAATTTTTAGAGAACACAACAGTGTAATCCATCTTATCTCACTTATCCTAGATTCTGATTCATGACATCCCGAATAGGAGTACCGACAAATCTACCTTTCTTAACACCAGTAAAAATTTATAAATTGCATTTAGAATTGCGTTCAAAAAATGATCAAATAGATTCGTCATAAGATCAAATCAAAAACATAACAAGTCTCTAGCCTCTAAAAAGTAGTGCAAAAGGAAATTTTTTATTTTGGTCAATTGGGTCAAAGTTATAACAGGTCAAACATGGCCTCCCAAAATTCTGAACAATTTGCATCAGCACAACCATAAACAACCAACTTTGAGGGATTCAAAACCTAGTCAAAACATATTGAAACAACTCAAAATCTGAAACATAAGTTCTCTGGTATGGATATTAAACACTCCCAAAGCAATGAGTCATGAAACATTAATGGGTGTGAGATATTCAAATGCAACTCAGGCCTTCTATCATTATTTGAAGTTTGAGCAAAAATGCAAATTTGGACATTGCTCAAAACCAAACTTCACAGGATGACTCGGAATAGCAATTTATCTTTATGGAATATATGGATATGTTGAATGCAAGGTGTTACAAATATTAAACACCACTTAGGCCTCAAAAGGATAGTCGAGTACACATGCATTAAATGCGCTTAAAAGGGCTCAAAAGCTTAGAATGGTACTCAAATTGGGAAGGCAATTTTGAGTCCCATTAGATCAAACAAGCCCAATTTATTGTGTATGTAGTACCACACTTCCCTTTCCCTAGTTGTCTAGTGAAAAGGCAAAATACCTTCTTTGTCAAAAGCTAGCTCAACCATATTAAAATCACTGCACATCACCCAAGTTTTAGGAAGCAGGTTGTCAGCCATCTAGCACCATAGTTGAGATCTTTCCATAGCATCATTGGAAGTATAAGCATTAACTATACCAAAAGAATGATTATTGAGAGAAAGTAAAAATTAAATGGTTCTATGTGTGGGGTTAGAACCATGTGAAATAATAACAGAATGAAGGTGAGGTGATAGGAGAGTAACTACACCACCTCTACCAAATTCATGTTGAGACAAAAAAGTAATGTTGTCTAGCCAAATGACACAACATGTAGAAGAAAGCACTAAACCAAAGATTTTAACCTCTTGCATACATAGAAAATCTAAATTGCCAAGTCTATGATGGGTATCCCTAACACAGTACTTTCTGAAGAGGTCTGTGAAACCTCGTACATTCCATGATAAAAAATTCATGAGAAATATTCCATATCTTCTTCATCCTCAAGAGAGGAGTAACTAATTTTTGCAAAAGTAGAAACTAAGGTGAAACTAGAAGGAAACTCCCCTAGAATGATAGACTACTACTTCTCTACTGATTTCTTAGCAAGTTGTTGTGAGGTTTTCACACATCACCCCAAATCTTGGGGACCCCCTTTCTTTTTTTAATCACCTCGGCAAATTTTTGGATTGCCCAAAAATTTTGAATTTTAAAAATGTCACACCTTGGCACCTTCAGGACAAATATGGGAGGCTTAGCTTATTTTCACCCGATTTTATTAACTTGATTTTCCAGAGCTATCAATTTTATCCCTAGGCCGAATAATTTTCTAAGTTAATTTCAACTTGGCAGGATAAAGTTGTGAATTTTGTACTCAGACATTTTCTTTTGGAAATTTGGTTTTAACTCTGTAAATTTGGATAATTTTCAAAAGAGAAATTTTTTTAGACTTAAGTTTTTGGAAAATCTCAGATTTTTCTTTGGTGAAATTTTTTTTTAATTTTGTTGAAATGTGGAAAATTACAAAAATCGATTTTTGGTTCTAAATGCAATTTTAATTTTTTATTTTTATTTTTAGCTTGGCATAATCGATTTGGTAGAAAATTGCAAAAAAATTGGCTTTAATTTGATTAATTGCCTTGAAAACTTTTAAGTTTTTAATGAATTTAGTAATTTAATATTGAAAAAATGACTTTTGGTTAGCCAAAATACAATTTTAATGATGTATTAATTACTAAATCCTCATTAAATGGAAATATTTAACACCCTCAAGGCCATTTAATTTCGTTTTACAATTGGAGCTAATTGGTAAATTTAAAAGTGCAATTTTCTTTTAGCAAAATTAATTTTTTTTAAAGCTAAGTATTTAATTGTGGGCCTTAACTTGAATTTAATTTTTGTTTTTTGTTTTCTCCTAGACCATGTAGGCTAGCTTTATGGAGAAAAAAAATTGGCTATAAAAGGAGTCTCCTCCCCATCTCATTTTCACAAATCATTTCTTCCTCTCCATGTGGGCAAATTTTGTGGAGCAGATTTTTTTTCAGACTTGGGCAAAATTTGTGGGAGCCGAATTTTGTGGAGGCGAATTTAGTGGAAGGCAGTTTTTTGCATGCTTGGGCAATTTTTTGCTTGCATTTCTTCATTTTCAGACCTTGGCAATTTTTTTTTGTGGGCAGAATTCTTGCATATTTTGGTGGTTTTTTCCTCCATTTGTGGGCTGCGATTTGTGCCCTAGGTAGATTTGTGGGCAGATTGTAGACTTCATGCATGGGAAAATTTGAGACAAAGGCAAAATTTTCCATTCTTGGCATTTTATTGAGGAAGATCTGATTCTGATTTTTGGGCAATTTGTGGTGAAGGTCTGATTTTTTTCTCCTGTTTAGGACTGCATTTTTTATATCAGATTTTGGCAATTTTGTTGGGAAAAGAGATACATATGAAAGTTTGATTTTCGCATAGAAGGAAAGTGTTGGATAATTTTAGGAGTGTAAATTTCTAATTTGCAAGGGAATTTGAACTTCTTAAAAGTCATATCCTAGGTTTCAAAAAGTCACTGTAAGTCTATCGGTTAAGGTGAATTTTCATCATCTAGAGTTGCAAGGAGTGCTTAAGCTGAGATATCCATCTTTCGTTCTAGGCTAAGGATTGCTCCACTTGGTTCTTCTTGCCTTTTGTTCCACTACTCTACCATCCCGTAATAGGGCAACGAGCATGGAGGATGATAGTGCAAGTAAGAATCCCAAGCGAGCGAACACTAAGAAAGACAAAGAGGATATGATGCCCAATACTTCCTTCTTCTCAAAAATGAAGAGAATAACTGACACCAATATTTGTTTAGTGGACATGATATGGATGAGGGACAAACTAAAGGAAGGACAATCCCCCTTGGCAAAAAGGATTTACAAGAGTGGAATTGTACACACATCAGCCTTTCCTCCCACATTGCCCTGTCCAGAATTGATTATGGAATGTGCATCCAGATTTGATCTAAACAGTAATTCCATCATTTTTTATGAAGGGAAGAGAGTGTTGGCCAGCATTGGCGAACAAGCAATTGAAGAAACATTTAACATTCCCCAGCACAAGGGCATGACAATTGTAATGATGGATCAAGCAACTAAGTCATTTCAAGATAACCAAGAGGCCTATTACACTCATCTAAAGTAGAATTGGATACGCGAGGGAAGAAATGGAGTTAACAGATCATCGAGGCTTACGGTGGTAGATTTCAAACTAGAATACGGTGATCTCGTTGTTTTTCTCAGTCGAATCATGGGCCTAGCTCAAGGGATGAGATTTAAAAATTGGATGTACTTCTTCATTGATGAGATTGAGAAAGGGAAAAGAAGGTTTGATTGGGCCAAAATCATAAGCGAGAACTTAGAATTGCAACTCAGAACCGTGCAAAACCAAAGGCAATTCTACATGAGCTCCTATCTGTTCTACCTAATTGCTAGATTGTACAAAAGTCTGGGACTTAAGGCCTTAGGAGAAGTTGGTAGCAGACCGAGGCAATATTTGGTACATGAATGCTATCCGTAGCTCCATTTGCACAATAACAAAGATTAAAAGATATTTTGTGATGCCTTCGCCATGAAGACAGTAAGGGTATTACAAGGGACACCTGCTAAGAGACTTTCATCGAAAGCAGAAGCAAGAATTAAGAAGTTTGGGAGTTGGTTCATCCAATTTCTGCAATTTACATACATTAGAGTGGTAGGAAGTATAGTTTGTCCCAAGAGGCTTCCAAGGTACCCACCCGACAAGGTAGTTTTATTAGAATTGGCTAGACAACTTGAGCACTATGATAGAATATTGAGAAACGAAGAGAAAATAGGCATTTCATTCTGAATCATAATTGGCAATAATAGTTGCCCAAATCGGGCCTCTTTTGAAGCCGCAAAAAAGGAATTGGAATGGTATCATCTAGGATGGTACAAAGCAAGGCAAGGGTTTGATCCTAATGGTCTAATCAAGGCATCTCATGGAAACGAATTCAAGCATGTTCCCACCATAGAAAACTTTTGGGCCAATGCCAAAGATGACTTTCATTTGAGAAAGACAACTTTCTCAAGGCTGACGGTGAACATGATGAGGGCTATTAGATGGAGAGGCCTTGATATTTCGAATCAACTAGAGGATGATGGAAATGTGTTGAGAAAAGACTATGATATAGTAGAAGGAATAGAACTGAATCTAGTGGATTGGGATGACCATCAAGATCCTTCCTTGGAAGCAATCACAAGTGTAGTGGATCTACATACCGAGTCGTGGTATAATGAAGGACTAAAGAAGCTACAAAGACAAAGGATTCCCCTTACCTATGAGATGATGAAGCCAAAAGAAAGACAAGCAGAATCAGTCGGGCATAGGAATGAAGGAAATAGTTAGCAACGAGAAATAATTAGAAATGGCAAGAAGAAGGTTTTCGAGGTAGAGAAGGGCAAAGAACATCCAGAGCCTCTAGCCAAGAGACAGCATGCAGTGCCATCGAGAGAGAGTATAATTGAGGCTAGAAGCCAAGAGGTCAATTTGAATGATAAAGGGGTCGTGGTGGAGGTGAGCTCTGATTCAAAATCAAGTGGTTATAGTGAAAGCACTGAATACTCCCCTCTCTCGGAGAACCAGCAGGGAAATGATATGGAAGAAACTAGTAGAGAAGAAGATGGACCAATTGACATCGAGGCAATAATTCAAGAACCCGAGGCCGTTGGTGATGCTTTGTTAGTCGAACCAAATCCAGATTTGGGGAGATGTACTGCACCACTGTGGTTAAGATGAATGCTTATGCCAAGAGGCGAGGTGATAATGGCCCATACAGTTGAGGACATCCAAGTGTTAATGAAAAGGGTGATAGCGAGAACTAAAAACAAATGGCAAGAACAGTGGCAAGGGTAATCAGGAGCAACAATGATGATCACCAAAATGTTCAGATTGTTATTCCAAAAATCAACAAGGCAGTGAATGAGATTGTGGCCCAAGAATAAGAGATAGTAGAACATAACTTGGGAAGGAATACAGATGATATGGAATGTGAGGAGGTCCAGGAAGGTATAGCATTGATCAAAGAAAGGTTAAGGAACGAAAATGAAAGAATAGTAAAGTTGGAGGCCGAGAACAAATATTGGAGAGATAGTCAGCCCATCCAACAGCTGCACCAGGCAGCCCTTCCTCAAGGTAGTGGAAGCAATTCAGGAGAGATATCAGCTCAGCTACACGAAGTCAGGGATTGGATCCATGATACAATCCAAGACGGGAAAAATTTCTTGCCTTCCTTCATCTTGACATTCCAGTCATTAGTGGCCATTAGAGACAAGTTCAGGTTATTCAAAGAGGAGTGGAAAGGTTTCCTTCCCATCAGAGATTTGGCTATTCCTAGGCTACAAGCATTCATTGGACTACCAGAGGAACATTTGCAAAGGGCTAGGTTGGTTGATGAGAGAGGATTGAGTATAGTTGAATCTTGGTTTGTTGCATTGACTACCAGATTTAGAACACTTGAAGAGATACATAATGAGATTTCATGACATAGTCTAAGCGTAGACACTTATATTTCAACCATGATGAGTGATGTTGGAGTGGTACTTGATTTTGAAGATATTAGAGAAGAGGATGTCAATGAAATAGATTTTGGATCAAGATTGGATGAGTTAGGAAAGGTTGCTATCAAGAAGAAGCATTTGGGCACCCTTTCCTCTCTTAGTGCTTTTATTGGATTTGCAAAGGAATATGAGAAGGATCACAAAAAAATACTACAAGCAGTGAACAGTGTGGCAAAGTTAGTGAAACTCAAGGCGAAGCACACACCTTGTCCTCCTATGGAAGAAGTTAATAAAATGCTAGCTAAGTTCATTTCCTTAGCTAAGAAGATGAAAGAAAAAGGAAGAGTTATATTAGAAGATCATTTGATGTAAGCCCAAGAGGAAAATTTCCCTTTCTTCTAGAATAGGACAAGTGTCTATTTCTAATTGGCCACCATTTTGGTGCCTTCTCATTGGTTGCCACTTTTTGCACTTTTTTCATTGGTCCATTCATGAGGTGGTAGCTTCTCATTGGTCGATGGGGTGGCAACCCTAATTAGGGTTTTGAGGATCCAATCTGGATCGTTGATCTTGTTTTGATCTCCACCATCCATTGTATTTTTGGCCTCTATAAAAGGCCATTTTCTCTCATTTGTAAGGGGGTCAGAGAAATTGTTGCGAAAATAATACCAAAATTGCTCTCTTTTTCATTGTTGTGATTGGCATGTTGATCAAGAACATTGGGTGTTATTGCATGTTTTCTAATTCCACTTAGATTTCCTTTTAAGTTTTTAAAGTTTGTTTCATTTCAAGTTGTTTAAGCAAGAGTAGAGTAGATGGATAGTTTTATGGTAGCATTGGTAAATGTTTGATAGGGGTCAATACTAGGCCACTAGCATCCTAGCGGCTGGTTGGGAAGCTTTGTGTGGTAAACTAGTTTATTTTTCCTTAGAATCATTACACCTGTGGAAGTAAGGCCACCGGTTAGCTCTCATTAGGTTCGATCCCCGTCCATTTGCTAACCTTCCATTCATAGGAGTAGGAGTAGAATAGTAAGTAGCTGGGTAGTTGAAGCTTAGAGAAGCAAGTTAGAGTAGATCAAGTGATAGAACTCATCCATTCACCTTCCACAACCATCGCTTTCCCATCAACATCATCATCGGCAGACACACCCTCCATCATCACGACCATCAACATTATCTGCTTACACACGTTTCAAAAACCGAGCCACCATCACCTTCATCCCATCAAAGTCCAAGTCATCCTCAACAATTTACGTAAGGCCGCCTACGTGATTATTAACAAATCACATCGATAAAACTGAGCGAGTATCCAATGGTGTAAGGAACATTGGAGTTATACTCATGTCTCATGAGCATTAACTTTTCAAGAGAGGAGTTGCATGTTTAATATCTCGTATTGAATATTCAAATCCTAATATGTTATGTAAGTGATACAAAACTCACATCAACACAAGTCTAAGAGAACGAGGATAATGCTACACATTTTGTGTTGTAATGGAAGATGTGAAAAGTGGAGTGTGAAATGCCATAGGAGTGGTAGCCCTCACATCTGCCTTGATCCCTTGTGAAACAACAAGGTGTGAAACTTGTGTGAAACCTGTGAATCAACAAGATTTGACTCCAATGAAACCATCATCAACCCTATAATGATTGAGGTTGGTGCTCCTATTTGTATAGGGAGAAAAGAAACTGTAGCCACATACATCTTATTAGGAGCCAAAGAAGCCTTTCCTTTGCACCCAATAGTGGTCCATTCCTCCTTTTATTTTCAATCCCTTGGCTTAGTAGGAGCATCCTTGTGCGCGGGGGGGGTTAACCCTAGGTACTGCCAAAAGGAAATCCATGATCTTGTTTTTGGCTCACTGACTCCTATAACAAGTGTTGGGTAGGTTCAAATAGAGTACCTTCTGAGAAAAGGTGTGGGAACTAACTTGAATCTCTATAGAATCCTTGAGATCATTGGAGAGATCAACCTAAATGCAAACGTGTCACTAAGGGTGCCCATTAAAAAAATTCTTGTGCTCCTTAGTAGCAACTTTTCCAAGAGTGTTGGCAATGGACTCAATAAATGGCCAGTAAGGCAAGGGTAGACCATGGAACTCAACCCAGACAAGTACCCTAAGCTTTTTTTTCATCAAAAACTGCAAAGTTGAGTAATTATCATTGAAACACAAGTAGGAAGAAATGAACTGATCAAGGGCCATTTCTAAAAACCACATTAGCCTGGGACAAGCTAGAAAAAAGAAATAAAAAAACCTTTAGTAAGGTTTTGCATAGCGTCAAGGTGGACTCCATGATGAGTCCATATCTTGTTAACCCATTCTTGGAGCATGGCCTTAGGAAGAGTCCTACCAACAAAATACCCTATCAAAGTATGTTTTTCTAACCATTCACATGCAAAGTCAAATTCTTGTAGAGAAAGGATAATATCAGGATTGCCTCATGAAAAACCTTCAGGATGAACTTACTAGGATGTTTTTTCAATAGAGGTGCCATGGTTTTATGAATAGTAGCATGAACACCAGTATCAACTACTAGGTTGCAACTGGCCAGATCCATTATAAAATAGCCCTAAAAATTTTCCACACTAAATGCAGTATGAAAGATGGAGAACACAGAAGGAAAGCTCGAATAGAGAATCGTATGCAAGGAAACTCAAGTGACGAGTGAAAAACTATCTCTAATGGCTATAAAATTCAATGATTCCTACAAAGTTGAATTTCATCATAGAAAGACCAAGATATTTGATGCTACTAATGAATTTATTAGAAGTGATGATTAGACAAGAGATAACTTGTTCCATCTATATTTATCTAATGATACATGTGTGTTTACACAATATGATGATATATTGTTATGGCATAAGAGGTTTTGTCACATGAACTTTGATAATTTGGTAAGCATTAGTAAGATGAAAATAGTGAGAGGATTGCCAAGATTGAAGAAACCTAATAATGCTATATGTAAACAATGTCTATTGGGAAAAATGACAAAGTCTAGTTTCAAGAAAAAATAACCTATAGATTTAATGATATTTTGGAATTGATTTGTACTACTATGGAGATAAGTATTAATTCTATTTTTTGATGACTACTCTAGAATGATGACTTTGATGCTTCTTAAAGAAAAATATAATGATTTTCAATTGTTTAAAAGCTATTTGAAAAGAGTTAGAAAGGAAATAGGTAAAAGTCTAAAGTACTTGAGATATGATAGAGGAGGAGAGTGTATCTCTAATGAATTCAACATATCCTGCAACGGTAGAGGTATCAAAAGGAAAATGTCAACACATAGGACCCCTCCCAAAATGGAATAGCTAAAAGACTAAATAGATCAACCATGGATTTTTCTAGAAAACATAGAGAAGAATGTATCATATAAATGTAAGAGAGAAGGTGTAAGTTCAACAGTCTGTACTTTGAATCGATTACAAGTCAAGAAAGGTATAAATATTACACCCTTTGAGTTATGGTATGGGTATGCACCTAATGTGAAGTATTTTAAATTATTTAGAAGAAATTGTTATATATTGAAGGAAAATAGAAATTGAAAACTTGATACTAAAAGTGATGAAGGAATATTCCTAGGATATTCCACCAAGAGAAAAGTTTATAAGTGTTTGAACTCTAACACTACCAAAGTTGTGGAAAGTGAAAATGTGAAAGTTGATGAATATGCAGAAAGGAATGAAGTTGAATGCATGAAAAAACTGAAAGACTACAATACATTAATGTATGTCAGTATGTGTCAAGCGTCATAAAATGGTAGTATTGATTGAGAAAGATTTATTTTATGCCAAGCAACCTAGTGTTGACCAAGCATTAGAAGTCAATTATTGCTAAGTGATAGCATAAAGAATTTCAATAAAGATTTCAGGAATATGGGCTAACATAAGTAGATTTCTTAAATAATGTGAATCAGGTTGACGATAAGCTTGATGAGCTGGTGGCATTAAATTCAAGATAAACCATTTGAAGATGAATTTAAAGAGGATTATAAGAGAAGTTTCTAGAGGGAACATAATGGAAAGAAGGGAGAATTCAATGAATATAACCTAACTTGAAGATGGATGATTGTGATTAAGAGGCAAAAGATCAAAATTCTCTATTTAAGGAGATATGAGACCATAATCAAATTCAAGTCAAAGTTCAAGTCTGGAGTCCAGAGGTGTTGCTTCATATGGTGGCCAAAGGAATGAACCTACAGTTGTCATAATAAGAAAGAAGGCTTAAGGAGATGAAGGCTTGAAGGGTAAACAAGCAATCAAAGACAAAGGGTAATGAATGCCAAGTAGGACGAAGAGATGGATGAGAGATCTAAAATTTGTAATTATTATTAGATCAAGTCCTACTATTACACTCTAACAATTGTATCAGTTTGGATAAATCCTTTGGATTAAGGTTGACCTAACAGTCATGAGTAAATCCTTTAACCAGGTGACATTCTAATGGAATGTTCTAAAGTCCTCTAATAAGGCTCACTTTTAATAGGGTGATTGAAATCCTTTAATCAAGGTCAAATTTAACAGTGTTCATTGTAACCTTTAATAGGGTTGGCTCCTCACAGAGCTCACTTCAAAAGAGATAAAATTGCTAGCATGTTACTAGTGGTTTTCCCAAATTGAGTTTCCACATTAAATCTTTGTGTCAAATTGTGTGATTGATTTTTTTATATTTTATGTTTACATTTTTACAAAGTTCATTTGACCTAGGATAGTAATATGCAAAGGTTTGAGATATTGGATGATCTAATCAATGCATGCACATATTTTTGCTAAGTACTGAAAAAGTTTTATTTTTATATTTGGACCTTGAATAATTGATTCACCCCCCCTCTCTGTTATTTTAATTATTCCAACAGATATCTGTAATTGTTTCCCCTTTACAGTCAATCCAAGTGTCTTCTCCTATTGAGTTTATTTAACTTGTTGGACATGTGTAACAGTTAAGGTCTTTGTTGGCATGGTAATTGGCAGTTGTATAAGACCTTGATAGCCTCTTGTTCTTTTGGTTTCTTTGTCTCTATTTTCTCTTTCTGTTCTTCTACCTTACTCCCGTCTGGTTTGTCATCTATGACATGGGTAAATTATGGAAACACAATTATTGCCTTGCCCTGATGCTAAGCACTCATGTTATAAAACACTATAACTAATGTGACTTGAAAATCATCAGTTTTTGCAGTTTCAATCTTTGGATAATCCTATATTTGTAATAAAGTTAAACTAGCACATGGTAGAGAGTGATCTGAAGTATCTAGTGTAGCATTTTTCAAATCTTCCTCGGTCAACACATTTTGATTCTGTGGAGATGAATTAAGAATGTCCTCAATTGTGACAACATCTTTTTGTTCACACCCTTCTACCAATTACCTTATATCTTCTACAAGCTTAGGAACTTCTTCTTCATTATCCTATTCTTCTAACTCTACAGCATCTCTACCTTCTTCCTCTTCTTCTTCTTTAGTGGATGGAACAAGCAATCCAAATACTTCCTTCCATATAAGAATGATCTTTTTCTCAACTTCATGAGCCTTATTCTTCAAAATTTTGTATGCCCTCTCCTTAGGCATAAATTTCTTTACATAATCTTTCAGGGCTATAGACATATGTGTCTTTCCCAAATCTAGCATTGTCTAGGTTTAAGTGGTCTCCCTGATCTATCTTTCAGTGGATAATGCCCACTTCCACTTAGCATCTACTTTATTGTATAAATCCTTAGGCATACCTTTTACCTAACTCTATAGGTGTAGATTTAAACTAAATCATCACATCTATCATAGATTTTTCAAGCTTCTCCTAATCATCTTTATTTAAACAATCAAAATTAATTGTCTCCAATGTTGCAATACTATCTAATTCTTTGTTTGTCTCGCATACCTGGTCAATAGTCTTTGGAGGCAATCTAGATACAATCTAAAGCTTTTCCAGGTCATCAAACTTTATTTCTTCTTCATCTGCCTCCTCCTTAGGTGTTACGACTAGTTTTCTCTTTGACCTCTTAGGTAGGTTTTGCTTCATTGTTTTGGTCAGCTTCCTCCTTGCTAAGCTTTCTTTCTTTTTTAAAGTTAGGGACTAGGCTACCTCTTATCTTGTAATTACTCTTCTCTTAGGCTCTAGCTTAGGTGGTGTAATAGCTTTCTTTACACCTTTCTTTAGATCCTCTTCCACTCTTGGATCAACAATCACTATTTTGTTTTATTTTGTTTCCTTGGGCTCGGCAATAGCTAGCTCATTTCCCTTAGATTCTTCGACTTTATCTTCTTCATTGGATTCCTCATCCTCTTTTTTACCTTCAGTTATCTAGAATTCACCTTCATCAATTTTTCCCTCAAGATCTTTAATCATTTTCATTCTTTTCTGATGCAGTGTAAGGCAGGAGAATCCACAAAGGAGATGTCCTAGCCCCCAAAAAATAACCACATAGTGGAAACACAACAACAAAGCAACAATAATGCAAGATCTGATACCAAATAACAACTTCTTTATTCATAAATAATTGGTTGCATGCAATATGTCTGGTTCTAAGGCCTTTTGAGTTAGGGCCAAATACAAACTACAATTGCAATACCAATTCTACAAGATCCAATTACCACACACCAATTCTAGCTAGTCCAAATCCACAACTAGATAAGAACACCAAGAAGAATTTCACACTTGTACCCTTAGGTCCACCAAGAAATCCTCTGCTTCCTAAGTTGCAACCCTAGCTCTTCAAAATTTGCATCTACACTTCATCCCCTTCTCCACACTAGAATGAATCATCATCACCATCCAAAAAATACTCTACAAGACCCCTTCTTATACTCAACTAAGCCTCAAGTTGGCCCAGCTCATTACAAACTAAATTAAATCCCTTACATTAAATCTAAGTCAAAACACAAGTCGGATACAACACTAAATTAAATACCCATACATAAATTAAATGCCAAAAGTTAGCTCACAGACAACTCGACACCAACAAAAACCAAGACCAAGTCAAGTGTCAGCAAAACTGAGCCAAACACTAGTAAATTCCCAAGCATTATCGAGTTGTAGAGACCATGCCAAGTTCTAGAGACCATGCTGAGTTCCAAAGAGCATGTCGAGTTCCAGAGACCATGTAGAGTTCCAAAGACCATGCCAAGTTCCATAGACCATGTCGAGTTCCACAAACTACGTCGAGAAACCAAAGACCATGTTGAGCATCACATTGTATGTTGAGCTCCTAGAGTATGTCGAGCTCCCAAGCATAAACTATACCTTATAGCAACTGAGTGCACAACTACAAACTAGAATTCCCCCAACATGCAGGATTTCAAGAAAGCCTAGGATGCTCCTGCATCAGACACCACAAGTTCGAAAAGATGTTCTAGTAACTGGAAGAACATCTTTTGGGATTCAATACATAAACCCCAAACTATTTCTTCACATACATATCCTCCAAGTATTCAACTTCTACATTCTTTCCCTTGTTCTTCTTTAGCTTCTTCACATCCATCTTTGATGTACTATAGGTCTGATTTCCATACTAATTTCCATCCTTCCCAGAATCTGCCAACTCAACTAAGCTACCAATACTCAAGTTTGTCCTATCGAGTTCTTCATTCTGTAAAGGAAATAGGGAAAACTTCTTTCCACCTTTCTCAACAATAAACATATTCTTGACACAATCATGCATAGCCCTGTAATCATACTGCCAAATTTTTCCAAGTAACACATGACAATTGTTCATTTCCACAATATCACACAACACTTGATCCTTATACTGCCCAATCTGGAAATCAAAAAGGCATTGCTCCCTCACTTCCAAAGTATGCTCACCTTGCAACTAGCCAATCTTATAAGGATAAGGATTGCTCACTCTCTTCAAACCAAGTTTCAGAACCATCTCCTCAGCAACAAGGTTATCCATACTACCACCATCCACAATTACCTTGTAAACTTTACCGCAAGACTTATGACAAGTCCTAAACAAATTAGTCCTCTAACCAACCAGTATTCATTAAGCCAACAAACTCTCTCCTTGCTCAAGTTGATTGTCATAGACTGCAACCTCATTCACAACAATAGTTGTTCTACTAAGCAGACATTCAAAAGATCTATGCCCTTCTTTACCACATTTGAAATAATTACCTCTGAACCCACCTCCACCTGTCCTTTTCTTCTAATCAACAGGTTGTGGTTCACCTTCTGCACTCAATTTAGCTTGTTTCGAGTTATCCTACTTCTCCTTCCCTCTAGCATTACCTTGACTTTTCCTCTTCAACTTATCTTCTGGCTTCAAAGCATACTAATAAGCATCCTCAACTGAAGAAATATTCAACATACCAACCTCATCCTGAATATTGAATCTCAAATCATTAATATAACGAGCTACCTTCTCCTTTGATAATTCTCTATGCCCAGACCGAATAGTCAACTTGTAGAATTCCTCAATATAATCCTTCACAGTCATATGTTTTAGATTTTGTAACCTTTTAAACAACTCAAGTTCATAATCAGCAGGAATGAACTTAGCCTTCAACTTAGTCACCATCAACCACCATCTAGCCATCTTCATTTCACCTTCTTCTTCTCTGTCTCTTTACAATTCTTTCCACCAAAGAGTAGCCTATCCTTTCAACTTAGTTTGTGCCAACCTCACTCCAAGTGGATCTTCCATATCCTCAAGCTCAAAGTAGTCTTCCAATTCACTAATCCAATCAATTTGGTCTTCAGGAGTCAAAGTACCTGAGAAATTAGAAACCTCCATCTTATGCTTCAGCTTCAACTGAGATCAAGGCCTAGCAAACTAACCAGCCCTAGTTCTAATAGGTCTCTCCACATGATCAATTTTGTCCTCACCACTAGATCCAATAGCTTCAATGTCTTCAAAAACTTCCTCATAACTACCTTCAGTACCCACAAGTCTAGGTACACCACCTAAAGTACTTACAATTTCAGCAATGATGTCACTCTTCATCAATGCAATCTCATATCTGAATTTTGCTCTAATCTTTTCAGTGATTTGTTCTTCCATAGCATCACTAAGATCATCAATTACCTTAGGGTATAATTTTCTTTGAGGCATCTTCCAAAATATTCGCAAACCCTTAGTAATAGACCCACCAATCCAGAAGATCAATCAGCTCCACAAGATCAACCTTCTATGCAAAGCCTATGCAAACTGCCTCAACTTTGGCAATATATCCACTCACTCAGGAAAACCTTCACTCTAATACCACCTAACGCATTGCAAGGCAAAAGAATCCCCAAAGGAGATGTCTTAGCACCCAGCAGATAACCACACAATGGAAACACAACAACAAAGCAACAATAATGCAAGATCTAATACCAAACAATTTCTTTATTCATAAAATAACTAAATACATGCAATATGCCCGGTTGTAAGGCCTGTCGAGTTAAGTCCAAATATAAATGGCAATTGCAATACTAATTTTGTAAGATCCCACTAGACCCAATTACCACACACCAAATCTAGCTAGTCCAAATCCACAACTGAATAAGAACACCAAGAAGAATTTCACAATTGTACCCTTAGGTCAACCAAGAAATCCTCTGGTTCCTAAGCCGCAAATCTAGCTCTTCAAAATTTGCATCTACGCTTCATCCCCTTCTCCATACTAGAATGAATCATCATCATCATCAACCCAAAAAGTCTCTACAAGACCCCTTCTTACACCCAACTAAGCCACAAGTCGGCCTAACTCATTACAAACTAAATTAAATCCCTTACATTAAATATAGGTTGAGCCACAAGTTGGCTACAACACTAAATTAACTACCCATACATAAATTAATTACCAAAAGTCAACTCAAAGACAACTCGGCACCAAAAAAATGAAGACCAAGCTGAGTGTCAAAAAAATCAAGTTGAAAACCAATAAATTCCCAAGTATTGTCGAGTTTCAGAGACCATGCTGAGTTCCAAAGACTGTGTCAATTTCCAGAGACCATGTTGAGTTCCACAGACCATGTTGAGTTCCACAAACGATGTCAAGTTCCACAAATCATGTTGAGTTCCAAAGACCATGCTGAGCAACCAAAGACCATACCAAGCATCATAGTGTATGTCGAGCTCCCAAAGTATGTCAAGCTTCCAGGCATAAATTATACCCAATAGTGATCGAGTCCACAACTAAAAACCAGAATTCCTCCAACATGTAGGATTGCAAGAAAGCCTGGGATACTCCTACATCATTTTCCTATCTATCTTGGGCACTTTTGTTTCCATCATCATGTTAATCTTGGTTGTTTCATAAGTACCAAATGGCTTAACATTTGTGTCAATCTCTTCATATAATAATGCAATCACTTCCGATGTCACTTTATTAGTGTTTACCTATGCATAGATAAAATATGTATCTACCATATAACATATATCTTCAAAATAATTATCTACAAGAAATTTAGGTATTCTTATCCTATTCTTCATCTTATTCTTGAATTATTCAAATTAGTTGTCTATTATAGCTTCAAAATGTTCTCCCAATTAATTGATCAAATCACTTATTTGCTCAATAGTTGGTATGTTCCTATCCCATGAAATTGTTCCTATGGTGGGGAATGAATTTTGTACATAGAAAAGTATACAAACAAGTAAGGATTTAAACTTACATGAAGTGTTCTTGGCTTTCCTTATTGCTCCAAGCTTCTCTGACAATTATTGTAGTTGCAGCTCGAGAAGATCATAACTATGATCTTTCTTCACAATTTTGTATCTGAGGTCTACTAAAATGCAAGGTATGTTATTTAGTCATCTAAGCTAATAGAAATTATGTGCAGTCACACGTACTACAAATCCAGTAATTGGATCTTTGATCCCATCAATCAACATTCCATGACCATTGCACTTTTTCCTTTGTTGCTCAACAACATCCCTTGTAGCACTTCTCATCGTCTTTGGTCTGTCTAAAGTAGGATAACCAGTAACTCAGTGTATGATAGCTTTGTTAATCTTGATTAGTCCACCTTCTAACCATATCTTCATGTCATGTACTCGGCTCAACATAATCTTTATCCATTCTACTTTGAAAACCTTTGGAAAGGCTAAGGCACAGGTCATCCCTTTCTCAGAAACTAGTTTGTTCTCATCTCTTAACACTTCATTGTCACACAATTTCTCATATGCTGCTCGAAGTTCATAATCTCCAATTTCTTCACTTTACACATATAACATGATCGTACATTGTGAGTCATCAATACTTTAGGTGGAGTTGATGATAGAGCACCAAATTCATCACCATTCAATGCAATATTAGGATATTCTTTGAAATTCGATGGAGGACACTGATCATTCCTCACAATTTGTGCATTGCGCTCCTTTAACATTTTGATAGCAGATGCAAACGAAAAAGCTATCATTTCCAAATTAGTGTTTTGAACAAATATTCTTCAACAACAACAAAAATAACTTAGCTTGACACTAAAAACTTAGCTTATTGTTATCTTCCAAATTTTGCCAATGGCACGTTGTGATTAACTTGCTATATCATTGAAAGCACCTTAATCACCTTTGAATCTCTTGTGCACTGAAAATCGCTTGGTAAATGAAAATGAATACCAACATTTGATATATACCTTCAATCTATTAATTTACGTTTATAATAAATGTGTTTGTACTCTAGTCAGTACACAATAGTTATCCTTGCCTTCACAAGTTGTGTTCATGCTTCTTTTCATTCAAATACTCGATCACTATCACCTCACCCAGTCAATGCCATTATTTTTGGCCAGTTCATCAGCTCAGTTGATGTAAGCTTTTGGTCAATATTGCAATGCTCAATCAATATAGACTATATTACTAATGCTTAGCACTTGATAGTGAAACATATTCCATTACCTAATTCTTCTCTCGAACTTGTATTAATGCATCTTGATTCATGTTGATGTGGAATTTTACTCACTTTTATTGTTAGGAACGGATGTATTATATATCATTTAAGTATACAGTCCCTTGCATACCTCTTTTCTTAGTTGGTTGTGTTGTGACCACCTAGTCCATTAGATTGGATGATCTCAGCTTTGCTTGACCCACTACCTCTAGCTTCTACTATCTCTTCCCATGATTTACTCATCTCAACTTTGCCTTTTCCTTTCTTGCTTTTGTTTGGTTTTGGTGTTGGGGTCATGTAGTTCACACTAACATGTCCAACCTTGAGACAATTTGTCATGCCCAAACTACGGGGTAAAACCACACACGCAAAAAAAAAAAAATTAAAAGTTAAAAATTAAAAAGTTCAAGTTTGATAAGTTGCGATCACAGTTTAAGTAAAGGTTCTCTATACTGAACATCATAAGTTTATAAACTCTTGTGTAGGAGTACATCGTTAAGATCTTGAAGCTTTCGTTATTAGACAATTGAAACAAACTAGGTTTTCATTCAACCATTTTTTGTAGTTTCCCCTTAAATGTGTCTTAATGCAATTCTTTGGGATGTGCCCATACTCTCCACAATAATGAAAATTATACTATGTGTTGTCATCCCAATTATAAGAGTTACCTTGCTTAGGTGCATGTATTTTCCTTTTAGATGTCTAGTTAGATTTTTCTTTGGATATGCATTCATGAGTTCTATGTCCATATTTCTAACAGTTGTAACAATGTCCTTCAAATCTAGGTGTAGTAGATGCATCACTTGTCTTTGACCTACATTCATGTGCTCAATGTCCTTGTTTCTTACAATTAAAATAGTTCCAATAAAATTAGGTTTGAGGTTTTGTATACCATTTTTTCTTCCACAAATGTTGGTTGGGTGTCCAAGTTTACCACAATGATGACAAGTAGGTTTTCCTTTGGATTTTGCATTTCTTTGCTCACCACTCTTTGATGACTCTCCCACTTCAGTAGATGAAGAGTGCTTAACATGTCCTAGACCAAAAGTATCACTATATGACATTGGTGATCTCATTAGTTCTTCAAAGTATCTAATAGCTTCACTTGGTTTGTTAATTCTTTCTAGAAGTTCTTTCTCAAATCTCAACTCATTCCTTAGTTGATCACTCTATGATCTTAGATTTGTAATCTTCATGTCTTTTCTGTTTGACTTCTGATTTACAAGTAATAGTCGATTCATCATATCCATCTGATTGTTTGTAAGCTTCTACACATAAAATGATCTTTCTTCAAGTCTAGTAGCCATTTGTCTTTTGTCTTCTTCAGATCTTATCTTCTTCATCCTTCTTCTTTTGTCCAGTTATTTCACATAGTCTTACTAATTGAATTTGTTGTTCTCTTTTGAGTTCTCTGAATTCTTTACTTAGAATGTTGTTCTTCTCTAATAGATATGTTATAGTTGCATCACTATCACTAGTATTTCCACTGTTAAACAAGTCATTGACATCAACTTCCTTATATTGTGTGTCATTCTGTTGGATGGCCATTTCTTTCCTTTTCTTTAAGGATTTTCATAACTTCTATTTTGCTCCTTCAAGTGGTTGCAATATGATCTAGATTTCTATCATCTGGTTGTCAATGATTTTTCCCAACTTGTATTCCTCCATTTCCAATATATGTACTCTCAAGTTGTTTGACTTCTTTCAAGAGAATTTTGCTCTAACACCAATTTTTAGAAGTTTAATTGGGAAGCAAGATACTGAGAGGGGGGAGTGAATCAAGATCTATAAAACTTTTCACTAATAAAATAATTAACTGTATTCACACCTAATCTATCTCATATCTTAGATCTCATACTATAAACTCATAAACATGTAATGCTGAAATGAAATCTATCTAAGCATAAAATCTATGAAAACATAAACTAATAACACAAAGATTTTGGTAACCTAGAAAAACTTCATTGTCACACAATTTCTCATATGCTGCTCGAAGTTCATAATCTCCAATTTCTTCACTTTACACATATAACATGATTGTACATTGTGAGTCATCAATACTGGGGTGGGGATGAAACTTGCAAATCTTTACTACTGCAACAACAAAGTTCACCTATTAGGGCTACAATATGATCACTTATGATGATCTACCCTATGAGGGGTTTGCTCTATTAAAATCTTTTAAGACTAATACATCTTACCTTGATTAAAGGATTTTACACTTACAATAAAGCAAGGACTATGTTAGGAGATTTAAATAAGGTCTATTAGAACCACTTTGTTAAGAGATTTTCCCAATTCAATGTGTCAAAGTTGATCCTTTAGTTTTCTCTAAAAGTTGTTTATAGATCTCTCTTCAATATCTCAAATTGATCTGCTTATCTGATATGCTTTGTTATGTCCTTCACTGCTCTAGTTGCTCTCTGTGCTCTCCTATCTGACTTAGCCTCCTTGCTCTATTCTAAGCTTGTTCGCTCCTTCACAATAGCTTCCACTTATGCTCGTAATCCATATTGATTTTAGGGTTATAACCCTTCTTAAATAGATAATCGTAGAAGGTTCTAGATCTTAATCAACAGTCCATATTTCATCCTTTTTTTGTTTCACCCTTCTAATTTTATGATTGGTTAATTATTTTTTCTTGCAATTAATGCCTTCTGCCAAATGCATAATCTTCTACATAACTATCTCTACAATCTTTAAATATCATGTGGAAGTTGGCTAAAATGATTTACATAAGTGGTTTTGTCATTACAAACTCATATGTCAAAACTGGTTTAGTTGGCACTTAAATGTTGTGACGCTCGGTCATAACTAACATTCATGTTGTCACTTGACTTCTATATGCTCGGCATATACTAACTCACTCAGCTTTAATTAACTTTTCATATGCTTAGTCTCTTCTATTTTACTCGACATGTATGTTGACTCGGTCTCTACTGGGGTGCTCGGCAACCTTTGACTTGCTCAACATGTAATGAAATATAAACAAGTCCTCTATAGATCGGCCTTATCTGGATGGCTTGGACACAATGATGACCATCCAATGTTACCTTGGAAATGACTAAGTGTTAGACATTAATAGGCAACTTGGGCTTAGAGATCAACAATTGTTCTTGTTTATGATGGTTGTAACTTGTCAATTTTCTTTCTAATGAAACAATGCTCGTCATGACCAAAATTTCTGCAATATGATCATGTTGTATTTTCCTTTTTTTGTGAATTTCATTTCTTCAAAGATGATGAAGAACCTCCTTGTTTGAGAGAAGATTATTATGCTCTATCCTCATGTGGGTTTAGCTTTTATTGCCTCTACTTATTGGAATATTTTCCTTGAGTGTGTTGACTTTTTACCAAAGCTTTGGATTTGGAGGACTTGAGAATGCCCATTATGATCAAATTTTCATTTTTGAGTATCAACATCTCTATAAATGAGTCAAAAGATGTTGTAGTATAAGCACTACCATAATCAAAATGACAAGTTTGAAAAATAAAAATAAAAGCTACGTGGTCTAAATGAAGTTTTCCAATAAATTGAAGGCAAATTATACATATGTGTTATCAATGCCACAATCCTTGACTAGTTCTCTTATATCATTTGTCTTTCAGAAGAATTACAATGTCCAAAATAAGCCGAAAACCTATGCACTTTTAAAAGAAATGATTTCAACAAGAGTTTATATGATCATGAACAAAAACCTACACGTTGCAAAAACAAGTATTGGATAACTACTATGAAAAAATTAATTTTCTAAAAAAGAATATGTCAAAATAAAAAAAGTGCACATGCTCAAGGTCAAAGAGTACACAAATTTACTCCAAACTTTTTTTTTTTAATGCTCTAAAAAGAACATCAAAATAACTAAGATATGAGTCGTCAAAGTCATAAAGCACAATAAAAATTAATATGGTGAAGGGAAAAAAATCCTCCAAACCTTGTTGACATCAATGATATGCTAGCTTAAATTTAATAGTCAAATAACCATCACAAAATACTAACGAGCTTAAATTTAATGGGGAAATGGTGGATAAATTTGACAATCAAATAGTCACTAATTCCTTGCAGATGATGATGTTAGCATTTGATTATATTGTTGACTAGGGTGTATAGATGTTGACATGGTAAATGACTATGTTATTGATGTTGCAAGTCCATACAGCTAACATGGTTGGATGGTTGGGAGTTCACATGGTGGCAATATTGTCATGTGATTATATGGTCAAGGATGTGGCAGTATATTGTCATATACTATTAGGTAGAAACATTTTTGATCTTTTGATTTAGTTCTTGTATGTTGATGTAGTGTTATATGTCTCTTCCATGTGGATGGTGAGTTGTCCATACAATTGATCGGTCTTCTTCATGGATTTCCCCATGGTCGATTGACCATGTGCGTCATGTTGGATGTCACATGGAATGATTTAGTCTCCATATACATACAAAGTACAAAGAATAATTGAAATCCAATTTACACCTACAATGAGAGCTAGAATTAAAGACAAGAATGCACCAATCTTGTGCAAATTAGATTTGAAAAGCACAAAGATATGGATTTATTAAGAGTTCAGTTCTCTTATGACACCTAAACAACCAAGGAGGGGGGATATGTTTATCAAGGTCCTAAGTAATAATGTCTAATTTGCATGAATAGATAGGTGATCCTAGCTAATTTGACCCTTTCGATCATGATGGTTACGTAGATTTTGGCCCAAAGTGCTTATAAATATGTGCTACTATTGGAAAGAGATCACTTACAATGAATGATATGTTGTCATTGATGGAAACTACATACATTTCTCTTGATCATGACAATAGATTTTGTCTTACCAATATATATTTGATTGAAATTAGAATTTAGAATAATATATAGGTATGTAATTATGCTATGCAATTATGAATATAGTATTGAGATAGCTATAAGGATCTTATTATATGATCAAAATTCTTGAAGTTTTGGGATTCATGAGATATTCATGTTTCAGTATTGGATTCATACTTTTGGTTAAGAACAAAACAAAGATAAAAATATTTCATCAATTACACTCATATTTTGGTAAGAAAATTGTTTTGACTATTGGTTATGTTTAAGATGAATATGTAGAGTTTACTATTTACTTAGCATATCATGGATTGATGATTTGATCAAGTTACACATTTTTGGGGAATTAACCAGCCAATATAAAAAAATGTTTTGAATGGGTATATATGTTACCAAGATTTCCCTTCCAAAGAGAGATGTGAGATATGTGATACTATATGTAGTGTGATATGTGTAGAGTTCAAAACAAAATTTGTAATGTGAATGATAGTATATAGGGACTAGCTACATCAAAATTGATCTAGCATAGTTGGTGTTACTCTATAATTTAGGATTGGGTTGTTGTTCTTCTTTTTTTGTATAAAATAAGGTTATAGCCCTAACATTGTAATAGAGAAATGTTCTTCGAGCAAGTACATAATGCCTTGGTGCATTTCAAAACCTTTAATAGGGTTCATCATTGTACTAAATCCTTTAATTGGGATAATTACTTCTATAGAGTAATTTCACATGTCACAACTCCGCCATGGTTTTTCCCTTAATAGGGTTTTCACACAAAAAAAATAATGGTGTTTTGAGTTCTTTTTTAATAAGGTTATCGAAAGAGTGACAATAGTGACCCACCCCTCCACCCTCTTAATATTCTTCACTCCTAATAATTGTTATTAGAGCGTTGTGCCTTGGAGGAAGTCTAATAGCTTAAGGATAATCCCAATAGGAACTAACAGCATTCAAAAGAAGCTCTTGATTGCACTTGAAGATATTGACAAGAAGAAAGCAAAGAACATTGAATTGGAAGAAAAGCTTAAAGAAGCTTATGGTTTTATCAAGACTCTTGGAGATTGACTAGAGAAATCAAGATCTAAGTTTGAATGTTAGAGGTAACATCAACCTGAGTTTCAAACTATGTAAGGTTGAAAGACTTTGGATTGTGAAAGCTCGAAGTTCCCTGCTTGTCAAAGTAACTTGGAAGTGACTAGGGAGATAAAGCTTCACACTTTCGAACTTATTAGACCTTTAGAGGTTTGAAGTCTAAAACTACGTAAAAGGCAAGACTATGAAGAAACTAGAGCTAGAACTCACAAAAACACAAAAACGGGGACAAACCCAAAGACCAAACAAGAAGAAAGAAGAGAGAGAAAACATAGATGAAGACCAATAGGAGAGTTTGTCGATCAAGAGCCTCTCTGCAAGAACCCACAATCTAATGTGACAGATATCCACATCAAGTCATACAAACCAAAACTACAAGACCAAAGAAAAAGGGGCTTCCCAATTTGAAAAAGTGCTTGAAATAGGGTATATGTTGTAGAACCACAACACTTACTTTTGTACAAGGGTATAGGCACTACTATCAAAATCCCTACTTAATTTTATCAAAAACATTGCATTCCCTGGTTTGATTTAAGACATAATTTAACTCACCAATTGTTTTGTCTTGAAAGTGATCTACCAAGTGTCCCCTTTCTTGTGTACTTAAATTGTTACAATTCATCCAACAAATAATCATTCCTTGTTCAATGATTATGTTTTAATTGTCATTTTGTTGAATGCTTTATAATATTTGAATGTCCTCCAAGAACCATCTTTTTTTTTCTGTCAAAATAAATAAGCTACATCCCTACTTGGTGGCAATCCCTAAGGATCAAGGAACACTTCTTGAAAAGATGACAGAACTTTATCCAAGCTTTCTACAATAATCACTATGAAACATCCCAATACATTTTGTTCATCTTTCAACAAAAGTAGACAGCTTAGTTCAATGTTTCTAACTATTGCAATTGCTATGTTAAGACTTGTCATTATAACTTAGCTTTTGCTATGTGTTTAACTCCATCATTGGCCCATCTCTATGTACTATCCATTTTCATGAAAAATGTACCTTAACATATAAATGAGTACCAAAGACTAGAAATTTAAGAGTACCAAGCACTAGATCAAAAGCATTGAAAAGCTTAATATATGTAATCACTTTATTGATTAATTACATAAATTAAAATCATGACTTTTTAACAATTTTAGAAGAAAATAAATTGCATAATGAACTTGGATCTATCCACGCATTATAAATAAAGTTTCAACATAACTTGTCATCAAAATAATTTTATTTCAATTTTAATCTCAATCTTAAATAAAGATTTAGTTATAACCTCGGGTCACCAAGATCATCTTTCCCAAATCACCTCGGGTTATAAGAAATCACCTCGGGTCACCAAGATCATGTTCACCAAACAAAAACCCACATATGATAACATTGCGAATTGAATCCGAACTCTTTGCCAAGCACCCTACTTACGTTGTGTCCAATTTTGTCAATGCCATGAGAATACTTTTTTGAAGTACCCCATATGTTGCACGGAAGATTATGAAAACACTTAGATTAGTGACAAACATGTACCTCCAAAGAAAAATATGACTATATTGACTATCTGGTCAAGCTAGTAAGATGAATAAGAAACCCTGATTAAAATTGACCCAAAAACAAGTATCTGAGAATTTCTTAGGGACATGGATCTCAATATCGTTACATTTAGACAATCATTGCCATAAGATTTAGACTCTCTCTCCAATCCACAGTTATAAAACCTTTAGGCAGTGATATTCTCAAGTATGTCAATAATTTCTTGTGGAGGGCAAAAATAGAATATGATCAATAGTTCCTGACTGAATTAATGGTATTTCAAATAAGATATCAAAAGAAGAGAATTTGAAAATTGGTAAAGAGTTGTGCCATCAGCATGCATCTTATTTCACTTCTGTAATGGGCTAGCAGGTATTTATATTTCAGATGACACACATGCAACATATGTATAAGGAAAAGACCATTGCAAAACTAAATATTATTTGAAGACCAGTTGATTCTCAGTATAAAAATCAGCAGATGATTACATAGTTAAATCCATATTTTTTACCCACTCCAAGGACATTAAGTTAATGCACACGGACTAGGGGAATTTGTTTAAACTGAAATTCGCAAAGTTAGATGTACAATTACTATGACAAAGCATAGTTCACAACATGAGAAGTCTTTTACCAGTATATTGCAGGTATAATCATCTAAAAGCTTGCACAGAATGAAGGCAATATGGCCCTGTAGATATTAACGATAACAGAGATGATTGCTCTTTGTTTGAAATGATACTTGTCTATCCAGTCCCACAAAACAGAATATGTTTTTCAGCACCACTCCAATCTGTAAATGATTATGCACCAAACGACAAATAGGAGCACATGTAGAGCTAAATGACTGACACTACAGGTTTTGATGTCATGTATTTTCCTTCACAGTTCCAAGTGGTGATCTCATATTCTTCTGTCATCTGTGGTTAAAGCAATACAAAGAAACTTGCACTCCCTCAGTAGACAGATTGAAATATATTTCTGGATAGAAGTAATGTCATAAATTCAACCTTACAGAAGGTAAACAGTGAATACCATTTCAAAATAATGTGGTATATTGCCCTTTAATAGTGTTGTTTTTCTTCAATCAGAACATATCCTTGAAACAATTTATTTATTTGCTTGAACTGGGATTTATCAATGCACTCGTAAACAAGCCAGCTTCACTGGGAACTGTGTATAGCTGCCCATGTTTCAGATGCTCATCACATCTATTTCTTAGGATCAGTACCATCTACATCAACAGTGGTTACAGAAGCAATTTGTTGCTTCTCAACCACTGCATTAGAAGTTAGTATGCCTTTGGCATTGCTGGGAGATAAAACAGGACGAATTAGACGCCTCCTCTTTTTCTGACCATCAAATTCGTTTTGCATGCTATTTTCCTGTGAGGTATCTTTTGACATTTTATCTGTTCCCATTTCTGAATTTGTATGTCGTTCAGATCCATGAATGTTTTTTCTTCGCTTGAAATCAATAACAAATTCTTCTTTGGGTGTGTCAGTATCTTCAAAATCATCAGGAATACAGTAATCCTCCTCTTCTCTAGTAGTGTCTGATTCATAATCTTGTTCTGAAAGAATTTCATCAGTATGCTTCACTTCTAAGCTCAAGCTTCTGGATCTCATGGGCTTATCATCTAAGCTTACACTTCTGGATCTCATGATATTGTGTGTAGTTGAAACAGGTGCAGACAAGCGAGACCATACGGTAAGTTTCTTCTGATTATTAGTTCCAGTGGTTTCTGCTTTTAACAATGAGTTTGAAATAGTTGTGTTATTTATGCTTTTTGGAGACACCACAGTTTTCCTTAAAAAAGGCTTGATTTCCAAGTTCGAAGCTGAAATGGGAAGATTCTCCTTAAAATGACTCCTCTCATCCCCATCTAGTCTATTCAATCTTCCTTTGTCATGTATTGATTCTATCAATGGAGAATCACTCTTTGCTGTAACTCTTATTTTTCCCAGGCTGTCGACAACCCTGGTTGGCAAACAGTGCATATCATCATTATCCATGTCAGAGAAATTCCTTTTAACTACAGTTAAATCACCAGCTGTATCATGGCAACTTAACTGCTGAAACTTTTGAGATTCATACTTTGGGTTAGCATCATGATGGACTTCCTTATTAGATTTAGATGTCAAGAAGCTTTGCTGGCTAATTAATGCCCTCTCTGCATCAAGGTAACTCTTATCCAACATACCTAGACTGACAGATGATGGAGCATCATGATAGCTGGATACACTGGGTTCTAACTGGTTCTCAAGGTCATTGAATTGCTCCATTTCACTTTCCAAAGCTTTCCGAACATTATAACGAGCATTTACAAGATCAATATGCGTACCTCTAACACTCGCTGCTGACTGTCCCTTAACCGACATAGCCAAACTTGGATATACAATACTTTCCAAATCTCTTGCTGCAGAATACACATGTTTTACACTTTCCCTGTTGCTTTCTTGGAGACAATTTTTTAAAGGACCTGCACCCTTCGTAGAGAATGCTGGTATTGAATCAAAACTTCTTCCAAATGACTCCTTTTCATTTAAACCCAAGTATGCAGCATCCAAATGGCCTTGCCGAACATCATTATGGGGATAACCTCCCAATCCATAGGATGGATTATCTTTCAAATGCTCTGCAGCTAGTTCCTTATGGCAGTAGTCAATCCTTCCTTCTTCCCCACTGACATCCACCTTATGATTAAGCCAGTTATTGTTGAATGTGTTTAAATCTTTCAAATGCTCCCTCTTCAATTTGGTTAGATCTTTCAACACATGCTCTCTGACACTCATATAGCGTCCACTTCTTGTAGATGATCCTCCATCATCATCCACAAATTCCGAGTCCTCAGACAAATTTCTTAATCTAAAATCTTTCTGAGGCTTAGAGATTGCTGTAGCAGTTAACTTTCTAAGACTATCTCCACATAAAATATCTCTTCTAGTTTGTCCCAATATGGCTCTTTGCTCAAGGGAAGCCTTGTCATATATGCTGTCAGGTAAACTTTCTTGTTTTTGTAAACTAAAGGCATTCAAAGTTGTCCTTGAAACAGACAGTGGTGGAACAGCTTTAGAAAAATGTAAAGCTTCCCTTGAAACAGGGGGTAAATTCGAGAGAAATAATTGAGCCAACTTAGATACCTGAGAGAAAACAAGTGTATATAAATTGTCTATAATAGGATCCTAACTTGCATTGTATGGTCAGGATCTTTCCCTGCCAAATTCTTATCTGTATACGTTAAGGATACATTCTCAAAAATATATATACAAACTTAAAAAGGTTTTGATGATGCACAACTAATACCTGTTCCGCATTTAAATCCCAATGAAACTTTTTCATAGAGAAGTAATTTTCCTTAATAGCTTCCTTGAATTGCTTCTCTGTAAGCGGATCACACAGTTTGTAGATTGAAAATCTGACCTGCATTAGAAACAAAACACTATGTTGAGCAGTCTGAATTACCTTGAATATTTTCATCAATTGAACATTACTGTATGAGGGTAACTAGTGCAAGCCAGTTATAGGAAGGAAACTGTGGATCTATGCATTGGCAGGAACCCAGAAATAATCCAAATGAATTATCCCTTTAACTATACACCAGAATGAATGCTTATAGGAAGTGGTGATTGTGGAAAAACGGGTGTTCAACTTAAGATCAACAACTTAAGAGATTACATTAGTTGTTAACTTGTAGTTATCAGAAATATATTGATGAGAAATGTGCACACAAACTATGTACACCAATCCTCATTGATATTAAGATCTATGTATGTCAATTTACATTAAATGTCCAAAGAAACTCAGTGTATACATTCCAGGAAATACCAAATCTGTCTTAAGGAGAGAAGATCCCAAAGAGTTGAAAGGCTGACCATAACTCCTGATTTTCTTATCAACAAAAATCAAATCCCTAGCAACATTCATTGAGAGTAAACCATCAAGTTTTCAGCATTTAATGTAATTCTAAATTTGATCTTTTTGGTAGTTTTGAGTCTTTGACCCAAAAAGTGATATAGTCTTTTACTTTTTAAAAAACACATAAATAGAATTAAAGCTCTTGGGTTAAACAGTTCATAGAAGTATGATACAAGATTCTGCAGATAACTGTGTAAAAACATAATGATGTCATTGGCAACTGCAATTAATATTTTTGTATCCCCGGCAATGGAATAAATGTGCTCTGCCATAATTATCAATATAAGAAGTCTTCTGAAATGTCAATCAAAAAACTATACTAAAAGTTATCTCTACAAGCTTGTCTCATATAATTGGAATGACAGTTTGTCCCTCGAGACTTGAAAAATACTAACGCAAAAAACAAACACTTGAAAAATGGTTTTTGCTACATAATTGGCACAATGACTATCTTGATGCCCTGGGCATAGCATGCCAAGTATGGTTTACAGAAGCCCCACAGCATAGACAAAGTCTTAACATTTTTAAGAACATATTTTAAATTTGTGATTTGAACCCTCTCAAACCTCAATATTTAGACCACCAATTGCCTCCATAAGCTTCAACAGCAATGACATGAAAACCTTCATGGTAATCAAATGGAACCCAATCATATATGAAAAATCAGTATTCAATTGAACATATATAATTTGCCAGTAGTGCAACTCAAATAGTTAAACGTGATAAAACTAAATTTTGAGCTAATGATATAGCTCAAAATGAGGGGAACAAAAGTTGCAATGTTCTGCCTTCATCTATATTGTTTATAGATAATCAAGTACAAATCTTTACGAACAGATCTTGATAGTTCATCACTACGAAATCACATTGAAGGCTACAAAACTTTACGTAGTACAAAATTTGAACCATTACCAAGAAATTCCTTGGTTATCATGTCTCCTTTTTAAGATACATAGGAAAGTGAGCGATTTTGCTAGCAAGACTCTATTATATACAGCTTACAGTTGAAAATGTTTGCATTTGGAAGAAAGACTGGTCTGGACTCTGGTCAGTCAGTCAGGATTGTGGCCGCTTAAATTTAGGGGACCAGTCAAATAAGGGAATTAGATTGCCAGTTGACTGTTCTACATTGAGGGAAGAACTTGTCAATCAACTGCACTTAAGGAAGATGGAATATAAACAACACAGGGAGAGAAGAGAAGATATACTTCAAAAAAACTCAAAACAAACAAAAAAAAACTAAGCAGTTAGACCAAATTCCAGAGCATCGTCTCATTCCTCAATAGAACCCTTTAGGATGACCTTCCTGGGGACAAATTCTTGAGTGGAGCAAAACATTATAGACAATCAGGACCAACAGGGGAATCAGTTTGCACACTGCTATGTTTAATATACATCAAAGTGCAGTTCTGTATGCCAGGTGATCCAGGTCTATTGTAAAAATTTAGTTGCTCTATTTGCATGTGTGGTTCAAGAAAGAAAATAATATTGAAAACATCGATAGGTGATATCTGATTGCGATTAATTAGATTGTATTAGCATAGGACACTAAATTTTCAGAAATATGATGTTTCCATGGCTCATATAAGATTTAGAATACTCTTTTTCTAAATTAAACTGTGTTAAGTTATTAATAAAATTGGCATTTTGGGTCATACTACATGATTAATCATCAGGATTAGACAAATATGCTCTAGGTTCTAAGATAGTTCGGGTTGCTTACATTAAGTTTACATGTAGATCAAGATGAGCAATCACACCCAACCTAGCTTTTGTTGCAACTCTTCGGTCACTTTCATCCAGAAATCCATACGATCTCCCTCAAGAGAGCATCCCTCACTGGTGTTAGTAGGTTTCTGAATCCTCAAACTTTATTATTATACATTTCTAAGCCTAGATTAAACACATCCAACACCTAAATTTAACACATCCAACAAGTATGTGTTTATCAAATGCTATTTTACTATTAAAAAAAGTACTGCTTTTGCATCACCAGATTAATTTTAAAATTATATTTTCCCAACGAAAGAAGCTCTAGACCATTAGAAATAATCACTAGCTAGCACAAAACCGAAGATGGTATGTGATACCTGAGAATTTGCCTTATGTAAACATGATTTAATAAAACAGCTTATTTCCTAAATGAGGGAAACAATTCACAGTCCAAAGCTGTAAAACTCACTGAAACTCTTGGCAGAGAAAATTGTATTTGTCTCTAGTAACATAAAAACTCCTAGAACATAAAAACGATCTTAATGATAAACAGAAAAAGGTTGAGGCTTAGCATACCTGTAAGGGGAAGTCAACTTCAGATCCTCTAAAGGCGTCATTCTCAAGCTCAATTCCAGGATAAGAAGCAGCCTCAAATATGCCCCAAAGGTGCCTAGATTCATACTCAAAAAGAAACAATTTAGTACCTGGCTTAACATGGTCTAAAAGTCTCAACTTTGCTTTGGGCATACCAAACACTTTGTACTTAAAACAATTAACCCTCTGTTGATCGTTACACATGAAAATGAGTCCTGCCAACTCATCTCCAAGAACAGCATCTTGAGACTCTTCACAAGAAACATCAGATCTTAAACCATAAGCTTCATGCCTAGCAATACCATTATATTTGTCCTTCAAGTCCTGATTGGCAATCATTCTTTTCTGTAAAAGTGGTCTTGCTTCCAACCTTTCAGCAGACAACCGCAGTTGAGCAGATTTCTGTGGCCAATCAATAGACTCGCTCTTATACCCTCTACCACTGAGGCTCTCAGTATCAGACGTAAATTTTGAATGGAGGTTCAATCTCTTACGAGATAAGTGGTCATCGTAATCTTCAATTAAATCCCTTGCTTTTGAAGTGATGTGAAAGCCATTCTTGTGTGCATCCTCCTCAACTTCTCTTCCACGAGAAGTCTGTCTTAGATTCCTCGAGATCAAAAGTTTTTTCCTTGAATCTCCAGATCCTGAAACTCTCAAAATTCTGCGATGTGGAGACAATCGAACAGCAGCACTTTTGTCTACAGAAGTCGTGGGTAATTTCTGCTTCTTTGATACACGATGCATGTAGGACATAATATCCTCTACCACTGTTCTCTCATCGACTGATACAGGCTTTCTCTTCGAGACGGGCTTGACATAATCCTTGCTGTCTGTCAATACCTTCTGAGTATCCATTTTCCTATCACTTAAATGATGATTTGCATGGGACTCAAGCCTTCTTCCACCAATTGAAGCTTGAACATCCAATAACTCACGCAGATCTGTAGCAGCACGGTGGATTTTCTTCACAGAATCGTCAAAGGGGGAGAGATCCCGAGTTCTCAACATTTTTATGCAAATCCTTTGTCAGAAGATTCCCCAATTTTGTAGAATTGTGGCTAAAATCCAGTCCACGGAATAGATTAACTGCGATGACGCATTAACAGAAAAGAAGGACGATTTCTTCCCGGAATTATAAAAGTTCAAGCAGCAAACCAAAATGTTAGACAAATTTAAGCAGTGCAAAGCCTTTTGGTTGAGCCTATCTGAAAAACGGCTGGGTTGAATTCCTGTTTCATTTCAAACTCTTGAATAAACAAAGATCGTCTATGGAACGTCCGCGAGTGCAGATTTTGATTCAAACTAACAACAGAGGGAAAAGCTCTTCTCTGGTGAAGTTTAAAAAATAAAATTTTGCACTTCGACAATACAAAAACTGAACAACACTTTACCAACAATCTGGACAGAAAACATAGGCATCCATTCTGTTAACCCCGAGATAAGATATTCATTCAGTTTCCGTTAACTGTTCGATTCTTCTAAGGAAAATTAATACAAATTCACCGAATTAAAAACCGAGAGAGACACGAAAGAGCGAAAGAAGAACCAACATTCGACAATAAAAACAACGAAACCCAAGGTTAATAAAACAAGATCGCAATACAAGCGAAGCACAGATACCCTGTAAAATCTATCCAATTCTCACAAGAGTGTGAACAAATCTTAATCGTTAAAGCAATACAGTAGATCTCAAGAGAGTCGAAGTTGCCCAAACCTTCAGACACCGAGATCCGAAAGAAAATGAAAGAATACTTGAAGAAAAGACTAAGCCCCGCAAAAACCCGACGAAATTAATGAATAAAATGTTTGCACGGGAAAGACAGGAGTTCTTACAAACCCTACAAAATGTAAATGTTCACCAAAAAAAACAATTTTCACAAACCCACTTGGAATCTGAAGAATTCGATGGAGTCAACCCAATTCAACAGGTACAATTTCGAGTCTTCGAATACCACAACTCTTCATCAAGAAGAAATTAACAGATCGGCTTGATCAAAGAGCTTAAAATCTATATCACAGAAGAAATCAAGCAAGCGATCAATTATTGAAAGGCGATGGAAAACAAACGATCAAATTTTGAAAGGCGACGGAACTCCACAGCGAGATCTTAAAACCTGGGCACCCACGAAAAGGAATCTGTAAGGCATGACAGCTGCTTGTGCAGAAGTTTTTCTATGGCAAGAATAAAGATGAGGACGGTAGTTGTAGGAGCCGGGCAACTTCCATCCACAAAATAATAATAATAATAAATAAGTAAATATAAAATTTAAAACAGAGAAAAGGGCGGGTAGGGGAATCTACTTTTGTCGAAACGTGCCTTGTGTTCTTGGGAATTTCGACAATATTGACCCATTTTAAAAAAGGAAAATTGAATTAGTGAGTTATTTTCTCCTATATTCACTCAATAATTGAAGTAAACTTGACTTTGAACACCAATCTAATGGAGAGCACCACACCATGTGACATGCCATGCAAAATTAGTTTATTTGGGTCTCTTTCGTGTTACATAAGTAATGCAATTTTACTAGCTTTCATACTTTTCTTAGAACGTCAAGTGGGCCTCATTGGCCAAGACTTCTATATAAGGTATAAGTCAAGAAAAGTATTTATATGCATTAAAAGAGGTGGAGGGTGAGAATTAAAGAAAGGTTGAATTGAAGGAGGGTATGCAAATTTGTAATATACTAGTATTTTTATAAGAGGTGCAAGGGAATAGCTGAAAGGCAATTTTGCACATGTTTTAACTTAAGTACATATATGCTCAACCATATAAAATTGAAAATACTATTCAGGTAATTCTTAGTGTGTGCATCATTTTTCTCAATCAAGGAGTTTTTAGGCTCCTATAGTCATGGCATGAAAAATGGAGTTGCCCAATAGATAGGTTACTTTGCCACAAATTATTGTGATGGAAGATGGACCCAATAACTCAAGAAACAAGAAAAGGAAAGGTCTCTCAACTTGCTCGACTGGAAAAACATTCAAGAGAAAACCACCATGCTCTAGCTTGCTTCTCAAATTTATAGGGAGAATCAATTTCATTCTCCTTTGGTGCAAGAGCACGTAGGATAGGCAAATTGAAACCCTCATTCTCCTAGGTCAATTTTGGCTAGTAGTGACTCTAGCCAAGTTACCAGTGATAATAGGACATTTAGGGTCCTAGGGGTGTGTTTGTGTGGTAGAGTGATCAATTAGGTGGTTAGGAGGCAAAATGTCAACTTGTGTGATCAAAAGTTGCTTAAGTGGGCAAAAGTTGCTCAATTGCTTCTAAATGTGTAAAATTGGTCTTGGAGCTACAAATGGTTGGAGAAATCTTGTAAAGGGGTTAAAATGTGTTAAAAGGTCTAATTTGACCAAAAGGCATCAATTTAGAAGGTCCAAGACAAGTTTCAGAAGGAGATGCAAAAAGATGCAAAAGTTGTCAACAACATTTCTTGAAAAAGTTGCTTTTTGACCCCTAGTAGTTATGGTTCATGGTTCCAACTGATGGAACTGATGGAGTTAGTTTATACAAGGTCATCCATGACTTGTTTGAGGGGTTGGACGCTCATTTGCATGAATTTGAATAGCAAAGCCACTCATCTTATTGTGCAATTTTGTCACAATTACCTTGCAAGTTGAGCATTTTGATTTGTCTAGATTGAACAACGTTATTGTCCATGATAGATAATCATATTGATGTGTTTACTTTCTCTGTGTGCTAGATTAGGAGTTCTTGAATTCATTTGCTTAATTTCTAACAATTATTTCCTTCCTAGATAGTTTGATGGTCTGAATAGGGTTAGGAAGAGTAAAATGAATCTTCCATACAATCCCACTGTGGAATCATCACGGCCAGTTGGGACATAGGAGTGCACTCAATTTACAATGTACATATCCATTTTACAGGTCATACAAGGAGGTTTGCTATTTTTAAACTCTTGCCCTATGCAAGACATCAGGGTCTCGGCAAGGAGCAAGAGCATTCACAATTTGATTTAACAACTTGAATGGATTAATGAGTATGAAGATTGGATTTGGAAGTGCTCATGGGAGGTGTTATGCATTAGGGAAAGTGTGAGGAACAAGGTTGGGATCCCAAAACCAAGATTCAAACCCATTCTTAGAAAGTTGTTGATTTCCTTTGTTATTTTGGGCTAATAGGGGTTAGGTTTGCACATATAGGTTGGAAACCCTAGACCTAGAAAATATTAATTTTTTGCCAAAAGGTTATCTAAAATGGTAATTGGTTCAGGGGTTATTAAGGAAATTGTGGAGAATTTTCCACAAACAAAGTTTTGGAGGCCTAATTGCAACTAGGTCTTGTACCCCTATTTCTAGGGATTTGCTAAGATCGGGTAGAAATCCAATGATAGAGGAAGTGAAACCTATGGAAGATTATTGAATTTAAGTGGACTCACACCTATCCATCCATGGGGAGGCCAAGTTTGGAGTTTGGGAGACTTGGTATGTGTTTGGACTTGGAAAACCAAGAGAGAGGGTTAATGAGTTAATCTTGGTGAGGAGTTTCTTGTGTCTAGGAGATAGAATCCAATCTCCTAAGTGGTAGAGGTGTCTAAAGTGACCCTTAGAGACTAAAGAGATAGTCCTAGTAGTAGACCTAAAGAATAAGGTCTAGAGTTGGAAAACCCTAACTAATAGGGTTAGTTTGGAAACTATCTATCAAATTGGTCATGATAGTGTGTTTGTTGTTGTAGATAGGTTTAGGAAGATGAGTCATTTCATACCTCGAAAAACAACTAATGATGTTAGCCATATTTCTAAACTCTTCTTCAAAGAGGTAGTGAGAATGCATATGTTACCATTAAGAATTGTATTAGACATGGATGTGAACTTCATGGGTCACTTTTGGAAGACCCTATGGAAAAAGTCAAGTACAAACTTATCCTTTAGCTCTGCATACCATCCACAAATAGATGGCTAAACAAAGGTCACCAATAGGGTGTTGGAAAACCTATTAAGATGCTTAACTAAGGAGTATGGTCAAATGCGGGGTCAAGTTCTATCCCAAGCTTAATTTGCTTGCAATGATAGTGCGAATAGGACCATTGGAAACAATCCTTTTGAGATAGTGTATGGGATACACCCAAGAGGGGAATGTAAACTCAAGGAACTTGGAGACATGATTGGGAAGATTGGGCATGCTAAGGACTTTGCTCAGTCCATGGAGGTCCATGACTAGGTCAAGAAGGCATTGACTGATGCAAACCAAAAAAACTTAAGGCTAAGAGGGATGAAAAGAAGAAAGACCTACAATTTGAAGTAGGGGATTTGGTTGTGATTCACCTTAACAAGGAAAGGTTACAAAAAGATGTTCCAAGAGAGCCCTAGATGAGAAGGATAGGAGCATGTAAGATCTTAGAGCAATATGGACAAAATGCCTATAAGGTGGAGCTACCCACAAAGTTAAATATTTGACGTAGTGAAAATCTGAGGGTACCACAGCTAGAGTTAATCTAGATCCCTACAAATAACTGTACAATAGAAATACAACACAAGATATACAATCTGGTACCAAATGCAACTCTTTATTCATAAAATAACTTTTTACATGCAATTTGCCTAATTGTAAGTGTAACACCCTGCCAAGGGGTCCAAAAGAATTAACCTAAAGTTTTACTAAGTTTGCCAAACATTTTTTTTAAGAAAGAATAACATACACGTCATACACAAAGTAGCAAAAGCAATAACATACAAACATAACAGATTACATTCCTTAAGGATCCCAAGATGTTGAATCACATTTAAATTTAATTAATACTAAGTCTAACAAATACCACATCCACATGCAAGAATAATTATAAGTCCAAGTCCATATAAATAATATAATAAAATTTGGAATGCCACGTGGCAATAAAATTTGAAATGCTCAATCATCCACTATACATGTCACAAGGTATGAAAGGCTAAAAGAATATATATTTATAAAAATAAATTACATCATCCTTTTCGGATCCATGAAACAAAGTGCAATACAATAAGTGAAACCATTCATCATAAAGATATAACTATCCATCATAAAGATATAACCATCCATCATAATACACAAGAATAGAATGAAAGGAAATGTAGACAAGGAACTCCAGTCATAGTATCAATAGACAGATCTCAATGGTAAGAGTAAAAAGCACTACCAATTGACCGCGTGGTAACCCAAAAAGGCCCACTCCCACCGCACTAAGGAGAGAGTCTCAAGTCTCAAACAAGATATCAATCCAAAAATCAAAAGAAATATCTATGTCTAGGAAACCCTAAAAGTAATCTAACTCAAAGGTTCCAAGATAAAATCGACATCTAGACCCAAAGGCAAACATAGACATGTAGGAAATCTATATTGCTAGTGGCCAAGTGTCATTGCACAAACCAACTCTAGGGTTACCCAAATAGTCTTTTAATCCTTCGGCCCCCTAGTGACTCTATGCAGCACTAGTAACCTTTCGTACTGACAAGGTATACTAACGAGTCAACTCTAAGGTTACCCAGTCACTCTTTTAATCCTCTGGCCCCTTAGTGACTTTTTGTGGTACCAATATCTTATTAATTCGTTTTAAACCCATTTAATGAAATGTTATCACTTATTAAACTACTTACAATGGGTTACCCTGGTAGCCACCGTGGGCCCCAGCCTCCATTGCAAGCCACTTCCTAACTTAACATACATATTACCTACCCTAGGCTCATAAAAGTACAAATCAAAGAATCATAATTTTCACCTTAGTCCTATACAAGTGACTGGAAAGCATCAAAAGATAATTCACAATAACCCATCAGTTCTTTACAAGCAACTGGAAAACATCCCAAAAATACTGATTGAAGACTCAAAAAGGTTAAGTCAAATATGTCATAACATTCACCTCAGCTTCACACAAGAACATTGGAAAGCAATAACGAGCAATAAAGTCAAACTCAACATAGAGCATACCAAACACATTACCATGGTTGAATTTAAAAGATCAAAAGATCAAATCAACATAATACCACAATCATAGAACTCCCAAACCTCTAGTAGACGTCCTAGAACTGGTCAACACTCTACTCAACCCAAACCCAAAGCATAAACAACATACAAAACAATGTAGTTTGTAGTTTGGTTTGATTTTGAAGCACATAGTTTTGAGTTAATCAGTAAGGTTTTTAGTTTCTATTTTAACATATGTTTCAAGTAGATAAAATTCACAAATTATCGTTACAAATTAACCCGTTCTTATATTCAAATAAATGCACAGTTACCCCTATTTGATTTTAAGTAAATTTTCCCAAAATAATCTAAAGATAATCATTTACTAAATTATTAAAATAATAAATATTGATGTTTAAATAAAATAATTACCACTTTATTAAAATCAGTTTTATCAATAATAATAAAATAACTCTATATCTTCTTTAAATAATATTCATCATTAATTAAGCTTAATAAAACTAATTTTAATTAAATTAATTAATACTTAACTAAATTAATATCTTATTAATTAATAATAATTAACAAATTTATTAATAAATTCATTAATTAAAATTAACTAAATTTAAATATATTTAAAAATTTATTAATAATTAATAAATTAACTTATTAATAATTAAATTAATAATTAATAAATTAACTTATTAATAATTATTATTAATTAAATTAATGTTTTTTAAAAAATTATAAAAAATTAAGAAATAAACATAGCGTATTGTTTTTAAAAGGCTCATCGACCTTTAAATGGCACACAACCACCCTGCGGTCAGTGGCAAGTTTAAACCGTCGATAGGTAAGTGGAGGGGTGGAAAAAAACCCGCCTCCCTTCATTAATATATATTTTATTAATTATATATATATATATATACATATACATGTATACACGTATATGTGTGTATATATATGTATATATATACACACATATATACATGTATACATGTATATGTATATATATATATATATACATATATATATGTATACATGTATATATATACATATACATGTATACACGTATATATGTGTGTATATATATGTATATATATACATATATATACATGTATACATGTATATATATGTATATATATACATATATATACACACATATATACGTGTATACATGTATACATGTATATGTATATATATATATACATATATATATATATACATATATACGTGTATACATGTATACATGTGTGTATATATATATATATGTATACATGTATATATATACATGTGTACCTGTATATATATACACGTGTACATGTATATACATGTATACGTGTATATATATACATGTATACGTGTATATATATATATACATGTATATATATACACGTATACATGTACATATATATGTATATATGTATATATATGTATATATGTATGTATGTATATATGTATGTATATATATGTATATGTGTGTGTGTGTATACATGTATGTATGTATATGTGTGTGTGTGTGTGTGTATTATAGAGTTCTTATCAATACTCTGATAGAAAAATTACAACGAACCAAACAAATTTTTAATTAAAATTTTTCATTTCATTCCAATACCCTTCCTAGTTTAATTTTCAATTTGTAAAATTACTAAATGAAGATTCTATGATATTTTAATCCTTACATATACAAAAGAATCATCATGCATACTAGAAATTCACAATATTGAAATACTTGTCAAAAGGAATTTCAAATAAACATTTCATAGTCATGAAGAAGACAGGAAAGAGGAAATAACATAGTTAGCTATGCGAATCAAAACACAAGAATCTACTTGGATTCTGATGCTAACATTGCACACACCAAAAAGATTTGTGAAAGAAATTTCTTCTCTCAAAACCTTCTCTCTTCAAAATTTCCTACTCCAAAATTTGCGGTCCTTCCCAAAACTTCAATCGCCTAAAAAATGAACCCTCAAATGTTGATAAGGAGTTCTCTCCTAAATTCAAGGCACTAATTGTGCAATCACCCGAGAGGACTCCTTGCTCACCATTCTTTAACTCTTTATTAACTTTTCTTTTATGTTTTCATGCATGCTTTATACAAATTAAAATATCTTTATTAAATTCACTTGACTTCTCTTTTTTATTAATTTATTAAATTTTATTCTCATGCATACTTTATGCAATATTAAAATTCTTTAATAAATTAATATCTTTTCCATACTTTAATTTATTTTCGAAACGTTAATTGATAAAATATTTATTAACTTAAGTAATAATAATATTTAGCATTTATTTTGAAATGGACTCCTAAATATATTATTATTAAATTAAATTAATATTATCACATTCTAAAATTAAACTTATAATTTTATATTTAAATTTAATTCTTTTTATTTAATTAATTTTCTAATTAATTAAATATAATTAAATATTAAAATTATCATAATAATTTTCCATTAATTTAATCTTTTAATTAGACTTAATTAGTAGAAAAATCACCAAAGACCTATAGGATGAAATATGAAAACCCATCATAGAAAAACACATGCAAGATCACACTAAAGGGTTATAATCATGAATTTATGTCGTATGACGTATTCTGAAGGTAGTCAACTCAGATACTTGTCCTAATTTTTTAGGACAAATGGGTTTAAAGGTTAGGATTTGGACTTAAGAACTTATCTCCCCTCTCTTACCATTGAGATAATGCAATAGGGTATGCTCATCTTGGCAATTCAAGAAAGTCGATACCTGATACCTATAATCTACATAAAACCCATGAATGTACAAATACATATATACTAAGCTAAATAAGCAATGGCAAGAAATGGTGCATCATGTAGTCCTGACTAGTAGGTGACTACAACTCCCTTCCTTAACCACATCAGAAATGTCATACATAAACAAAATATACATGAAAACCATACACATACAGTATGGGGTAAGTATCCATAAGAAAACACATATGATAATCCATCTAACTAATCATCATCAATAACTGAAATCATTGTAATAATCATCATGCATACATGAAATATAGAGTACCAAGTAGTCTCATCATAAAATCAACTAAATATGAAACAATATCTAATAATTTGAAAGATAATGCTACTAATCATCAAGCATAAAATTGGCCTAAAAGAGTTTGGCAATAATAATAAAATGTAAACTAGGGGCAGGCACTACAATAAGGCCTTCCAAGTTATGGCCAAATACAATAGCAATTACAAAAAAAATAGTTTTGCAAGATTTCTCAAGATCCAACTCAACACTAGGTAGTCCAGATCCACGCTCTGGTAGAAACCTCCAAGGAAGATCTTAACTTGTGCTCACAAGGCCACCAAGAAATCTCCTTGTTTCCCAAGCCTTAGCTACTAGCCCTTCTCAAAGTTTGCTCCTGGACTTCATCATCTTCTCCAAGCTGGATGAATCTACCTTAAGACTCCACAAACACCCCTACTTATACCCAACTAAGCCACAAGTTGGCCTAGCGAATTACAAATTAAAATAAACCCTTATATTAAATATTTTCATAAGCCACAAGTCAGCTGCAACACTCATTAACTACCTAAAACCCAAATTAAATACCAAAAATCAGCTCATAAACAACTCGGGCAACACTGAAGCTAAGACCAAACCGAGCGCTAGAAACCTCTATTGAGTATTAGCAACTCACCAACCATAACCTAGCTCCCTTCATCGATCGAGCCAACTTGATCGACACTACTATCGAGTTCCTAGTGCAAACCAAGAAACAATATACACCGAGTTCCTCCTTTGGTGATCAAGCCCTTCAATAACCAAGCTACTTGGTCAACACTACAACCAACATCACCAAGCTCTCAATGCATGTCAAGTGCCTTCAATAACTAAGTACATCCTCCTTCTTTGAGTGAGTCACACATATTTATTTAACCAAGTTCCTCAACTCCAAAGCCAAACCACACCATCTTGCAGGATTGTTAGCAAGCCTAGGATGCTCCTATATTAGATACCCCAGGTTCAAAAAAATGTTCTCAGTAGATGGAAGAACATCTTCTAGGATTCAACAAATAAATCCCAAATTGGTTCTTCACATACATATCCTCCAAGTCCTCAACTTGTACACTCTTTCCCTTGATCCACTTTTGCTTCTTCACATCCATCCTCAATGTGCTACAAATCTGCTTTCCATGCTAATCTCTAACCCTGTTAGTATCCTTAAACTAAACTTGATTGCCAATACTCAAGTTCCTCCTACCAACCTCTTCATTTTGTAAAGGAATTAGGGAATGTTTCCTGCCACCTTTTACAATTGTAAACACATTCTTGACACAATCATGCATAGCCTTGCAATCATACTGCCAAGGTCTACCAAGAAACACATGACAATTGTTCATGTCCACAATATCACACAACATTTGATCCTTATACTATCCTATCTAGAAATCAACAAGGCACTTCTCCCTCACTTCCAAAGCATGCTCACCTTGCAACCAACCAATCCTATAAGGATAAGGATGTCTCATTCTTCTCAAACCAAGTTTCTGAACCATCTCCTTAACAACAAGGTTATTAGTACTACCACCATCCACAATCACATTGTAGACTTTACCTCTAGACTTACAACGAGTCCTAACCAAGTTGGTTCTTTAAGAAGATTCCAATGTCCTCTAACCAACTAATACTCACTGAGCTAGTAAACTTTCTCCCTACTTAGGTTGACTGTCATGATCTTCAACCTCACTCACAAAAACAACTCTTCTATCACCAACCTTAGTGTAGAAGTTGATGAAAGCCAACTTTGCAGTGCGCCAAGATCACCTGCATGCAAATAGCTTGCTGAAGAGAAACTGAAAAAGGAAGGAACAAGAGCTTGGAGAAATTCAACAAAGCAAGAAAATATATTTCACAATAAGAAAATGAAATTGCTATGTGAAATGATGTGAATTTATGATGAGAGAGACCAAATATAAAGGCCTCAAGGAAGCTTATAAAATAAGCTAGAAAGTGCTAGAAGATAAGGTTGATAACTAAGCATACGTCCACAAAAAGGTGGAATATCCTTGATCAAGGTGAGAGGATAAATATGACTAGATGGGAACAAAGTCCATGTTGTCAACAACTCATCAACTACAACTATTAAATAAATGCATTAACCTAAGTAAACTTAAGTAAAATAATAAATAATTATTTACTCTAACACCCCTCCTTAAGTGCAACTTAGGGGAATGCCTTAAGCTCACAAAACTAAGATGAAATACAGAATGGGTCCTGGAAAGAAGGCCATGTTAGGTACCCATGAACAAGGCAAAGAAATTCAATCTCTAAAAACGAGGAAAGAGGGAAAACTTTATGGGAAAAACCCTCCCCCAAAAAGAGGTAAGAACAAACATGCTAAAAAAAAACAAGGAAGGAAGGCTTCAATAAGACCCCCCAAGGACAACTTCCACCGAAAAAAGGCTCAAGAGACTCGCTCAAAACCATAAGTACAACTAGCCCCCCCCCCCCCCCATGAGAGATACTAAAGCCCCCCCAGAATAATGGAGACCCTGAAGTAAGGATCGAACCAATACAACTCTAATGTGGAAGAAACAAGGGAACATAACAAGGGAACCCCTGAACGAGAAGGGAAATTGGAAGGCCTAGGTGATGCCCAAAGGAGAAAGTATGAGGATCCTGAAAGGGAATCCACAAGGCAGGTGTGATGACATTTTCATGAATGTCCTCTATAGTATCTACAATAAGTGCACCTAGAGGCTCGATGAATGAAGCTGGAGGATCAGGCAGAGGAGAAGAAAAACCCTACGGAAGAGAAAATCCCTCATCTAGATGTGGTGTGGAAGTCAAAATAGGGATCTCAAGAACAATACAAAGGTTCAAGTATCCTAACTACACCACATGATGCTCCTGTGAAAGAGAAGAGCCATGCTCTGAAAGTGGAGATGGTGGGAAAAAGTGTGAGAAGGTGTAGAGACGGGTGGAAGAATCAACTATCCTTGTAGCAATAAGGCCTCCTGTGGCATGATCCTAAATGAAGACTGAATCTGTAGTGAACTCAACTATCTTCCTTGATCCATTGTGTGTAATTTGAGAAATCGAGAGAAGGTTGGTAGACAAATATGGAACATACAATACATCATTGAATATACCATCCTAGATGCTAACTGAACCTTTCTCGTAGACTAGTAGGGTAGCATTATCCCCCATGAGAATATGAGGAATGGGAGAAGCCTTAAGAGTAGAGAAGACACCTTGAGAAGATGTCATATGGTGAGAAGCACCTGAATCTAGTATCTAAGGGACCTATGAAGAGGATGCAATGGACGCTCGTAATGCATGACCCTTTCCAAGATCTGGTGTAGATGTTGAAGATGTGGAAGAAGATTAAAAGGTAGACTCTTGTGAGGTAGAAGAGGATGGAGAGGAAACATTTCTCTTCTAAAGAAGAGCTTGCAAATCTGCAATATGTTTCTCATAGCCATCAAATCTCTTCTAAAAATAATGTGTCTCATCATGAGATCCTTTCTGACAATAGGAATAGGTAGGAGTCTAAGTCTTCTTTTTCTTCTTCTTCTTAGAAGAAGATGATGAACTAGTAGAAGGGGAATTTGATATTTTCTTCGGCTTTTGCTCCTATGTATCCTTGGCAAGCAATGCCTCCAACTGTGAACCTGAAAGTGAATCCATCTGAGTGATCTTGGACTATTCACAAGTTAACCAATCAAAAAATATCTCAAATGAAGGCATCATGTGTTTGTCACCCAAGGCATCCATAGTGGAGTAGAAACTGGAAGAGAAGATCTAATACTATCCCCTCAACTTTGAGAGTATCAAAAAGATACACTCATCATCTGTCTTGGTTTTTCCACATCCCTACAAAAGTGTATGTAGAGATTTGAACTTCATCAAGAAGTCCTCAACGTTGGGGAAGTTGGTAGGTGTCAAAGATGTCAATTTTGCATCAAGCTGAAGTGCCTAGAACTCATTCACTATGCCAAACAAAGATTGGAATTTCATCCAAATAGCTCGCGGAGTGGTCAAACATCTAAGTGAAACATAAGACTATCTAAGATGTTCAGTGCAATCAATCCCATGGCCTCGTCCATTTTATTCCTGTGCTGAAGAACCTCAAAAGGGTGCGTTAGAGAAGGTTGGTTCTCATCCAAACATGACCATAAGCCTCTTGACATGAGAAGCCTAGTCATTTGTGCCTTCTAGGTGTGATAGTTGTGTGGTGTGAGCCAGGTCATAGATGGATCTGACATTAAGAGAAGAAGATGAAAGTAGAAGGGTCTTAATCTAAAGTAAATTATAGAAAAGAAAATGCCCCCTCACCCCATAATGTATAAAGATATTCCTCAAGCACCACAAAAAATAAATATAGAAAGCACAAAAACTGAAAAAGAACCTGGATTTTGGATGTAGAGAAGGAGGAAACATAAGCCTTTATTTTGATGCCAAAAATGAGAGCTCAAACAAACTCAGAATGTGATAAAGCTAGCACCATTTTCTCCATCTCTGAGTCATCTTTTCAGTGCTTCTTTTGGATTGGAAAAAGACCTCTGTATGCTCAAGTTATGGCCAAAAAACCAACTGCAGCTCCAAAAGACTAGCTCACTAGAAAATTACAGTCACTGCAAAAAAATTGATCAGGAGCCTATCACTAGAAAAAAACTGCCTGCCAAAATGTTGATGTTAGATACCAAGATGATGATGTCAATCTGAGTAATGGTGGTTGGGTGGTAGGTGGGTTCTGCTTCGCAGTGGTGGTGGCTTAACAAGGTGGTGCCACTCGTGTCGTCAAGCAAAAACAAGTGTCATGGGCATTGTATGAGGGTTGAGGCTACTGGGGAAGCAAAGGTTGTAGTTAGAGAGGCCGCAAAGAGCTGTGGGTGGAAAAATCATGGCGCCTCTGAAGAATTTAGAAAATTTTGGGGGCCAAAATCTATGCCACCTCAAAAAATAGGTAGGTAAATTTACACTTTTTTGGAAAAAAAAGTTTTGATAAACACACACACACACACATATATATTTACAAATATTTCACAAAAAATGTATAAATACAAAACTTTTTTTAATTGAAAAAAATTATCCCAAAAAAATGCACTTCCTCCTTATTGAAGAAAAAAATCACAAACAAACTAGGGTTTGTGTCTCCGAATCGTGGCTTCAAAAATCCTTCAAACCAAGAAGCAATAGGGAGGCTCTGATACCATGTAGAAGTTGATGAAAGCCAACTTCACAGTGCACCAAGATCACTTGCATGCAAATAGCTTGCTGAAGAGAAATTCAAAAAGGAAGGAACAAGAGCTTGGAGCAATTCAACAAAGCAAAAAAAGATATTTCACAATAAAAAAATGAAATTGCTATGTGAAATGATGTGAATTTACAATGAGAGAGACCGAATATAAAGGCCTCGAGGAAGCTTGTAGAACAAGTTGGAAAGTGCTAAAAGATAAGGTTGACAACTAAGCATACGTCCACAAAAAGGTGGAATGTCCTTGATCAAGGTGAGAGGATAAATATGACTAGATGGGAACAAACTCACGTGTTGTCAACAACTCATCAACTACAACTATTAAATCAATGCATTAACCTAAGTAAACTTAAGTAAAAGAATAAATAACTAATAAATAATTATTTACTCTAACACTTAGGATATTCATAAAATCTATGTCCTACTTCTCCACATTTGTATCAAGTACCCTTAAACTCACCTCTACCTTTCCTTCTCTTTTGATCAATAGGTTTTGGTTATCTTCTGCACTTAGTTTAGCTTTTGTTGAGTAGTCTAGCTTCTCCTTCCCTCTGGAATTACCTTGACTTTTTCTCTTCAATTTCTCTTCTACTCTCAAAGCATACTAATAAGCATCCTCAACCAAATCAATCTTCAACATACCAACCTCATCTTGGATATTGAATCTCAAACCATTAATGTACTGAGCTACTTTATCCTTTGACAATTCTCCATGCCTAGATCAAATAGACAACTTGTAGAACTCCTTGGTATAATCTTTCATAGTCATATCTTTCTATTTCAAATTATGCAACCTTTTGAACAACTCAAGTTCATAATTAGTAGGAATGAACTTAGCCTTCAACTTAGTTACCATCAACCTCCATCTAGTGATCTTCATTTCACCTTCCTCTTCTCTGTCTCTTTGCAGTTCTTTCCACCAAAGAGTAGCATGTCCTTCAAACTTGGCTTGTGTCAACCTTGCTCTGAGTGGATCCTCAATATCCTCAACCTCAAAGTAATCTTCCAATTCACCAATCCAATCAAATGGGTTTTCAAGATTCAAAGTATCTAAGAAATTAGAAACCTCCATCTTATGCTTCAACTTCAACTGAGATCTAAGCCTAGCAAACTGACCAGCCCTATTTTCGATAGGTCTCTCCACATGATCAATTATGTTCTCACCACTCAATCCAACAACTTCAAAGTCTTCGGTAACCTCCTTATAACCATCTTCAGTACCCACACTCTAGGGTAAACCACCCAAAGCACTTACAATTTCAACAATCATGTCACTCTTCATCAATGCCATCTTCTTTGAGAACCTTGCTTCCACAACATCATAGCGATCAGTAATCTCCCTATGGTCTAATCTTCTTGGAGGCATATTCCAATATCTTTTGCAAACCCAAAGTAATAAATCCACAAATCTAGAAGATCAATCAACTCCACAAGATCAACCTTCACTTACAACTGTTACCCAAGCCCTAGTGCAAACTTCCTCTAGTTTGGTGCTCGGTAAATTGTACTCTAATACCATCTAACGTAGTGAGAATCTGAGGGTACGCAATTGGAGGTAATTTGAATCCCTGCAAATAACCACACAATGGAAACACAACACAAGATAGACAATTTGATACCAAATGCAACTATTTATTTATAAAATAATTGTTTACATGCAATGTGCTCAACCATAAGGCCTTCCAGGTTACGACCAAATACAATAGCAATTACAACAAAAATAGTTCAACAAGATCTCTTAAGATCCAAATCAACACTAGCTAGTCTAGATCCATGCTCTGGTAGAAAACTCCAAGGAAGATCTCAACTTGTGCTCACAATCCCACCAAGCAATCTCCTTGTTTCCCAAGCCTCAGCTACTAGCCCTTGTCAAAGTTGACTCCTCCACTTCATCATCTTCTCCAAGTTGGATGAATCTAACTTGAGACTCCACAAACACTCCTACTTATACCCAACTAAGCCACAAGTTAGCCTATTCGATTACAAATTAAAATAAACCCTTATATTAAATATTTACATAAGCCATAAGTCAGCTGCAACACTCACTAACTACATATAACTCAAATTAAATGCCAAAAGTTGGCTCACAGAAAACTTTGGTAGCATAGAAGCCAAGACCAAACTGAGTGTCAGAAACCTCCACCGAGTATCAACAACTCACCAGGCATAACTGAGCTCCCTTTATTGATCAAGCAAGCTCGAGCAACACTACTACCAAGTTCCCAGTGCAAACCGAGCCACAGTATACATCGAGTTCATCCTTTGGTAACTAAGTCCCTTCAATAATTGAGCTACTTAGTACACACTATAACCAGCATCACCAAGCTCCCAATGCATGTCGAGTGCCTTCAATAAGAAAATACTTCCTCCTTCTTTGACTAAGTCACACATCTTTCTTTGACTATGCCTTCAATAAGCGAATACTTCCTCCTTCTTTGACCAAGTCACACATCTTTCTTTGATCTAGTTTCCCAACTCCAAAGCCAAACCACACCATTTTGCAAGATTGCTAGCAAGCCTAGGATGCTCTAGCATCACTATTTCACCTATACTCAATGTGCAGGATCTCATCAAGTATAAGGATCCAAGCATAGAAAAAAAGGAAGAAAGTGTAGAGGTGGACAAGGAACTCATTGAAGAGTCAATACCACAAAAGAAACAACCAAAAGTAGATAAATTTTTGGATTCTAGAGTCAAGAAAAAGACCAGACATGAGGTTTAAATAGAGCACCCCATAAAATAGGAGCACCTACTAGAATTAAAGTCCACTTGGGTAGTTGAAACTCAAATCAAGAAATGGGGCATTAGTGAAGATCTCTTATCTTTTGGTGTAACTTGACTTCTTGTTTTTAGGGGATAATGGTGCAAGAGAACATAGGGTAGGCAAATTGAAACCTTTGTTCTCCTTGGTCAATTTTGGCTTGTAGTGACTCTAGCCAAGTCACTGGTGAACAATAGGAGATTTAGGGTCCTATGTGTGTGTTTGTGTGGTAGAGTGATCAATTAGGTGGTTAGGAGGCAAATTGTCACTTTGTGATTGAAAGTTGCTCAAGTGGGTAAAAGTCGTTCAATTACTTCTAAATGTGAAAAATTGGTCTTAGAGGCCAAAATGGTTGGAAAAGGATTAAACTTTGGTAAAATTTCTAATATGACCAAAAGGCATCAATTTGGATAGTCCAAGACAAGTTTGAGAAGGAGATGCAAAAAGTTGCAAAAGTTGTCATTGACAACATTTCTTAAAAAGTTGCTTTTTGACCCCTGGTAGTTATGGAACTATTCCAACTAATGAAATTGATGTAGTTAGTTTATATAAGTCAGTCCATGATCTATTTGAGGGGTTGGATGCTCATTTGAATGAATTTGAATAACAAAGCCACTTATCCTATCATTCAATTTTGTCATAGTTACCTTACAAGTTGAGCATTTTGATTTGTCTAGATTGAACAACATTACTATACATGATGGATATTTAGATTTATGTGTTTACTTTTCTCTGTGTGCTAGATTAGGATGTCTCAAATTCATTTTTTGAAGTTTTTAAAATTCTTTCCTTCTTGGATAGTTCACTTGTCTGAACAGGGTTAGGAAGAGTGAAATGCATTTACCATAAAATCCCTCTAGAAAATCATCATGACCTATTGCAACATGGTATTGCACTCAATGTACATTGTACATATCCATTTTGGAGGTCATATAAGGAGGTTTTCTATCTTTAAACTCTTTCCCTAAGCGAGACAACAAGGTCCCGACAAGGAGCAAGCGCATTCACAGTTTGATTAAAAAGCTTGAATGGATTGATGAGTGCGAAGATTTGATTTGGAAGTGCTCATAGGAGGTTTTAAACATTAAGGAAAGTGTGGAGAACAATATTGGGATCCCCAAAACCAAGATTAAGAGCCATTCTTAAAAAGTTGTCGATTTCCTTTATTATTTTGGGTTTATTGGGGTTAGGGTTGTACAGATAGGTTGGAAACCCTAGAACTAGAAAATATTAAAATTTTTCCAAAAGGATATTTGAAATGGTAATTGTAGACACCTAAATTTGATTACACCTCTTTGGTAATCTAATTTAGCCATCTCTAAAGGCATCACTAATTAAATTCTTATTTAATTAATCCTTTGCCATCCCTTAGCTGATTAATTTAATTAATCATCTATAGTCCTAACTGATAAATCAAATAACCTATCATTTATCAATTAAATCCTATTCTTCTATCTCATTCCAAAATCCCCATTTATTAAATAATTCTATTTGATAAATAAAGCCTTCAAATCTAATAAATCCTAAATCTTCCATTTAGCCTAATCCACCCCATCCACCCATACTAACCAAGCTTAGCTACTAACTCACCCACCCTCATGAATGCCATCCACTTGCACATCTCTAACATCCTTAATCTAATCCTAAAACCAAGCCTAATCCCTCCCCTAACCTTGTCACATTCCCTAAGTGAGCTTAAGACTTTCCTAAGCCAAATCAAAGTCTCCTCCCTCAAAATATCCCAACCATAAAACTTTATCCCAACCATAAGCCTTCAATGCTCTTACATGCCCTTAAAAGCTCTTACAAGCCATTATGAGGGCCATTTAAGGCCTTGAGCCACCTTTGTTGACTCATCCTTGCCCTTTCCTCTACCTAATGACCCTATGACATGTGTCACTCCCTGATTGGTGCTAAACAAGCACAATCCATGTGCTCCCCTTTGAGTGCATCCTAGCCCTCCTTAAGCTTTCATCTCTCCTTGCATCTTAGCCATCCATCCCTCAAGCCCTTAGCCTATAAATTGAATCCCCTTCCAAGCCATTTCAATCCACAATCCATCAAGTAAAGTTACCATGCTATTTTGAGAAGCCATTTTATCAACCTCACTCACTCACACCAAAAAGCCATCAAAAATCCATTGAAGCCTTTGGAAGCAATCGAGCATACATCCCAAATCCACAAATAGACACATCTCCAAAACAAGAAAGGCCTCATTGAGAGAACCTCTTAATGGTTCATATTCTCAATTGAGGGTTTGTCTTTGTCTAGCATATATGTTATGCTTTTTAATTTTGTAAATGCTTTCATTTCATGTAAATTAGTGTTTCTAGCATAATTATTTAGTGTATACATTTTGGCGCGCTTGGTGGGACCCCGCATATGGGTCAATCTAACCTTGTTTTAACTTTTTTTTTACTAACCAATTTAACCTTGTTTGCTTGTAGGTTTTTGTGTTAGGTTTGCTAATCTTTTTGCAAGTACGTAGGTTCCTCTTTCAAAGTCGTGCTCCTGGCCATATAATCGATTTCCATTTCTGAGACCTTAAAAAATTAGCTTTTTTGCGATCCCGTGACCCTAGGAACACGATCCTGTGACCATGAGAATGCGGCCATACGTCGGCGGGAATGCGAACCTGCAACTGTGAGTTCACTGTTCATCCCCACCAGTTTCTACCACGTTTCCAAAAAACTTTTTTTTGCATCCCCGCCAAACATTTCTCTACAGGAACGTGAATCCGCTGACCTATATCCCTGTGGGAACACTCTCCCAAGAACCTGTGGGATCGCTCTGCAAATTTTTAACCCGCGGCTTGATTTCCTGCACTTTTTTTTTACCAATTTTTTGTACTCACGGGAATGCTATCTAAGCCTACGGGAATGCTATCTAAATCCTGCGAGAACGCTGTCCTACCTGCAATTTTGCTATCCCGTTGATTATCCCTGCATTCTCGCGCGTGGGATAGCTATCCTACCAAACTCGCGAGATCGCTTTGCAACCTTTTAACCCGCGGCCTTATATCTTGTACTTTTTTCATCATTCCTGTGCCGTATTCCTGCGACTTGTTTTCGCATTCTTACGCCTGCGAGATTGCCACCTAAACCCGTGGGTTCGCACTGTTAGCTGCTTGGTTCAAAATTCTAACATTTTTTCATGCAAGCTTTTATTCTAACTTGTTTTCTGTAGGTTTTATCACCATATCTTTAACCTCATAATCATAAATCATATCTAAATTTGTATTTTTTAAAAATTCGTATAAATCAAAATTTGACTTTTAGTGGTTTCGTAGGAAATGGACCATTCTAAGCATTTTTACGCATATCAAAACTAACAAAAAAAGTTAAATTTTTTTCCCCATAGTTAAGCTTTCATTTTGGAAGATTTTTGGGTAACTAATCAAATCACTTTTTCGTAGCATTATAGGTTGGAGCGTCTTACTAACCTAATCATGTTTTTTGCAAAAATGAACTTGCATGTTTAAGCACATCTTTCCTTGAATGCATGTCATTCAAATCAATCTCGAATGCCATGGATTAAAATCAACCTTTTATTGGAATGCATGCTTAAAACAACGAACACAATCTTGAATGCCAAAAATCAATTAATCAGTGCAATATCTCACACTTCCAATTTGGTCTTAAAACACTCTAACACAATCTTGAATGCCTAACCATCAATGAACATTGCATGGTTTTGACGCATTTCAATGACGGTCACATTTCTTATGTTGATGAATTCTCAATTTTCATTCTGTTGACGACGCTGTCAAGTTGGAATGAACATTGTATGCCATAATCACAAGTGTCTTCAATCATAGATTACAACATCTAAATCATCAACTGGAATGAACGTGTGTCTTTTAAACCCAAGATCACTTATGTGGTCTTGTTTTCCACTTTTTAAGGAGGCTTGCTTGGGGATTTCATCACCCCTTGGGATGACCTCAACTCTAGCATTCTGACGAAGTATAAAGATTGGGAGGTGAATCTAAAGACACCTCTCTTGGAATCAAGATTTTGTCACTTGGGCTAAGCCTCAAGGAACTTTATACCCTTGAGAAGTGAAAGAGGAGAAGTGGGTTACCACTCCTCTCGGCTGTGTGACATCTTTTTGGTTTCATCTATGGATTTGGGCCTCACATACCTTGCGTATATCGAGGACTCTCTAGCTCAACCAAATTTCATCCTTGTAGAAAGCTTCCTAGGATGTTGGTGTGTTTGACGTGCTTGCTCCAAACTTTTGTCTACTTGTTTGTTCATAGCTTTTGAATGAATGTTTGCCAACTTTGGTCAAAATCCCAAAAAAGCAAAAATCTCCTAGCTCAAGGCATACTTAGCGTAGTCACTGCCTCATCATAACATCATCCAAGCTCCCTTAGTTCTCTACCTTAGAACAATCCCAAATCCAAAGTCCAATCAAATCATCCCCCCCAGCCAGCTAGCAACCCAATCCAAAATCACACCCAAGCCTTTAAAGAGTTATTGTCACTCTGCCAGAATTTGCTATCCAATCAATCCTACCAATCAACAATCTCACCAAGGTTATCCCTTTGACAGAGCATTGTCTAGGGTAATCCAGCTTTGTCACTTGTATCCCTCATCACCTTGAGCTAAAGGTTGGGATCCACAAGTGGTCAATCTCATGTCATGCCCATAAGATCATTAGTTTATCCTTAAGTTGACATAATCTCCACCAATCTAGCGCATAGGAAAGAAAAACTCTCACTTTTTGACAACATGCCCTTGAAGTCTTCCATCCATAGAAAAGCCAAAAATCTCCAGCCAATCCTCCTTAGGTCTGTCATACAACTTTGAATCTCCCTAGGAAATCCTTCATCAGCCAATCCAAAATATGCGCTTAATCCAAATCCAACCATGAGCTTCCGTGTTCATCCATATGCAAGACCCCATCCCCATCCGACTCATCATCAAAACATGAAATCCCAAACCTATCATGATGTGTTTGGTTGTATTGTCCTTGCTCCCGCCACCTCCTATTCCAATGATGATGAGAATGTTGTTAACTATGACAGGTATATTGAAAGCCTTAGAAACATTCCCCCAAGCATCCCCCAAAATCCACGTATTCTTCCAAACTATCTAGTCATGCCATCTGATATCCCAGCTTCTCCTCCATCACCCAATCAACCAAGCTTCCAATCTTCCACCCCCATCACACTAGCTATTCCTGTCAATCCACCTCCACCTCTGACACATGAGTCTCCAAGGAATCTCCTAGAGGAAATACAAGAAAAGCCACCTCTAGCAGTCGATAAGCCATGTCATCTAATCCAACCATGTGAAGTAGTCAGTGATGAAGCTTCCCCATCTATAATATCACCTCCATCTCCCACAACTATCATCCCCATACCATCCATCAAATTGCTTAAAATCCTTCCACTTCTCGCAAGTATCACAATCCCACCACTTGTCAAATCCCTCCAAATCCTATCCACATCCCCTCCAAGCATTTCCCAAATCTCCCATGATGACCTTTATGTGTCCATCTTCTATTCACCTATCTCCACTACCAAATCTCCCATCTATCCATCCGCTGCCTTCGAAGAGTCCATCCCTTCATCTCCTATTGTACCGTCCACTCCAATCCAATCCTATCAAGATCCTGTCCAAAAGCATGTTGACATCCCCCAAAGCATAAACGAAGATATCATCGTACCATGTCTTCCATCCATAGTGCAGTCACCATCCCCTCCATGTCCAAAACGTCAAGCCATACCCCCTCTACTGCAAGATATCTTTTTATCCCATCAGCTAAATCAAGATCCTATCCTTCCATTCCCTCTACTTCATGCTCATACCTCTCCCATAATCCATGATGATAGATCAATAGAAGAAGAACTAACTATCATATCTGGACTCACATCTTGTGTTCCACATAATGAACATCATATTGAAGAAAGAAATAAAAATGTCTCTCTAGATGTTGGTATCTCCACTATTCCTGCATGGTCGCAAGCCCTTCCATCTTCACCCCAACGTTCCCATCCATCTTATCCTATATCTATTTTGGGCCCTTATCCTACTCCTTATCTCCAACCCTCCATTTTGGGTCCACATACCCCTTATCCACATCCCCCACCCTTTCCATCCATTTTGGGTCCTTATATACCTAATATGAATCCTTTATCCCCTCCATCTATCTTGGGACCTACTCCTTCATTCTCTCCATCCATTTTGGGTAGTTATATCCATCCATATCCTATCTTCCAATCCATCATTCCATCCCCTCAAATCCACCAGCTAGATCATCAAAGGCACTCATCCTTGAATCCCTTCCAACTTGCAACCCCTATCTCTCCATCCACTATCCCTCCATCTCATCCATGCTCTTGTTCCCATCCCATGGCTAATAGAAGCATATTGGATGCCAAAATAAAAAATCATAAATCCAAAAATTCAGAAAAATCCAAGTCTCAACATGTCGCTTCTAACATACATGTTCCAAGAGAGAAGCATTTGATCCAAATCAAAGAAAAAGTCAAGAGGCCACAGAAGCCCAAGCTGAAAAAGTCAAAAATCATGTGGATACCTAAGATGCTCATAAAAGAGTTGCATCTCAAAGAAAAATCTCAATTGGCATCCATTCATGCTACTCAAAAAGCCTCATCCATCCATCCTTTATCGAAATCCCCATATATGCATCCTTCATCCCACCACTCCACTCTTAGTCCATATGCTTCTTATCCTAAAAATCCCATCCTCCATCTTCCAACTTTACTTATAGTCCTTATCTTTCTCTTCCTCCATTTTCTCCTCAACTTCTCTCAATACCATCTTTCCCACTATTTCATCACCTTTCAAGGTGTGTGCCAATGATGATCTTTCCATTTTCCTCATCCATTTGCCCATAAGCCTTATGTCTTCCCATCCATTGTCTGCCAAACTCCCCCCCACCATTCCACTTGTTCAATCCAATCCTTTTCCATCCATCCTACCAACATCTATGAGTAAAAATGCATCGAAAAAGTCAAAAAATAAAAATAAAAAAAATAAAAAAATTGTCCAATGGTGAAAACTTGGCAATTCAAGCACCTTGGACAAGTACCATGATGAAAACTTGGCAAACAAGCGTCATGCATAATCCCGCCATCCCTAGCTTAGCCTATCACCCTCATGCTTTTGGTCATCTCTTGACATCCAACTCCATCTTCCAATCTATCCACCTATCCTCCACCTTCCAGCTTCCATCTCACACCATCTACTTATCTCCTGCAGCTTCAACCAACCATCACAGCTATCATCCATCTCCCTAGCCCCTTCAGCTTTTTCCATCCTAGCTTCAATCCTATCATATCCTTCCTCCAACCTCCTCATGCATGTTATCTTTAGATTGGGGGCACTATATTCCTTGGAGATCTTGTCTTGTCCATCCTCCCTTGTCATTGGCATCTAGCTCTAGACTATCCTCATGCAAACCCAATGTTGTCTCTTTATATCCATCATAATCCTAGCTATCTACCATCCTATCCAGCCATCTCATCCTACTCCTCTAGCTATCCTTAGTCACAACATCTCTCATCATCATTGGGATGTGTCCTCCCCAAATCCATATCTTCTGCTATCACCCCATCCTTAGCTTTCACATCTTGCACAACATCGAACCATCCCGCTATCCTATCATCCTGAGCTTTTGCTTGCTTGTAAATATCTTGGTCAGCTTCAGCTTGTAAATATCTGGGTTTGTCAGCTTGTACATTCTCTTTAGCTTAGTACCATTGTATCTATCTAGCTTTCGTGTCAGTTCTTCCTTGATCAGCATCTTGCACACATTGCACAACCCTCGGTTAGCTATTCCAATTCATCCTTTAGCTAGATCTCCTATCACCAAAGTGTTATCCTCCTTAGTTCAACTTTCCAGATGCATCACTCATCCAGATACATCAGCATAGGTGCTCTCCGATAGATCCTTGCAGGATATAGCTTTCCTCATGTCTGATCTTGGTCTGTTAGTACCTTGTCCTACCCATCTCGATGACAAACGGCTCTCTTTTGGATTTTCACTTTCTTTTGATTTAGAATCTTCCCTTTTGGGTCTTGAAGTATCTTTTCCAAGCAATCTTTTTGTTCCCTCCTCAAGGTTGTCATGATCTTCCATATCATGGTATACTGCGAATGGGGCAATCTGAGCATTAGGTCTTGATCAGGTCTTTTTTTTATTTTTCTTTTCTGCTTGTGGGTTACCTAGTGTCGATTCCACGATGCTTCCTCTGGGATTCATGTGTGATGCTAGGGAAATCCTTGCGTTTTTGTTTTGAGTTAGTTCGCCAGTCCTCTAGACAGTTGGTGAAAAGCCCTTGATGTTCTTGGTAACCTTGTCCATTACCCAACAGTCCTATAGCAAATCTAGTGCTCAACTACATGGTGGTACTTCTCTTTGAAGTATCCCCCCACTCAAAAAAAGCTTTAATGGATTCCCTTCATCTCCATTATCCCCCATCTATATCCAGCATCCGTCTCTCCTACCCCAGCTTGTGCAACTGTATCTCTTTGAATCAATCTTCACTTTTAGCGTTAGGGATCCACAATCCTAGTCTTAGGGATCCATCAATCCAATCAATCCACCAAGCCTCATCTTTCAAGATCCACAATCCTAGTCCTAGGGATCTCCGAAACCCATCTTCTACCAATCTGACTCTTTGAAATCCTGTTGCATCAACTTTATCATCCCATCATCCATCTCCCTGTCCTAGATTCCTTTTTTATAGTGCTTCGCTCCTTCATCCCCCCCAATCCTGGAAAGTTTTAAGCTTGTGCATCTGATTTCCCTTTATCATTCTCCCGTAGTGAGAGTTTGAGCTAATTCAGCCCCTTCTCTTTGCCTACCTGTGTCTCAGCTTGTCTTGATTTCTTGTACTTTTCAAGAAGTCGTCCAGCCTCATTTCTCTCCCCACTGCCTTCTTGAGGGGGCATCATCTAAGTCTAGTCCCTCCTCTTCTTATCCGAGACTGGGGTGACCTTGTTGCTAAAAACATCTTCCTCGTGTCATCTCCATTCGAACTTCTTTGAAATAGTGTTGTCTCAACACTATGTCAAAGAGGGGCAAAATGTAGACACCTAAATTTGATTACACCACTTGGGTAATCTAATTTAGCCATCTCTAAAAGCATCATTAATTAAATTTTTATTTAATTAATCCTTTGCCATCCCCTAGCTGATTAATTTAATTAATCATCTATAGTCCTAACTGATAAATCAAATAACCTATCATTTATCAATTAAATCCTATTCTTCTATATAATTCCAAAATCCCCATTTATTAAATAAATCTATTTGATAAATAAAGCCCTCAAATCTAATAAATCCTAAATCCTCCATTTAGCCTAATCCACCCCATCCACCCATACTAACCAAGATTAGCTACTAACTCACCCACCCTCATGAATGTCATCCACTTGCACATCTCTAACATCCTTAATCTAATCCTAAAACCAAGCCTAATCCCTCCCCTAACCTTGTCACATTCCCTAAGTGAGCTTAAGACTTTCCTAAGCCAAATCAAAGTCTCCTCCCTCAAAATATCCCAACCATAAAACTTTATCCCAACCATAAGGCTTCAATGCTCTTGCATGCCCTTAAAAGCTCTTACAAGCCATTATGAGGGTCATTTAAGGCCTTGAGCCACCTTTGTTGACTCATCCTTGCCCTTTCCTCTACCTAATGACCCTGTGACATGTGTCACTCCCTGATTGGTGCTAAACAAGCACAATCCATGTGCTCCCCTTTGAGTGCATCCTAGCCCTCCTTAAGCTTTCATCTCTCCTTGCATCTTAGCCATCCATCCCTCAAGCCCTTAGCCTATAAATTGAATCCCCTCCCAAGCCATTTCAATCCACAATCCATCAAGTAAAGTTACCATGCTATTTTGAGAAGCCATTTTATCAACCTCACTCACTCACACCAAAAAGCCATCAAAAATCCATTGAAGCCTTTGGAAGCAATTGAGCATACATCCCAAACCCACAAATAGACACATCTCCAAAACAAGAAAGGCCTCATTGAGAGAACCTCTTAATGTTTCATATTCTCAATTGAGGGTTTGTCTTTGTCTAGCATATATGTTATGCTTTTTAATTTTGTAAATGCTTTCATTTCATGTAAATTAGTGTTTCTAGCATAATTATTTAGTGTATATAGTAATTAGTTCGAGGGGTCATTAAGGAAGTTGTGGAGAAATTTCCAAAAACCTAGTTTTGAAGGCCTAATTGCAACTAGGTCTTGTAACCCTATTTTCTAGGGATTTGCTAAGATAAGGTAAAAATCAAATGATAGAAGAAGTGAAACCTATGAAATATTATTGAATTGAAGTGGAATAACACCTATTCATGGGGAGGCTAATCTTGGAGTTTGGGAGACTTGGTATGTGTTTAGACTTGGACAACCTAAAGAGAGGGTTAAGGAGTTAAACTTGGTGGGGAGTTTCTTGTGCTAGGAGATAGAATTGAGTCTTTTAAGTCATAGAGGTGTCTAAAGTGATCCCTAGTAGTAGACCTAAGAATAAGGTCTAGAGACGTTGGCAAACCCTAACTAATACTTGGTTAGTTTGGAAACTCCTTATCATCCTTCATTATGAAATTGAAGGATGCCTATAAGACAAAGCCTTCTTATCTCCATTTCCTTTTGTCATGATTGTATTGAGGCAAGAATGATTTTAATTTTAAAGCTTCAACACCCTTTACTTTGTTCATAGGAAACCTAATGATTGGAAGTGACAAACTATCGGTTCAAAACTAATTTTAAGAATAACCCCAAGCATCCTTTCATCTTTTGTAGTTGCATGCTTGATGATTTTTTTGGAAATCTAATAGGAAGTATGAGATTTAGAGGGGGGAGAGGTGGGCGAATCAATATCTATAAAAATTCTTTGACTTCAACATGAAACACATTTGATATCACCACATAAAACCCTCACTTAAACATTCATCTCATATCAATGTAATCGTTCACATCAACATAATATCAAACCTATCTTCTATCTTCATAAATGTTAACTCATAAACACATTACCACACATATTTGGTAATGTGAGAAACCTCCAAGGTGAAGGTAAAATTATAGTGGGGATCACACCAACAAAATCTTCACTACTACAACAATAAAGCTACATGCCTATTAAGGCTACAATGATTTGATCACTTCTAATGATCTACCCTGTGAAGGGTCTTCCCTATTAAAGGCTAAAATAACTATTAGGTTCTACCTTGGTTAAAGGACTTTACATCACAATGAAGTGAGTACTTTGTTAGGAGATTTACATTAGTCTAGTAAAGCTACTCTGTTAAGAGATTTAAACCTTGAAATACCTATTAGAATGTTCAATACACGATCCTTCACTTAGCACTTCAATTCTTGATAATAGATTTCCTCTATGAAATATAATATCACCTTATTGTGATAAATATCCTCTGTCTTTGTTCAAAATTCTTCACTCCACTACTCGGTCTCTACACTTTGATTTGCCTCCAAAACTTTGCATGCAATCAAAATCTTCACACACATGTGCCCATACACACATCAATTATGAATTAGGTAATAGAAAATCCTTGCATAAATGATTAGGGGAACCTTCTAGATCAAAATCAATGATCTAGAATCAATCCTTTTGTCATTTAGTCCTTGCATTTTTCTGATTGGTGGATTTCCTTGCGTAGAAATTTAATGATCTTCCTTTCAACATGTAATCGCCTCCTTGATTACCTCCTTAATCTTCAAAATGCACTTCTATCTCAATAAAATTATTAACATCATTTTTTTCCATTCCAAACAAATATGTTAACTTGTGTTGCTTGACACTTACATCATACTGACGCTTGACACGAATCATTTCTTCATGTTGTCCCTCAGCCTTAACTGTGCTCAGCATGAATTGAATAACTGAACCTCTATATCACTTGGTGTGCACTGATATCTCTGATAGACTTGGCATATACTATTATCTTTGATAAGCTCGGCAATCACTAGAGTACTTGATAACCATTAGCTCGTTCAATAGTAACTATTGCTTGACATATGACTTGGAACATGTTCAAGTTTTTATTCCTTAGCTCAACCTATATAGGATGACTTGGTTGCATTGATGATCAAATAATCTTGCCTTGTGAATGACTAAGTGTTTTCCACTAATAGACAAATAGGACTTAGGAATCAACAATCTCCCCCTTTGACATTAGTGGCAAAAACACTTTGTCATGATAAAAAAATGTTTAGTACAAAAATGAAACACAAGTACTCCCCCTTAGAATATAATCCATACCTTTGCTCGATATACATTGTACATATGTTGACTTTGTACTCAGTATAATCATATTTAGAACTTCAAAATTTCAAAAAAAAAAAATGTTGTCTTTGCTTTTCCCCCTTATTTTTATTCTCTTCTCATTTCCCCCTTATTCTCTTCAAACTTCCCCCTTATTCTTTGTCACTTATGTATGTTGAGGAGGGGATGTCAAACCAAACTTATCCAATATGGTTTGTGAATTTGCAAAAAATCACTCAAAGTATTATCCCAATTAGTCTATATGGATTAAATAGATTGAATCTCTAGCTCCAATTTCATTGCAAGATCGACTAGACTATGAACACATGACAAATCTGGATCAACATGGACTAATTCCTTTGCATTCTCCAAATGCAACTGCATAACCTCAAGGTGAGTGGTCATCATGGATTAGATAGGAATCTACTTTACTCTTATTCTATTATATTCAACTATTAGTTCTATAAGCCTTGCCTATTGAAAATTGAGCTTGGATAAATGTACAACACTAGAACTTTCATAAGATGTTAATGTATTTTCACTATACTACAATTCAGCTTCTAGCTGATCCATCATCTCCCTAATATCCTTTGTATAGGTGGAGATATCATATAATTTTCTAAACATTATATTTACATTATTTGAAACCTGTTCTAGATTGGTCACAAGTTTAGATAACTCAACCTGCCTTACAATAATCTTTGTTGCAACCTTTTCCTTTACCTTCTTTTCAAACTTTTTCTCTGACCATTGCATCAATTTTTCATTGGCATCAATATTAGGTTCATTTATTTTCTCTACAATTTTAACCAATTGCTCAATAATAGGAGGATTCTCATCCAAATTATCAATAAAAAGGAATCAAGGAATATATCTCTTATATCATATAACACCTATTTTTCTGCTTGCTTATGCTAATACTTTCTCCTCAACTCATCTTGTTTTTCCTTGCGTGTGAATAACTCAGTCAAAAAATTTATCTACTCTTCAGTCAAAGTTGACTTGTCCCAATTTGGTATAACAATATCTTCATCCAACATAACAAGATTAGCTTGAAATAAACTAGGGAACCAAACTTTCTTCCTTTTAGTCCTTTTTCTTGGAGTTCTAGAGCTCAACATAGATGCTTGTAGGGTTTGTGTTGGGAGCTCCATACTCATGTTGGAAATCTTATTGGGAAAGAAGATTCTGAGAGGGAGGATGAATTAGGGTCTTTAAAATTTTAAGCTCCTTCACAATATAACAAATTAATTGCATTCACTCCTAATCCATCTCATATCTTAGATCTCATACCATATAATCATAAACTATAATGCTAGAATGAAATCTATCTAAGCATAACATCCATGAAAAAATAAACACATAACACAAAGATTTTGGTAACCTAGAAACACTCCAAGGTGAAGGTAAAATTGGGGAGGGGATGACACCCACAAATATTTACTACTGCAACAACAAAGTGTTGTTGTTAGGGCTACAATTTGATCACTTTTGATGATCTATCCTATGAGGGATCTACTTGGTTAAAATAAATATAAGAGTGTAAAGTCTACCTTGACTAAAGGATTTAAACTCACAATGAAGTAAGTATTTCGTTAGGAGATTTGCACAAGGTCTATTAAAACCACTCTATAAAGATATTTTCCTTGATACACTTGTTAGAATGTCATAGTACCTAATCCTTTAGTTTTCTCTAAAAACATATGTAGGGATCTCCTCTCTTCAATGTCTAAATTTGATCTCCTTATCTGATATGCTTTATTTTGTCCTTCACTAGTAGGTTGCTCTATCTAATCTCATTATCAAACTTAGCCTTCCTTTCTCTATCCTTAGCTTGTACCTCCTTCATGCTTTCATCTCTCTCCCATAATGATTTATAGTTATATCCCTCTTTAAATAGACAATCGTAGAATGTTCTAGATCATAATCAATGATCCATAATTCATCTTTTTTCTATTTAACCCTTTTGATTATGTGATTGGTTAATCTACCTTTCTTTAGATTAATGCCTTCCAAAAAATTGCATAATTTTCTCCTTAACTATATCTACAATCCTTAAATGTCACATAGAAGTTGACTAAAAATGGTTTACATAAGTGTTTGTGTCATTACAAACACATATGCCAAAATTGGTTTACTCAGCAATTGAATGTTCTGACACTTGGTCATAACTAACATTCATGTTGTCTCTAAGCTTCTATAGGCTTGGCATATACTGACTCACTAAGCATAAGTTAACTTTACATTGCTCAGTCTCTATTTTTTAACTTGGCATGTATACTAGCTCAATCTTTACTAGGGTGCTTAACAACCTTTGACTTACTTGACATATAGTAATATATAAACAAGTCCATGTAGCTTGGCCTTCTTCGGATGGTTCAATTGCAATGATGACTATAGAAAATGATTAAGTGTTGGAAACTAATAGGAAACAAGGCTTAGAGATCAACATCTCCCGCTTTGACATTAGTGGCAAAAATACTTTGTCATGACTTAACAATCCATTTAAATTTACAAAATAACACTCCCCCAAAGATAATTATTTAGTCTTCAAAAACTTAACTCTACTATGCATTTTTGTGTACTTTGATGCTAACTCATCTGAAAAATTTGCTTTTGATCTAACCTTTTGAATTCCCCTTTATTCTATCATAAGATGAGGATTTCCCTCTTGTGCTTCCATGAGGAGATTTTCCCCTTGTTTTTGGCACTTATGGCTTGGGGTCAGTAGGGGTTAGATGATATTTATCCAGAAATAATTTATGAGGAGCCAAATTTTCTTCAAGTCCTTGATGTCATCTATATCTCAATAATTCCATGACTTGAATTTGATTTTCTAGTCAAGCAGCTAGATCAATTAGGCTCTTTGAAGTTGAGAGATGTGGATCTCTCTTTATTACATTTTGAGCCACATATAGTTCCTTGTGAATTATCTCTAAATGAAACAATAGCATGAATTGAATTGAAATCAATGTTTTTCTAATGTTATTATCCTTAGCCATCAATTTGACTAGTATTCCCTATTCATATGTCAATTTATTATAAGAATGTGAGCTTGAACTTGTGTTCTTGCCCAAAGAAATAGTACAAGCCTACATGTTTTCATGTTTCTTATCAATAAAGTGTTGATTCTCAAATGTGAAGAAATCAACATCGTAAAGTTTCATATATAAAGAATGAATAACTGCAAAAATTCCATCTAAACTCATTACTAGGTTAGAAATCTCAACCTACCTAATTACAAGTTCAATTTAGACTTTCTCCAAAACTTTGTGCTCAAATATCTTCTCAGGCCACCTTAACAATTTAATACTGGTCTCTTTATCCTCTGTATGTACCTTATTAACTATATACACTAGTTGATCCAAAATTTTATGTTGCTCATTAACATCATGAATCTCAAAAGAATTAAAAATATTTTCCTTAATATCATGTAATACCTGCTTTTTCTTGAGTTATCTCCTTAATTACTTTTGCTTTGTCTTGACTCAACAAAGTTTGTAAATTTTGCATCTGTTCTAGAGTCATATTGCCTAGGTCATACTTGGAAAATGTGATGACCTCATCCAAACTCATTATCTCCTCTATTGTATCAACTTGGTGTTCCACTATCTGTGACCGATGGGTACTATCACTAGGTAGTGATATTTGCAATTGTTTTCCCTTTATACTAAGTCCAGGTGTTTGTCTAAGATCCTATGGAATTGATATAACATATTGAATAGGTGTAACAGTTAATGCTTCATTTTACATGACACTCAATAGCTATATAAGAGCTTGAATAGGCTCTTGCTCTTTTGGTTTCTTTGGCTCTACCGACTCTGATTGATTTTCTTCCTCTTGTTCATTTGTTTTGCCATTTGTGACATAAGTGAATTATAGAAACAAAATAATTTCCTTGACTTGATGCTTGACACTCATGTCAAAAAATACTCTAACTGATGAAACTTGAAAACCATCAATTTGTGCACTTTCAATCCATGGATAGTCTTGTATTTGTAGCAAAACTAGATTGGTGCATGGTAGAGAGGTGTCTAAGGCATCTGATTGAGTATTTTTCAAATCTTCCTTAGTTAATATATTTTGATTCAATGGTGATGAACCAGGAATATCCTCAATAGGGACACCATATTGTTGTTCACTCCCCTCTATCAATTGTCTCACTTCATCTTCTAATTTTGCAAGTTCTTCATCATCATCTTGACCTTTTAATTCTACATCATCTCTTCTCTCTTCCTCTTCCTCTTCCTCAGCCAATGGAACTAACAATCCAAATACTTTATTCTATATAATAATGCTCTCTTTTTTAACTTCATGAGATTTATTCTTCAAAATTTTGAATGGCCTCTCTTTAGGTACAAATCTATTTGCAAAATCTTTTAGGGCTGTAGACATATGTTTCTTCCCTAAGTCAAGCATTATTTGTGCTAAAGTAGTCTCCCTTATTTTCTTCTCAGTGGATAATGACCACTTCCATTTAGCATCTAATTTATTATACAAATCTTCAATAATGCCTTCACCTAATTCTATAGGTGTATACCTAAATTTTATCATAATATCCATCATAACCTTTTCAATATTTTCTTGATCATCTTTATTTAATGAATCATAATTATTCTTCTTAAAAAATTCCATACTAGTTGATCCTCTAATCTTCTCACATGCCTAATCAATGATCATTAGAGGTAGTCAATGTATAAATTGAAGTTTTCTCAAATCATCAAACTCACTTTCTTCTTCATCCTCCTCCTCCTCATTAGGTGTAACAATTAGTTTTTCTTCATGGCCTCATAGGTAGGCTTTTCTTTGTTGCTTTGGTCAACTTTCTCTTCGATGGAATTCCTTTTGCCTTTGTAGCTAGTAATTGATCTTCCTTGGATCTAGTAATCATTCTAATCTTTGGTTTGAGCTCTAGAGACGTGACTAGTTTCTTTACATTTCTCTTTAGATCCTCCTTCACTTTAGGACCAACAATCACCACTTTCTTTTATTTAGTTGCCTTAGGCTCAAGATCAACTAGCTCTTTGCCTTTTGATTCCTTTTCTTATTTTCCTTCATTATATTCTTCATCATTTCCTTTTCCCTTAGTTATCTGGAGTTATACTATGCCAAGCTTTCCCTCAAGATCTTCAATCATCTTCTTTCATTTTCTATCTATCTTGGGCATTTTAGTTTGCATTAGCATTTTAATCTTGGCTGACTCATAATTGTCGAAGGTCTCGACATTCTTATCTATCTCTTTAGATAACAATGAAGTAAATACTACAGTGACTTCATTTACATTTTACATTGGCCTTAGCCATGCAACCCTTAGTAGTACTACTTGGGCATAGGTGAAATCGATGTCCACCACGAAACATATATCATTAAAATAATGATCTACCATTAATTTTGGTATTCTCATCTTGTTCTTAATCTTAATTTTGAATTCATCAAAATAATTATCCGTGAAAGCCTCAAAAATTTCTCCCAATTGTTTGAGAATATCATTTATCTATTTAGTGGTTAGTCTATTCCTATCCCATGCAACTATGCCAATTCTAGGAAATGAATTTTGTACATAGAAAAATATACAAACAAGTGAAGACTCAAACTTAACAAGAAGTGTTCTTTTCCTTCCTTATTGCTCCAAGATATTTTGATAGATGTTGTAATTGCATCTTGACTAGATCATAGCTATGATCTTTCTTCACTATCTTATAACCTAGGTCAATCACAATGTAAGGAACACTATTCAGTTGGCTTGATTGATAGAATTTGTGTGAAATTACATGCACTACAAACTCAATAATTGGAACTTCAATCCCATCAATTGACATGCCATGATCATTCCACTTAGCCTTTGTCTATTGTGCAACAACATCTTTTGTGGCACACCTCATTGTCTTTGTGGGTGGGATACCTAGTAACTCAGTGAATGATTGCCTTGTTTATCTTCACCCATCCACCTTCCAACCATATTTCATGTCATGTATTCAATTAGTACAATATTGATCCTTTCTACCTTGAACACCTTTGCAAACACTAGGGCACGCGTAATGCCTTTCTCAACAACAATCTTAGTTTTATCTCTTAAAATTCCATTGTCACACAACTTATCATAGGTTGATAACAATTTTTAGTCTCCAATTTATGCAATTCTACATATGTAACATGATCACACATCATGAACCATTAACACTCTTGGTGGAATTGATGACAAGGTGCCAGATTCATCACCAATCATCACAATATTAGGATATACTATGAATTTAGGTGGAGTACATTGATCATTCCTCACAATTTGTACATTAATCTCCTTTAACCTTTCCTTCTTGGATATAGATGCACTTGATGCCATTTCAAAACTAGGGTTTAAACCAATTTACTTCAAAAACTTCAAAATCAAATTAATTGGGCACTAAAACCTTACAAAATTCTTCAATTTTTGCAAACAGCACGTTGTGATTCACTTATTCCTTTGTTGAATTCACCTTGATCATCTTGGAATCGCCTAAATGCACTATAATTTCTTGGTAAATGAAAATGAACTTCAAAAATTTTATATATACCTTCAATCTATTCATTTAGGTCTACAATAAATGTATTGTACTATGGTAGGTGCATAACACCTATCTCGACCTTTGCATTGTGTTTACGCTTCCTTTTATTCAAATACTCGATCAATATTACTTGGCTCAGTAAATACCATTTAGTTTGGCCACTGTATCTACATTCCTTAAATGTCATATAAAAGTCGGCTAAAATGAGTTACATAAGTTTTTGTGATATTACAAACACATATGCCAAAACTGGTTTACTCAACAACTGAATGTTCCAACACTTGGTCATAACTAACATTCATGCAATCTCTCGGCTTCTATATGCTTGGCATATACTGACTCACTTGGCATAAGTTAACTTTACATTGTTTTACTCATCATGTGTAGTAGTTCAGTCTCTACTAAGGTGCTCGACAACCTTTGACTTTCTTGACATATAGTGATATATAAACAAGTCCATGTAGCTTGGCCTTTCTCTAGATGATTCAGTCACACTGATGACCAAACACTGTTTCCTGCAAAATGACTAAGTGTTGGATACTAATAGGAAACAAATTTTAGAGATCAACAATCAATCTCTGAACTATTCCATGTGTGCCCTTAGTACTTTTCATCTGCTCCTTGGTCACTATGAGTTTACTAGTTGAACTCAGTTGCATTGTCTCCTTTTCACCCTCAATTAGAGCTCCTAAGACATTCAGTCTCTCACTACTTGTAGTAGATTTCTCTACTTTATCTTTTTTACCCTTTTTTTCTTTTCTTCATTGGCTTGGCAAGTATAGGACTTGTTACCTTAGATATTTTCTTGGTCACTCTTTGTGGTGTGGTAGTTGGCTTGACACTCATTTCTCTAAGAGTTTCTTCACTTTAGGCTCAACCACAATGATTTCCTCACCTTTGGCTTGACAAAAACTAGCTCATTTCCTTTTCCTTCATGCTCTTCTTCATCATTATCATTGCTGAGATCTTCAGCTTTTCCTTCAATTTCTTGTCCATCTTGGGGACCTTGGTTTACATCATTATTTTGATTTTAACAATCTCATATGTGCTGAAGGGTTTGGCATTCTTATCAATTTCCCTGTCTAATAAAGCTATAAGGGCAGTTGATATGCCATAAACATTCACCTCATAGTGTAGAGGTTTCAACCATGCCGCTCTAGGTATTACAACCTGAACATATATATAATCTATATCAACAAGAAAACATATGTTATCATAGTGTTTATCAATGACTGATTGAGGTATTCTAAATATGTTCTTCATATTATTTTTAAAGTCCTCAAAATAACCATCTATTATGGTTTCTAGGTTCTCACCTATCTTATTAATGAACTCTTTTATTTGCTTGATCACTGGTTTAGTTTTATCCCAAACTACATCTCCAACATGAGGAAATGAATTTTGTACATAGAAATATATTCACATAATAAGAGAACCAAATGAACAAGATGTATTATTTGTTTTCCTTATGGCTCCAAGGTTCTCTTCCATTTTTATTAGTTGCAACTCGGCCAAATCATAGATGTGGTCCTTCTTGACCAATTTGTAGCCCATGTCAACAACTACACATGACACGTTGTTCAATCAGCTTGACTGATAAAACTTATGAGCAATTAACCGAACTACAAACTCGATCATAGGGTCCTCAATAGTATTTATTGACATATCTTGACCATTCTATTTTTCCTTCGTGACATTTTCAATCACATCCATTTCTTAACATTGAACAGTTTTCACTTGGTCCAAAATAAGGTATCTAGTCATGTGATGAATAATGGACTTTTGTGATCCTAACTAGTCCATTATCCAACCATACTTTCATGCCATGTATTATTCTTAGCATGATTTTTATCTACTCAACTTTGGCTACCTTTAGGAACACTAGGGCAAGAGTTAACCCTTTCTTAGCCACAACCTTGTTCTCATCTGTCAATCTCCCACTGTCACACAACTTGTCATAGGCATTTCTTAGCTCAAAGTCACCTATCTCTTTGATCTTGCAAATATTTCATGGTATGACATCATGTACCATAGTTACTCAAGGTGGAATCACATATAACACTCCTGAAGAATCATCTGTTAACGCAATGTATGGATATGCTTTGAACTTTGGCAGAGGGCATGTATCATTTCAAATATTTATGTATTGTTATCCCTCAATGCCTCCTTCTTCTCACTAAAAGATGTAGCTGATGCCATTTTGAAATCTAGGGTTTCAAAATCAAACTATTTCACAACTTAGCTCAAATAACTTTTCACAACTTACTCATTATGTTGACAACATGTATTGGAATCTCTTCACAACTTCACACAATTTGCTCTACAAATCACATAAGTTCTTTGCTTTTTAAAATTAAAAACTTGGTGAATAAAAATGAACTTCAAAATATACTATTATAGCTTCAAATAGTCAAATTGAGTTTCCATTAAATGCTCTGTATGATTATTAGGTGTACACTAGTTGCATCATGGTTGTCTCAACTTACTCAATGAAACTAGGTGCACACACATCCTTCAACTTTGCTCAATCAATATCAAAACTTGATTCATACTGACATATAATAGTGGCTCTCAGTATCTACCAACTTTTTAACTCAGTATAGAAACTCATCTTAGCTCAAACATAAACCTTTGTCTTTATGCATCTTCAATCATGTTGATTTGGACTTACATGCATAGGGTATTAGGAACTAATGTATGATATTAAAATTTGAAATATAGTTCCATACATACCTTATTATTTAGTTTGAGGTGGGGGAATCACCTAATCCATTGGATTTAATGATCACAACTTCTCCATTTGCACTATTCCCTTCATCTAACTTATTTCTCCATGTTTGATTCATTTCACTCCTTACTTCTTCAGTATTGACCTTTGTCTTTCTATCACTTACCTCAATATTTGGTGTTGATGCTCAGTTTATACAATCCTTGCTTAGATGACCAACCCTCTGACAATTGAAATACATTGGCCCAAAATTCCTCCAATTACCAAATCTTCCTCTAAGATGTATCCTAGCACAATTTTTTGCAATGTATCCATACTTTCCACAATATTGAAAATTTAACCAAGTATTATAATCCCAATTTATGGTATTACCTTGCTTAGGTGCTTTGCATTGACCTTTAGGTGTCCAATTATTCTTTTCCTTATATCTACAATCTTGTGACTTATGACCATACTTCTGACATGTATAAGGATAACCTTCAAATCTATAAGTATTTGGTGTTTCATCGACCTTTGATACACTCATGTGATTGATGACCTTGTTTCTTGCAAGTGAAGCAATAGCCATTGAATTTGGGTTTAGGGGTTGACTTACCAATCTTGCTCCTACAAATATTTATTATATGGCCTAGTTTTCAACAATGATAACATGTAGGCTTCTTGTTCTTTGGCTTTGTATTCACATTCCTTCGTTCTCCTTGATTTGGTGATTCTCCTTGCTTGACACCTTATAGGAACTCAACATAGCCTAGTCCATAGGTGTCATGAGGTCTCCTTGGTGCATTCATATGTTTATTAAAAAATATCATAGCCTCTTTAGGTTTATTCAAAAAATTATTTTTCATCTTTCAACTCATTTGTTTGTCTATCATCTCAAATTTCAGATTTGCAATCTCCACCTCTTTTCTTTCCATCTCATGATTTTCACCTAGTAACCGATTGAGCATATCAAACTAATTATGGGCTATCTTTTGTACTTCCTTGATACTTTCATAAAGTTGTGTAACTAAGCATCTCTTTTCTTCATCAACCAACACATTGTCATCTTTAGTTTGCTTTATCTCCTTCAACCTTTCTCTTTTGTTTGATCACTTCACATAGTCTTACTACTTGAGTTTCATGTTCTCTTTTCAATGCTTTGACTTCCCAATTCAAGGTATTGTTTCTCTCCAATTGATCTTCTATTGCTACATTAGATTCACTGGCCTTCCTTCATTAAATAGTTCTTCAACAATCTCTTCTTTGTATAGAGTGTCATTTTGTTGTATTGTCATCTCCTTCCTTCTCTTTAAATATTGCCTTAATGTTTCCTTTGCAACCTTTACTTGGTCATATGCAAACCAAACACCACTCTTCTAGTTCTCAATGATCTTTCCTAGTTTGTAGTCTTCCATCTTCCAAATAAAAAACTCTCAAGTGGTTAGAATTATGCCAAGAGTATGTACAACTCTGATACCAATTTTTGGAAATCTAATAGGAAAAGTGTGAGACTAAGAGGGGGGGGGGGAGGGGGGGGGGTGAATCAAAATCTAAAAAACTTCTTTGACTTCAACATGAAACATATTTTATATCACCACATAAAACCCTCATTTAAATATCCATTTCATATCAATGTAATCATTTACATCAACATAATATCATTTCTACCTTCTAATTTCATTTGTGTAAACTCATAAACACATAAGACATTAACATGGATTTGGTAACACAGAAAACCTCCAAGGTGAAGGTAAAACTATGGTGGGGATGACACCCACAAAATCTTCACTACTACAGCGGTAAAATTGTGTCTATTAAGGCTACAATGATTTGTTCACTTCTGATGATCTACCCTGTGAAGGGTCTTCCATGTTAAAAGTTAAAAGAACTTCTAGATTCTACCTTGGTTAAAGGATTTTACACCACATTGTAGTGAGTAATCTATTAGGAGATTCAAATAAGCCAGTTAAGTCTACTATGATAAGAGATTTAAACCCTAAAACACCTATTAGAATGTTTAGTACCTAATCCTTTGGTTAGCACTTCAATGCTTTCTAACATATCTCCTCTATGCAATATAAAATCACCTTACTGTGATAGATCATCTCTGTCTCTGATCAAAACTCTTTATTGCACTGCTTAGTCTCTACACTCTGATTCACCTCCAAAACTTTGCATGCAATCAAAATCTCCACACACATGCCCCCATACACACATTCATTATTAATGAGTTCATAGACCCTCCTTAAATAGATGATTGGGTGAACCTTCTAGATCCAAATCAACGATATATAATTAATCCTTTTGTCATTTAGTTCTTGCATTTTTCTGATTGGTGGGTTGCCTTACCTAGGGATTATTGTTCTTGCTTTGAATGCATAATCACCTCCTTGATTACCTTGTTGATCTTCAAAAAATGCTTCCATCTTGATAAAATGGTTAACATAATATTTTGTGCCATTCCAAATATATATGTTAAATTGTGTCGCTCAACACTTGTATCATACTGACGCTCAACACAAACTGTTTCTTTATGTCATCCATCAACCTTAATTGTGCTTGGTATGAACTCAATAACTTGACCTATGCATCACTCGACACCCACTGATATCTCTGATAGACTCGACATACACTATTATCTCTAGTAAGCTTAACAATCACTGGAGTACTCAATGGCCATTAGCTCGCTGATAGTAACTATTGCTCGACATATGACTTGGAATATGTACAAGTCTTCAGTTGTTAGCTTGACCTATATAGGATGACTCAGTGACAATGATGATTGAATAATCTCGCCTTGTTAATGACTAAGTGTTTGACACTAATAGACAATACGAGTTAGGGATGAACATGTTTAATATTTTGAGAATTTCTGAGTGAACCCTTCTCACATGTTGCTATCCAATCTTAGACATAAAACTCCCTTTCATCCTAAAGTAGGTATGAAAAATATGTTTATGACCAAATACATGAGAAGAGAAAATCAGAGTAACACTACTTAAAGGCTCTCACTTGTAGGAATATAGTTCTTATCAAAGTTAGTTCAAATGAACCAAGTATATATCACAATCTACTATTGATATCAATCATAGAGATGCTAATGAAACATTGGGCATACAAAGCAATTAAATCTTGATCAAAAGGTTTGAAAAGAAAGGAAATTAAAGGTTAGTACACCCAACAAAACCAACCATCCATGTAATAATTACTTACTAAAACTAAATTCAAAACAATTGGAAGATTCTTTAGAAGGCTAATTTGAACCTAAAATCATACACATAGTAAACCAAAAAATTATTGCAATCTAAAACACAAGTAGATATTACCAAGTGACAAGTTGTCTCTCAAAATATTTTGGGTTTATTCAAAGGGTCTTGAAACACAAACTCACAAATCATGAATATTAGTTCTTGCAACAGCTGTTGCATTTTAGTAGAATTAGTATATTGAATGGATAATTACGCCGAGAGGCATTCTATACAATCACAACACAAATACCCAGCACGAGAATATGCCAAAAATTATTTTTCGTCAATAAAAAAGAATTGGGAGCGACTACATACTTCCAAATTAAATATTAAAAAAGAATTCCCAAAATAATAGATGGCCGAAATAATAGGAAGCCAAATGGAGGCTGAAATAATAGGCCCGAAATAATAGGGCTCGAAAAAGTAGGGCTCGAAAAAGTAGGACCCGAAAAAATAGGACCCGAAAAAATAGGGCTCAAAAAAATTGGGGCGAAATAATTTCAATATGATTTTTTTTTTGTTAAATATAATTTTGCATGCACATTCATACTTATTTTTTGTGGGGAGTGGGGGAATTTGAAACAAATTCGTGAAATGTGAAGAGACGTCTGTTGGGGGATATGCGAAGCCTCTCAGAAGTTATAAAACCAAGGCTCCTCATTTCATTTTCATTTTATGTTTTTGTAGGAAGGAAGAGGTGGAGGTTATTGGAGGATTAGATTGGAGTTTTTGAATAGGAGTAGATTGAAGTTTTGGAATAACATTTTTGCAGGTGAGATTTCTATTTTTATTTACATTTTCATTTAGATTTAGATGTAGATGTAAATTGAAATTCAAAATTAGTTACAATATTCTACTTTGATTTAGCTTTCAATTTTAATTAATTTCATTTAGATTTAGAATTCTGTTCATAACTACTTAGGCTTGCATTTAATAGTTTAGTCTCGCATGTTTGATTTAGATTTAGATTTGTATTCAAAATCTATTTGATTTATATATTTTATAATACTTTTCATTTACATATTTTAAAAGTGCATGTTTCAAATTAGTTTTATATTTGCATGTTTCATATTAGTTTTAGATTTTCACATTTCAAAATAGTTTTGGTTTGCATGTTTTATATTTGAATGTTTCACAATAGTTTTACATTTGCATGTTTCTAAGTATTTATATTTTCATGTTTCAAAGCATAAATGCCACCATATCAATACAATTTGTATTTTATTAAAGTTAATGATGTATTTAAAGTAGATAAATCATATATTTAGTATATATTTTATCATTATTGAATAATAAAATAAAATATTTTTTTTGAAATAATAGCTAGCCAAAATAATATTAAGCCAAATGGATGCCAAAATAATAGAACCTGAAAAAATAAGGCTAAAAAAATAGAACCCAAGAAAATAGGGCTGAAATAGCTTAATTAAAATTTTAAATATAAAACATTTTCTTTTTGTTAAATATATTTTTGCATGCACATTCATGCTTATTTTTTGTGAGGAGTGGGGGAATTTGAAACAAATTCATGGAATGTCAAAAGACATCTATTGGGGGATATGAGGGTTCTCTCATAAATTATAAAACAAATGCTCCTCATTTCATTTTCTGTTTTTTTTTATGCAAGGAGGAAGAGATGGAGATTATTGGAGCAATTAGAGTTTTTGAACAGGAGTAGATTAAAGTTTCATATAGTTTAGCCTTGTATGTTTGATTTAGATTTAGGATTCAAAAACTTTTTGATTCAGATATTTGATAATACATTTCTTTTGTAGATTTTTAATGTGCACGTTTCAATTTAGTTTTATATTTCCATGTTTTACATTAGTTTTAGATTTGCATATTTCAAAATACTTTTGGTTTCCATGTTTTAGATTTGTATGTTTCATAATAGTTTTATATTTGCATGTTTCAAAATATTTATATTTTTAATGTTTCATAATTAAATTTAATCGTTGATGTGGACAAGAAGGTCACCTTATCAATAAAATTTGTATTTTATTAAAGTTAGTGATTAATTTTAAAAAAATGAATCATATATTTAGTTTATATTGTCATTATTTAATTAGATTATATATGTGTTTTACTTAAATATTTTTCATACTATATATAGATTTTTATTAATATTTATGTTTGTAATGTTTGAAAAGTGGAAGACAATGCCACCATATTTCAAACATTACAATCTAACTATTTCATTTGAAATAGTTTTGATTTTTATTTATTTTATTTTGAACATTATTCATTTGAAGGAATTTATGTTAACTATTAATACTTTTTCATTATGATTATTTCCATATGTTGATTTTTGTTTATAAGTTTGTAGGTTACTATTCGAGTTATGGATATCTCAAATAGAGAATCAAACATTATTGGATACTAGAGCCTAACTACTTCAACAATCTCAAATGATTTCTTCGAGATTGAGTTTGACAAATGCCTACAAATAATTAAAGAGGCACACACAACTATAATTAAAGTTGTAGAGAAGCAATATTTCCAATTGACTATGTTGAGGAAATGGAAGAAATGCATATGGAAGATGCATAAAAATTTCTATGTGACACATCTACAAAAGTGGATGGGTTTCCCTCAATGATGAAAGAAGTATTTCACAATCATTGTTCAAATAAAGGTCACAAAAGAATCCTAATCATTGAAGAATGTGATATGTATTTACACCATCACAGATATATTTTTTGTATATAGTTCATTCTTGTCTTAGGTTTCAAATTTTTACTTCTAATTAGTTGTATTGGCAATTTTATTTCCCCATTGTTCAATGTAACTTTCATGGAGAAGATAATAACACAAAATAAATTTATTGTTGTATGAAAATTTTCTTTAATGGATGTGGCTATTAAATATATTAATTAAGAAAGAAAATCATAAGTCTAAATAGATTCCTTAATGATAGGGAGATTTATTGATTACAATTCTTAATCATTGCAATAAAAATTGTATTAGCATTATTAAAAATTCAACAATATATAATGTTCTCACATCATCATGGAGAAATAATTTTCATAAAATTGACTCTTATATATTCTTTCACACTTTTAACATCATCTGAATTGTTGTGTTGGGACTTATAACTTCCCTTTCATGAATTAATTTTTCCACTATTCGAGTCATTTGTATAACATATATCCTAAATTTGACCATAGTTGTACTCCAAATAATCCAACACTACACCTAAATCTCATACTTCCCTTAACCCTATCCCTTATTTTAGTGTAACATTTAACCACTTATTAACCCTAACCATAACACTGAGTGTCATATAAATGAAATTGAAACCTTGGATCCTAACTTTAACTCTTACTCTATATATGATTGTACTAATCATTTAGTAAATTATATACCTTAGCCTAACCCTATATGTACAAGTATCTAGAAATAATATTATATTTTTTTATAAGTGATAATATGTATATACACACACCCATAGAGAGAGAGAGAGAGAGAGAGAGAGAGAGAGAGAGAGAGAGAGAGAGAGAGAGAGAGAGAGAGAGAGAGAGAGAGATTAGGGGTGTATCTAGAGAGCATAAAGGGAGAGAGAGATTAGGAGGAGTATCTAGAAAGTAGGGTGGGAGAGATAAGTGGGTGTATCTAGAGATTAGAGAGACATATTAGAGGCGCATTACTAGAGACTACAGAGAGAGAGGGTATATTTAGATAGTGGGGCGAGATAGTAATGGGTGTAGTTAGAGAGAGAGAGGGGAGAGAGAGGGGGGAGGGGTTACATTATTAAAAAGGTTAATAACTTGTATCACAATAGCACTAATCATGGGCACTATAATAGAACTAACCCACATTTAAATTTAACCTGTCAGTTATCCTAACACCAAGGTAAAGTGTAATAATAGCACTAACGTTAGCTATAATATGATTAGTAACCCAAAAATTATCTTAACCGCAATAATAACACAAACCCTAACTCTAACTCTAACTCTAACTAGATAATTCTAATTTTAACCCTAACCCTAAACCTAACCCTAACTCTAACTCTAACTCTATCTCTAACTTTAATTCTCCCCCTAACCCTAACCTTAATCCTCTATAATCCTAAATCTAATGCTAATTCTAACCCTAACCCTAAGCCTTACTATAACTCTAATCCTAACTCTAATTCTATCTCTAATGCTAATTCTAACCCTAAATCTAACCCTAATTTGAACCCATATTCTAACTCTAACCCTACCTCTAACTCCAACTCTATCTCTAACCCTAACCCTACCCCTACCCCTAATTCTAACCCTAACTCTAACTCTAACTCTAATTATAACCCTAACTCTAACCCTAACTCTAACCCTAATCCTACCCATAATCCTAACCCTAACACTATATATAATGCTAATCCTAACCCTAACACTATATGTAACTCTAACTCTAATCCTGACCCTAATTCTAATCATAAGCCCAATCCTAATTCTAACCCTAACTCTAACTCTAAACCTAAATCTAACCCTAAATCTAACCCTAACTCTAGCCCTAACCCTAAATTTGACCCTAACCCCAACTCTATCTCCAACTTTAACTCTAACTTGATCCCTAACTCTAATTCTAATTCTAACCCTAACCCTAACCCTAACCCTAGCCTCAATTCTATCCCCAATTCTAACCCTAACACTAACACTAATTATAACCCTAACCCTAATGCTAACCCTAACTCTAACCATAACCCTTATGCTAACCATAATCCTAGCCCTAATCCTAACCCTACCTCTAACTCCAACTCTTGTTCTAATTTTAATTCTAACTCTAACTCTAGCTCAAATCCTACCTCTAAATCTAACCCTAACCCTAATTCTAACCCTAACTTTATTTGTAACCCTAATTCTAGCCCTAACCCTAATTGTTACCCTTACCCTAACTCTAGCTCTAACTCAATCTGTAACCCTAATTCTAACCCTAACCCTAATTCTAACTCTAACTCTAATTGTAACTCTAATTCTACCCCTAATCCTAACCCGAACCTATATAACCCTAACTCTAACCCTAATTCTAACCCTAACCCCAATTCTAGCTCTAACCCTAACCTAATTCTAACCCTAACTATAAATTTGTTCCTAACTCTAACCCTAACTATAACTCTAACTCTAATTCTTACCCTAACCCTAACGCTAACCCTAATTCTAACCCTAGCTCTAACTCTAATGCTAATTCTAATCCTAACACTTATTCTTACCCTAAATCTAACTCTAACTCTAACTCTAACCCTAACTCCAACTCTAACTTTATCCCTAATTCTAACCCTACCCCTAATTCTAACCCTAACTCTAACTCTGACTCTTTTTGTAACCCTAACCCCAATATTAACTCTAACCCTAACTTTGACTATAAACCTACCCCTAATCCTAACCCTAACACTATATATAACTCTAACTCTAACACTAAACCTAATTCTAATCCTAATTCTAGCCCTAACTCTTACCCTAACCCTAAATCTAATTAGTTAACTTTAACCCTAACCCTAATCTAACCCTGATCACAACTCTATCTCTAACTTTAACTCTAACTCTAACTTGAACCCTAACTCTAACTCTAATTCTAACTCTAACTCTTATACTAACACTAATACTAACACTAACACTACCTCTAATTTTAACTCTTACTCTAATTGTAACCCTAACCCTAATGCTAATCCTAACCATAACCCTAACACTAACCCTAACCCTAACCCTAATGCTAACCCTAACCATAACCCTAACACTAACCATAACCCTAACTCTAACACTAATTCTAATCCTAACCTTAATTCTAACCCTCAATATAACCCTACTCTAACTCTAACTCTAACTGCAGCCCTTATTCTAACTCTAATTCTAACTCTATCTCTAACCCTAACCCTAACTCTTATTCTAACCCTAACACTAACCCTAACTATTTTTGTAACCCTAATTCTTACCCTTACCCTAACCCTAACTCTATCTCTAATCCTAACTATATTTCTAACCCTAATTCTAACCCTAACCCTAATCCCAACTCTAACTCTAATTTTAAACCTAACCCTAACCCTAACTCTAACTCTAACCCTAATTGTAACTCTAACCCTAATTGTAACTCTAACCCTAACCCTAACTCTAGCTCTAATTGTAAACCTAACCCTAACAAGAACCCTAACTCTAATTCAAACCCTATCCCTTACCCTAATTTTCATCCTAATGTTAACCCTAATCCTAACCTTAACACTAACCCTAACCTTAATTCTAACCTTAACCCTAACCTTAACTCTAACTCTAACCCTAACCCTAACCTTAACCATAAACATTAATTTGTCCCTAACTCTAACCCTAAATATAAATCTACCATAATTGGACTCTAACCATAACCCTAACCCTAACTTTAATCTTGGCTCAAAACTTTTCCCTAACCATAACTCTAGAACCTTAACCCTTACTCAAGCCCTAACCCTAACCCTAACCCTAGCCTTACTATAACCCTAACCCTAACCATAACCATAAGTCTAACCCTAACCTTAACCATGTGCATAACTCTAACCCTAAACTTAACCATAAACATAACTCTATCCCTAACTCTAACCCTAAATCTAACTCTACCATAACTAGACTCTAACCCTAATCCTAACCCTAACTTTAATCCTAACTAAAACCCTAACCCTAATCCTAAATCTAACCTTAACCCTGACTTAAACCCTAACCCTATCCCTACAATAACCCTAACTTGACCCCTATAATAACCCTAACCCTAACCATAACCATAACCATAACAATAACCATAACTCTATCCCTAACCTTAACGACATGAGCATAACTCTAACCCTTAACTCTAACCCTAAATCTAACTATACCATAATTGGACTCTAACCCTAACCCTAACCCTTACTTTAATCCTGTCTCAAACCCTAACCTTGACTCTAACCTTAACCCTGACTCAAATCCTAACCCTAGCCTTACTCTAACACTAACCCTAACCATTACCATAACTCTAACCCTAATCTTAACTATGACCATAACTCTAACCCTAACCTTAACCATAAATATAACTCTAATCCGAACCTTAACCATAACCATAAGTCTAACCTTAACCTTAACCATAAACATAACTCTAACCCAAACCTTAACCATAACTCTAACAATAACCATAACTGTAACTCTAACCCTAACCCTAACCATAACTCAAACCCTAACCCTAACTCCAGCCCTAACCCTAATGCTAACCCTAACCCTTATTCTATCCCTAAGGTTAACATTAACTGTAATGGTAACTTTGTCCGTAACCATATATCTTTTGTTTGACTATAACATTTTACATTACAATATGCCAAAAAGAAAATTACTTTTTTAAAACCATAATCCTACCCCTAACTCTAACCCTAAATATAACCCTAACTGCAAATCTAACTCTACCATTATTAGACTCTAATCCTAACCCTAATCCTTAGTTTAACCTTCACTAAAACTGTAACCTAACCCTAACTCTAACCTTAACCTTGACTCAAAACTCTAACTCTAACCTTAACCCTTACTTTAATCTAGATGAAAACCATAGCCCTAACCCTAACCCTAACCTTAACCCTGAATCAAACCCTTACCCTAATGTTAACCCCGATGTAACTCTATATACAACCCTAACTCTAAATATAAACCTAACCTTAACCATCACCCTAAAACTAACCCTTTCTCTACCCCTTTCTCTAACTCTAACCATAAATCTAATTTTAACCCTAACCCTTATCCTAATTTTAACCCTAATTATAACCCTAATTTCAACTCTAACTCTAGCCCTTATTTGAGCTCCAATTCCAACTCTACCTCTAACTCAAACCCTAACTCTAATTCTAATCCTAACCCTAACTATATTTTTAACCTAAACCCTTATTCTTACCCTTGCCCTTACCTTAACCCTAACCCTAACTCTAATTCTAACCCTAACTATATTTGTAACCCAAATTCTAACCCTAATCCTAACATTAACTCTAACTCTAATTCTAAACCTAACCCTAACTATAACCCTAACAAGATTCGTAATCCTAAAAATAACCCTAGCCCTAACCCTAATGCTAATCCTGACTCTAATTGTAACTCTATTCATGACTGTAACTCTAACCCTATCCATAACTCAAACCCTAACAATAGCCCCACCCCTAACACTAACCGTAACCCTAACTATAACTCTACTCTTCAATATAACATTTTACATAACAATATGCTTAAAATAAAATTGAATTAAAGTGATACAAATAAACACCATATATAGAATTAAAAAAAAAAATTCAAGAATAATTTTATAGTAAGTTTACACTATTACATTTTTATAGTAAGTTTATACAATTGTATTTAAAAAGAAATAAATAATTCAACACTAACCTTAAAAAAATAGAAAAAATTTAAAAAATACTTTTCCTTTTCGCCGCGATTGCCACTAGCTTATATATACCTCTATATATATTACGCCGAGAGTAATCGTTCTCGAGGTGCCTATTTTCATTTTCATAATCCCAACTGTGATTAAAATAACCTTGGGATTAAATGAAAATAGGCGCCTCGAGAACGATTACTCTCGGCGTAATATATATAGAGGTATGTATAAGCTAGTTTAATTATTCATATAAAGAGTAGTCTTGTTAGAATTGGTAATCTTTCCTTGGTTGTATTTATTAAATGGGATAAACCAAGGTATCCCTTATGTTGTTTGTCCTCTTGTTATTCCTTTTTGTAATTTCTTTATTAAGAAAAATAGTTATTCCTCCTTAAGAGGATATTGACACTTTGAACACACTTATTATGAATGGTGGCATTCATAGAAATGGGAGTTACATATACAACTCCTTTCTCATCTCTATAAAAGAGACACCTCTCTCATTCTTCTTTATTACTTCTTCTAACACATCATCTTGATGTTACTGTAATGAGCTATTTACTCCACCTTCTTTCTCTCTCCTTTCCTAGGGCTTTTGTCTTACATTCATAATATTACACAAGGGGTTTTCTTTGCTTTCCCCTTTCAAAATCTCTTGACTCCATTCTTGTTGATCCATTATGAAGCTCATTTGGTTTATGGTAATATTCTTCACATTAAGCTCTCTTGGATTATTTTATTAGTTTTTATTTTGCTCAATTTCTTACAAGTCTTAAATTTAGTATATAAAGTTTTTCAAATATCATTATGATTTTTTTAATGTGAAGATATTATCACTACGTTTATTGTTTTAATTTTTTTATTCATTCAATATATTATTTTAATTAGAATGAGATTTTTTTTCGCAATTTTAATACTTTATTTAATTAATACATATATTTTTTACCCACAAAAATATAAGTTTTATGTTTTATACAATTAATTAAATTATCTATTTTGTTATTATTTATATAATATTATTGTTTATTTTAATTTTCAAAATGACTAGGAAAAAGATAAAGTTAAAAGCAAAAACACACCTTTTTATATTAATGAAAAATTTATGGAGGTTTTGGCAAGAGCTTGTAAAGTAACTTGTGAGCCTCTTATGTTGGAGGTCTTGGGTTTGAATCGACACGAGTTTAATACACAATAATAATTAATTACAACAAATAATAATAATAACTAACCTAGGCTTCGACCCATTCCCGATTGAAAAAAAAATTATGGAATTTTTTTTTTTTTTTTGATCGGTAAAACGGCCAAGGCCATTATGATATATAGATAAAATTAAATAGTTACAATAGCATTCCTCTGTTCAAACGGGCACTGGTAGGAAAGAACAGGGAAAGAAAATCTCCAGTCTAGCCCGGGACCTTAGTCCTATATTATTACACATACAAAGAGGCATACCCCAGTTAGAATATCCTGATTAAAATTCCCATTTGGTACTAATTTACATTGAAAAAATTGTACATTGCTTTGAAAATCTAGGATCTCCTTTTAGAAAGCTTCCTGCATTCTTTAATCTAGGCGAGATGATTAGAAGCTTGCAACCCTGTTTGATTACCTTGCCATTGAAGAGGTTAGTAGTATTGCTCAACATAACTATCCAGTGCTAGATCAAATAATATGAAAAAAGGAGGCCTTTAATAGACAGTAATAATAACAAGACAGAGATAGACATAAACTCTAAAAAGCACCCAAAAACCAAAAGGGACCAAAAGGAGAAGGAGGGAACATAAAACAAATAGAGGCCAATCAGATCCTAAGATCGAACCACAACCAAACAAAAAACACACCAAAAACAAAGGAAAGAACAACAAACGAAAAGAGAAAGACAAGAAATAGGCCAAGGAGACACAAGCAGGACCACGAAAACCAAGGCCAAAACAAAATAGGGTAGAGAGGAAAAGAGAAAAAAGAAAATGACATAACTAAACAACATAGAAATACAACAACTAGAAACCAAAATCTAACTAAACCTCTCAGAGAAGGGAAAGAGGGAAAGCAAGAAAAGCCCAACCAATTACATGCTAGGACTATCTGACCTTAGAAACTCGATGTAGCAACCCGACTACCTCACCAGCAAACCAAAAAAGGAGAAGGAAAGAACAATAGGCAAAAAATAGAGAAAAAAGAAAATCTATACTAAGGCAAACAAATAAAAAAGGAAGAAGAGAAACCAGAGGATAGAAGACAACGAAAACCAAGGAGAAAAAACCAAAAAAGCAAGAAAAGAGAAACACGGGGAGGGAAGAAGATGGAATGCTAAGAAGCTCAAAAAGGGCTAAACAACCCCTCCAGACCCTTGCTAACAAGAGAAGCATAGCCACACTTTAAAGCCAACAACTATAAGATCCCTAGCTAAAATGTCATGCAGAAGCTTAACAGAAGAAACTCGACAGACATTACTCCTATCCCAGTATCTAGAAGCTATTAAGGGAACAGAGAGATGACTAAAGGACTAACCCAAGAAGCCAAACTTAACATAGAATTCTAATCGAGCATAGGAGTTCAGATGGACAACCCTCTCCTTAAAATAGAAACTTAATTCAATGAAGAGATCCATACAATCTGAGTATTTCAAAAAAGAGAACCTTCTGATTACCGCTGAAGTGCTAAGGAAACTCTAGCATTAATACCATAACATTACATAAGAGAATAAGTATGTGTGTTTCATCCCTATTGGGGACCATATAAAAATTGAAAGGGACTAAACTTAAACAATATGTACAAAGACCAGTTAGCAAACAGATCAGAGGAATGAAAACTAGCTACTAAAGCAAAGAGGGAAAACATGAGTAGAGGGCATAAGCCAAATCCTTATCAACACATTTTCAAATCAAAGAAGATAAGCAACCCTTATGTGGAAATAGATCTAAATTAAGAGATGAGAGCCTACCTGATCACTGCTAAAGTGTAATAAATCAAAATACTATCATTTAGAAATGCAAAGGACGAATATTTAAATAAAGCCAAAACTCCATAGCCCAGAAATAAGACTATCCTAATAGGTAGTCATATATTATATAAAAACTTAGAGTTACTTAAACACATAGCTAAGAGAGTGAGTTATGATATAACATCTATACATATGTATCAAACTAAGTTATTAAACTAGAGAGTCGACATCATACTAACAAAATTGCTTGCTCTGAGTGGAAACCTTACTAATAAGATAATAATCCTAAGTAAGGATCATATTTCAACTAGACCTCTGCCTTCCTTCCACTAGACTGTGATAACATCCTTGATTTTGCTGAACTGTTCCACCTGGTAATTTGGCAGGATCTCAAACTCAAACCTCCTTCTGTTCATCCTTTCTGCATTTGGTGTGCTGAAGTCTAAATCATTAAGATTCTCAAATGTCACCCCGAGTTGGATGTAGGCTTTGAAGAGCTGGAGATAGTTAATTAGCCATACCATATTTTCTTCTAGAATGATGTCCCTCCAGCAGAGAAGAAAATTCAAACTGGCCTCCATCTTTTTCCACTCACGGTAGAATGTACAGTGCTCTCGTATGAGCAGAGATTGGTGACAGGGAGCTGTGACAAGATCCAGATGGACCAAAGGAAGATTCATGTATCTTTTGGGGAAAGGAATCCAGAATTTGTTGTCTATACTATAGACCGCTTGCTCAAGCCCCTTTCTCCAATAAGGGACAAACAAGTCGTGACAGAGCCTAACTATGTTATCAGCTTGAACTTTAGCTCTTACCAGACAGCCTATGAATGACCCAATGATGTCACTATTTGTTCTCCAAGTGTATTCGTAATAAAAAACCCCTTCACCCATGGCTTTGTTAAGAGCAAACTGTGTCATGTCATCTACTGGGTGTAAAATATGATTCCATCTTTCGGGTTTCACTACTCCACAAAAGGCCATAGTGCGTTTCTCTGAAGAATGGAAGAGAGCAATATTGGATTCCATGCTCAATGATGGTAGAGCAGAGCCAATTCCAACTGAAAACCCTTGTGATATGCGAAGGGAAATTTTTGGAAGACAACAATTAAACTACAGGGGCAAATGTGAAGAAGAGGGCAAATAATGAAAATACATACAGGGCCAAAACTCGTGATCAGCCATGATTAGAGAGACAATTACATGATTCTCTTGACGTTCACACATACGAAGCTGGCATCAAGATGATGTGAATAGTACCACAGCCATCCATTTCGACTAATGATTATAAATGCTATGCTACAGAGTATCAAATAACTAAAGAAGAAGAGAAAGGAATAAATTAATGAAGATACAAAAGTACTTAATCTGCCATGACATAATAAAGAGGACGGTTTAAAGAAAAGCTAAAAAGGATAGGAAGAGAATCAAACAGGCTCAAAGAAAAGACTAACTCAAATATGAAAGAAATAAATAAAAATAAAATATACTAAGGAGCCAGAGAGTAACCATCGTTTGAAAGTAGTGAGTTAATTCCATCTACTCCTAAGTTGGCAAGATGATTTGCAAGTTGATTACCTTCCCTATAGATATGGCCGACCCTGAAATCGACAAGCTTGTCTATAAGGGACAAAGCCACTTTTAGTTGAGAATTAAGAGCCCAATTGGGAGTGGACTGTTTCCTAATAGCATTCACAATAATTTGAGAATCGCCTTCGATGAAGACTTTATGTAAATTAAGCTGAAGACATAACTGGATTCCTTGGAGGAGGCCTTCAAGTTCTGCTAAATTATTGGATGTCGATTTGATTGATTGAGCTTTTTTGGCTATCCATAATCCATCCTCATTGTGAATGATACAACCAATCCCAGTTGTGCCCAGATTTCCCCGAGATGCCCCATCAAAATTTAGTTTAACCCATCTAGGGGGAGGAGGCTCCCATTTGCAATTCTTCCTAGCCTCTTTACTAGCCTTAGGGTAGTATAGGGGGGGATTAATCAAAATAGGCCAAGATTTCTTCATGAGGCCATCCCAATTGGAGAATGATCCTTCTTCCAAGTTCACTTTTCTTAAGTAAGTATTAAGAGTTTCTACTATACATGCTTCTATTTTGGATATAAGAATCTCAGGTTTGAGATCGTGATTGCAAAAGATGCGGCGATTCCTTTCCTTCTAGATTTCCAAAATCATGATGGAAGGTGAAATGTTCCAAAGTTTACTATAGACACCTAAGCCAGAGAAAGATGGCCATCCCTTAATCAAATCAGAAAATGATAATAAGCCATTCCCAACATTTTTGGGAGTAGGGACAAAGAAAAAGAAGATGATCCACATTCTCCGAACTTTGGTAGCAGAGAGCACATCTTGAAGGGCCCTGAAAACCTACAACATTTAATCTATCCATAGTGAGGATCCTATTCTGAATAGCAAGCCAAAGAAAGAATTCGGCTTTTGGGAGGCAGGAGGGGTCCCAACAGAGCTTAGTAGGGATGTCCATGGAGACCGATTTATTAGCATCTAGAATGATCTTGTAACCATCTTTGACATATATTTCCCATTTTTAGATGCTACCCATAGAAGGGAGTCTCTTTTGTTAGACTGAATAGGTTTCCTGCGTTCCACAAACTTCTCAAATTGGTCGATTGATTCTTCATCAAAATCAAGACCTCTGAGAGATTTCCATTTCCAAGATGGATAACCTTTAGAGTCCACTAGACAACAATAGTTTCTCATTTTATTGCCCCACAATTCAGTTAGCCTATTCTTAAGAATCAGGGGTACTTTGCAAGAGGAGAGTGGTGGTTTACCTTCCCAGGAATCTTCCCAGAATAATGCTTCTTCCCCAGATCCCACATCCCAAGATAGGCATTTATTGATCAAATGGCGGCACTTTAACATAAAGTTCCAAGATTCAGACCCTTTAGGAGGGGAGCAAATTCTAAAAATTGAGAGCGGATCCTCAGTGATAAGATATTTATTATAGAGGATCTTAGCCCATTTACGGTTGTATTCATGATATAGCCTCCAAATGAGTTTTGCCCCTAAGGCTTCGTTTTGCCATTGCATTATGGAACTTTTAAAATTAATTAAAGACAAGATATTTATTTTTTATGATAATAAAAATATTAAAAAATATTTATTTAATTTTTGATTAAAAAAGTAATCTTTAATTTTTTTGTAAAAATTAATTATATAGATAATGGTTAAAAAAAATTTGAGATTAAAAATTTAGAGAAAGTATTTATTTAATTCTTAATATAAAAAAGTCATCTTATTTAGTATTTAAAGTTTTGAAGATATTATAAAAATTTGTTTTCATTAAATGTTATCATTATATATATATATATATATATATATATATATATATATATATATATAATTCACTCAAGAATATTATTATTTTTTATTAATACAAAGAAAAATTGTAATAATTTTTAATTTTTTTGTTGTTGCTTTTATTGCTTAAAGAAAAATAAAATTAAAGGAGAAATAAACTTGTTATACTATAATTTATCAAAAAAAACATAAATATCTTTTTCACCTAAAAATCATAATTTTTAGGTTTTATATAATTAATTTTGTCCATTCTACTATAATTTTATACAATGTTATTGTTTATTTTAATTTTCAAATTGATGAATTAAAAAGATAATTAGTATTAATTATTTTACTCATTGAAAAATAGATAAGAAGAGTTTTTTCAAATAAAATGAAATATATATAATGATGGACATCGTTGTGAACATATTTTCTACTATCGCAAAATGGTCTTACAAGTTTTTTAAGGTTGTTTTGTGTCTTTTAAAGTAGTTTCACAACATGACATCAAATTTTTTGGGTAAAAAGTACAAGGGCCATCCCACATTAAAAGCCTATCGGCTAATTAAGATGTGTTGTTAATTGGAGTTTGGGTGTGTTTAGAGTTAATTATTTTTTCATTAGTTTTCATTTAATTCTATTTTAATTATTTAGTTCAATTAGTTGTTATCTTCACTTTATTTATTTTTTACTTGATTATAAAATTAACTAGTTTTATCTCAACTTTTAACTTATATTTATTTCTTAGTTGTTTTTTTTTTAATCCAAAGATTTATTTCTTAGTTAGTTGTTCTTATCTTATAATATAATTTTTTAATAAGATCTACACTTCAATTTTTCAAAATTAGTGATGGATATTGTAGTAAATAATATATTTTATTCATAAATTAAATATATAAAAATAATATTTTATACAAAAATAAACAATAAATTTTTAGTAGATATTTAAATTTTTGATTTTTTTAAAACTTAAATTGAAATTTAATTATCATTTTATTTATTCACATTAAACTATATTTAAATAATAATTTTATTATTAAACACCTTTTGTCTCATCATCGCAAACACAAAAGTATTACTTGGTGTGATTGCAAACAATTAAAAAAAATAGATATCTAAAAAAATTGCATTTAAATTCATGTTTTATGGAAAATTAGGGGAGAGGATTGAGTAGTTAAGAACTTAAGTGTATTGCACCAGTTGTGATAGAACTTGTTGAATTACTACCCAATACTTCTTGCAATATTGCACTAACACATGTGACTCTAGATTTTGTATTGTTGATAATGACTATCCATATAATTAAATGATTGTATTCCTTACATCTAAAAAGTGGATTTCACACCAGTGAAGCAATAAAACATTCCAATACAAAAGTAAAGGTCTCATTATTTTTGGTCTTTTTGAAAATTCTAAAAAAAATATGTTTATGTGATATCAAATTTGACGATGCGGCCTTGAAACCTTTTTTACAAGTAGGAGACATACCAAATAAGTTGTAAAAAATTGGGAGTGATTTATAGCTTTCACATACAATTTTCAGAAGCACAAAAGTAGGTTGCTAAACTACCAAGTCCTTTCCTCTAATATCTTCTAATATTTTGTTGCATTGAGAATGGTTTTTCTCATAAAATGGAGCAATTCTTATTGGTCTTCTAAATTCTTATTATTGAGTAATAGTTTTTAGCATGACATATTTCATATATTTAATGAGCTTAAGAGCCTATAGGAAAAGTTGAAAAATAATTATGAAGATGAATTATTATTAAACTGTAACATATGGTTTAATCATAGTCATATATATTTTAAGTATTTATTTAAATTATAGTGGGAAATTGTATCTATTGCATAGTTCAATAGTATCTATGTTTAAATTATGGTGGGAAATTGCATCTATTGCATAGTTCAATAGTATCTATGAAGGCTAGAGGAATCCTTTGGTAGCAATATTTTTGTGAGTTAAAAAGTATAAGCAATCATTGTACTAAATGATTGTGAAGAGTATATTTAACATTCTTCGAGGTCATAGGGATGAAAAATACATCATTGACACTTTACCTTTTTCATTTTGGATATTTTGTTGGTGTAATTAAGGCACTTTATCTTGGTTAATTCACACTTAGGTACTAATTACACTTTACTTAAGCTTACTTAAGGACCACATAGGAGCTCTTACGAGTACTTACATTTCAAATGGCGTTATCATGTTATTACATTTACTTTATGTACATCAACTCCACCTTTAGTGCACATATCATTTTATCACTTTCCACCTTTGTTGTATATGTTGCACATACTTAATTACACATAGGAGGATGACCCACCTCTGGTGGACATGTGATTCCCCCTAATATGTGTGATAAATTATCTTTTAATTATCATGCAATGAGATAATGACACATGAAATTATATCATTCTCTCCTTAGTACTTGCTTTGACTATATAACCAAGGGGTCTCTTATTTAATATCCAATTCAAGTATAGTCCAATTGAGTTAATTTAGTTGATTCATCATATTACATTATTGATAGGAATACAATTTATTCTTCTCATATTGATTCTCTCTTGTTGCTGCTCTTTCCATTTGGCTTATAGATTTTAGGTGGCTTCTTTCATAGCCAAATTTTACATGGTATTAGAGATTGTTTAATGTTATTAGATAGTATTTTGGGAGATTTGATTTCATTATTTTTATTTTTATTTTTTTCTAGGGGAGGGGGTTCTCTTTGTGGCTTTCTATTGTGAGGAAACATTGGAGCTCTCTAGTGTAAAATAGAGGTTTGCATCACATTGAGGAAGTCCAAAATCCTAAATATTAACTTTTTCTTTTATTGATAAACGACCTAAGCCCTAATAATTTATTAAATAATTTTTTTTAATAGAAATCCTCCATTCAAAAAAAGCACTTCCCAAATATTAACTTGTACCCTATTAAGTAATTGAACATTAGAGACCAAATATACAACCATTTGAAGTTTCGAGGTGCATTGACAATTCATGCATTATAATTACACTAGTGATTTTTAAACAATGACATCTCAATCATCAAGACTCCTTTTTTGAGAAATTTTTTTATGAATAAATCATTGTTAGCATGATTGATATGTTGTATTCATGATTGTATTTTTCATTGATGTCAACATAGTATTGTTTCTGTAAAGACTGACAGAGTACAGACAAAGAATGAGGTCATACAAACTGTGTATTGACAATGAGGTCAAGCACAGTTGAGGATATATTCTACAATATGTCCCAATGACATAGACAAGTGCATGTACAATTTTTAAATTTTTTTTTTGGATTGGTAAGAGGGTATGTATAGAAATTTAAAGACGTGTGAATTTTCTATTTATCTAATAACTAATTCATGTGAAGACATGGGATTGAGTAGTTGAGAACTTAAGTGTATTGCACTAGTTGTGATAGAACTTGCTAAATTACTACCCAAAACTTTTTGCAATATTGCATTAACACTTGTGACTCTAGAATTTGTGTTATTGATAATGAGTACCAAAAATCAAATGGTTTTATTCCTTACATCTGAAAAGCAGATTTCACACTAGTGAAGCAATAAAACATACCAATGCACAAGTAAAGGTCTCATTTTTTTTTGCCTTTTTTAAAACTCTAACAAAGATATGTTGATGTGATATCAAATTTGATGATGTAACCTTGAAACCTTTTATATAAGTAGGGGACTTGTCAAATAAGTTGTAAAAAAATGGGACTTATTTATAGCTTTCATATACAATTTTGAGAAGCGCAAAGGTAGGTTGCTAAACTATCAAGCCCTTTCCTCTAACATCTTCTAATATTTTGTTGCATTGAAAATAATAGTTTTTCTCATAAAATGGAGCAATTCTTAATGGTCTTCTAAATTCTTATTATTGAGTAATATATTTTAGCATGAGAACATATTTCATATATTTAATGAGCTTAAGAGCCTATAGGAAAAGCTTGAAAAAATAATTATGAAGATGAATTATTATTAAACTGTAATGTATGGTTTAATTACAATCATATATATTTTAAATATTTGTTTAAATTATAGTGGGAAATTGCATCTATTGCATAGTTCAATAGTATCTATGTAGGTTTGAGGAATCCTTTGGTAGCAATTTTTTTTGAGTTAAAAAGTATAAGAAATCATTGTACTAAATGATTGTGAAGAGTATAGTTAACATTCTTTAAGGTTATAGGGATGAAAAATACATTGTTGGATCTTTACCTTTTTCATTTTGGATATTTTGTTGGTGTAAATTAAGGCATTTTATCTTGGTTAATTCACACTTAGGTACTAGTAACACTTTACTTAAGCTTACTTAGGGACCACATAGGAGCTTTTACGAGTATTTACATTTCAAATGGTGTTATCATGTTATTACATTTTACTTTATGTACATCAACTCCACCTTTAGTGCACTTATCATTTTATCACTCTCCTTCTTTGTTGTATATTTTGCACATGTACTTAATTACACATAGGAGGTTGACCCACCTCTGGTGGACATGTGATCCCCCCAATATGTGTGATAAATTATCTTTTAATTATCATGTAATGAGATATTGACACATGACATTATCTCATTCTCTCCTTAGTACTCACTTTGACTATATAACCAAGGGGTCTCTTATGTAATATCCAATTCAAGTATATTCCGATTGAGTTAATTTAGTTGATTCATTGTGTTACATTATTGATAGGAATACAATTTATTCTTGTCATATTGATTCTCTCTTGTTATTGTTCTTTCGATTTGGCTTCTAGATTTTAGATGGCTTCTTTCATAGCCAAATTTTACATGGTATTAGAGCTCGTTTAATGTTATTAGATAGTATTTTGGGAGATTCGATCTCATTAAAGTTTTAAAATTTTTTTTTTTCCTTGGTGGAGGAGGTCCTCTTTTTGGCTTTCTATTGTGAGGAAAAATTAGAGCTTTCTAGTGAAAATTAAAGGTTTACATCACATTAAGGAAGTCTAATATCCCAAATATTAACATTTTTTCTTTTATCAGTAAAAGGCATAAGCCTTTGATAATTTATTAGATAATAATTTTTTTATAGAGATCCTCCATTTTAAACAAGAACTTCCCAAATATTAACTTTTATTTTATCAAGTAATTTAACATTAGAGGCCATATATACAAGCATTTGAAGTTGAGGCGTGTCAACAATTCATGCATCATAATTACACTAACAATTTTTAAATAATGACATCTCAATCATCAAGACTTCTATTTTAGTTTTTTTTAATGAAAAGGTCATTGTTAACATGATTGATATGTTGTATTAATGATTGTGTTTGTCATTGATATCAACATGGTATTGTTTCTGTAAAGAGTAGTAGAGTAGCAAATCGAGAATGAGGTCATACAACCGTGTATTGACAATGAGGTCAAGTGTAGTTGATGATATGTTCTACAATATATCCTGATGATGTGGACAAGTGCACATACAAAAAGTCAAAGACATGTAAATTTTATGTTTATCTAATACTAAATCACCCCCCCTCTTGGTTATCTTGGTGGACTTTACTTTCTAACAATTGTTATTAGGGATTGTTTATATGCAAATGAAGATGATGAGTCTGATGAGAGAGTTCAAAGTGAAAGTGATGATGAGTTAGGATTTGTAGCTATAAAAGAAGAAAATCCTAAAATAGAAGTCATAGAAGAGAAAGCCCTAGTTTTTCAGGTTGAGAATAAGGTTGATTGGATCATAAAAAATGGTTGTTCACATTATATGACTGGTGAAATGAATAAGTTTATTGAGTTTAATAGTCATGATGGAGGAATTTTCAGAGTTGGTAACAATGTAGCTTGTCATATCAAGAGAATAAGATATATTACTCTTGATGGTAAAACTAACACAAATGGTGTTTACTTTGTTGGAGTAAATCATAACCTATTGAGTGTTGGACAATAGTTTAATAAGGGATATCAATTACAATTCAAAGAAAATATATGTATTATTAAGGACAAAGATGGTAAATTGATTGGTATTGGTACAAGATCTAGAGGTAATGTTTTTTACCTGAACCCTATAGAGATGACATGTTTGGTTGTAAAAGTTGATAATAGTTGGTTTTGGCATAGAAGGTTTTGTCATATAAATTTTGATGATATTGTGAAGGAAAGAAGTACATTTATTGTTAGAGATTTACCAAAAATTTTGAAACCTTCTAATTTTGTGTGCAAGGAATGTGTCATGGCTAAGCAGAAGAAAAACTCCTTTCCTAGCAACAAGTTCACTACAAGAATGAAATTGGAGATTGTCCATACAGATTTGAGTGGTCCCACTAAGACAAGGATTCTATGGTGAAAGGTACTTCATGATTATTATTGATGACTTTACTAGGATGATGTGGGTAGCATTCCTTAAAGAAAAGTATGAAGCATTTAAGAAGTTTAAGTTGTTTAAGAATAGAGTTGAGAATGAATTTGGATCGAAGACTAAATGTTTAAGATCAGATAGAGGTTGATAATTTACCTTGAATGAGTTTAAACCTTTTGTGAAGTGAATGAAATTAAGAGATCGCTAAGACTCCTAAGTGGAATGGAGTTGATGAGAGAAGAAATAGGTCTGTAATAGAAGCAAATAGAGCTATGATATTTGAGGATGATGTATCAAATAAATTTTGGAGAGAACCAGTCAATACAAGTGTGTATACAATCAATAGAGTATAGACCATAAAAGGTATGAATAAGACACCTTATGAACTATGGTTTGGACATGCACCATTAGTGAAATATTTCAAAATTTTTGTAAATAAATGTTATATCAAGAGAGATGATGACATTGGTAAGTTTGATGCAAGAAGTGATGAAGGTATGTTCCTTGGTTTTTCATTGAAAAAAGAAGAAGCTTGTAGATGTTTTAATTAGAGGACTAAGACTATTGTTGAGAGTGTAAATTTGAAAGTGGATGAGAAGTTTGGAGTTCAAGAGAGAATGATCGATTATAATTCTAATGATGAAGTACCTAATCCTAAGCCTATCATAGAAAATGTTGAAAGATTATTTGAGCCTAACAATGATTTGTAGAATGATATTTAAATTGTGGAATATGGAGAAGAACTAAGATTTGAACCTAGAGAAGAAGTAAGAATTGAGTCAATGACACCAAACAAGAATTTGACAAAGAAACATCTTGCTAATTAGATTATTGAAAGAAAATAAAGAGGAGTTATAACAAGAAACATAGTTCATGAAGAATTATGTTTGATTGCTCAAGTTGATCTGAAGAGTATAGATGAAGCATGTAAGGATGATCATTGGATTTAAGCAATGAAGGAATAGCTAGATTGGATTGTGAAGAATGATTCATGGGAATTGGTCCCTATACCTAAAGATAAGAATCTTATAGGAACTAAGTGGGTTTTCAGAAACAAGATGAATGAACAAGGTGAAATTGTGAGAAGGAAAGAAAGATTGGTATGTAAAGGATATTCACAACAAAAAGGTATAAACTACAAAGAGAAATTTTCACCTATTGCCAGAATTGAAGCTTTAAGAATATTTTTGGCTTATGGAGAAAGTAAGAAGTTCAAAGTATATAAGATGGATGTGAAGTTAGCACTTCTTAATGGAGAACTTGAAGAAGAAGTCTACATTGAGTATCCTGAAGTGTTTCCTTTGATAGAAGAAGGAGACATAGTATGCAAGTTGAAGAAGGCATTATATGGAATAAAGCAAGCACCTAGAACTTGGTATACAAGGTTAGACAGGTATTTGGCAAAATTGAGATTCGCTATAGGTACTGCAGATAGTAATTTATATTTGAAAGAAATTGAGAATGACTTGTTGATTATTGTGATATTTATGGATGATAGAATATTTGGAGGCAATGACAAAGCAAGTGAAAAAATTTCTAATGAAATGAAGAGTGAATTTGAGATGAGTATGGTTGGTGAGATAAAATATTTCTTAGGTTTATATATTATGTAGAACAATGATGGTATTTTCCTATCATAGACTATGTATTTGAAAGACTTTTTGAAGATATTTGACTTGGAAATTTGTAATGTTGTTGGTACACCTATGATAATTGGTCACAAGTTATCTAGCAAAAAGGAGACACCTACAGTTTAGTAGAAGAAGTACATATCCATGATTAGAGGTTTAAAATATCAGACTCACACAAGACTAGATATAGAAAATGCAGTTGGTATAGTAGCAAGTTTTCAAGTAGACCCTAAGGAATCACTATATGTAGCAGTAAAAAGAATATTTAGATATTTGAAGGGTACACCTGATTTTGGCTTTTGGTATGATAGATCAAATGAATTTACTCTATGTTCATATAATGATGTGTATTGTGCATGCAATATGGATGATAGAAAGAATACAAGTGGTGAAGAATTTTTCCTTGAAGGAAGATTGGTTTCTTGGCTAAGAAAGAAACAAGATTGTATTTTAGGGAGTATGAGAAAAGTAGAGTATGTAGAAGTAACAAACAATTGTAATCAGGTCATGTGGATGAAACATATGATAAAAGATATTGGGGTAGAGTTTTCATAACTTGTTCTCATACATTGTGATAAAACAAGTACAATAAGTATGTATAAGAATCTTGTGTTACATTCTAAGACTAAGCATATATTGATTATCATGTTATGAGAGAGAAAATTGCATAAAAAGAAATTAGATTAGAGTATGTTAATACAAAAGAGTATATTGTAGATATTTTTACTAAGCCTTTTCCTAAAGATAAATTTGAGTATTTGTGAGGTATGCTTGGGGTTATGCCCTACCTACTTCAAAGTAGATGATGCATAGATTGCATTAGTCTAGTGGTACAGAGCATTATAATTAATCTAGATTGAATGTTGATGCTTCCTATATGGGGGAGTATTTGTAGTTGATAAGAGTCATTAAGGACTCTTGGTAGCTGGTACGAAACAATGTCTTTGGACATTTGAACTGGTTGAAGACTTTGATTAGTTGATTGAAATAATGATTCCTTTGTCATTGATGTCAATGGGGGACAGATTGCATGCAATAAATCTCTAAGGAATGAGGGAGAGTGTGTGATGGGGGAGAGATTTATTGAAGGAAGATAAAATTGAGTTATATCGATGGGGGGAGAAATGTGAACAATTGATGTCATCCATATAAGCATGAGGAAGAATAGTTGAAGAGCTATTCTTGTGAGTTTTAGATTTGATTGATGAAGAAGATTTGAAAAGATGAGAGCATGGACTTAGATGTTTTTCATCTATGTTGCCATAAATGCCAAAGGGGGAGGTTATCAGCATGAATTCTCATGGTATTCCTTTGGGGTAGTATCCTAAGCATTGCTAGAATAGTTAGGGAGATTGTTAACATCATTGAAATGTTGCATTCATGACTTTGTTTGTCATTGATGTCAACATACTATTATTTCTGCAAAGATTGGCATAGTAGTAGATAGAGAACAAGGTCATACAAATTGTGTATTGATGATGAGGTCAAGCACAATTGAGGATATGTTCTATAGTATGTCTTGATGAAGTGGAGAAGTGCACATACAAAAAGTCAAAGACATGTGAAAGTTATATTGATTTGATAAATGGTTCACCCCTCTCTTAGTTAGCTTGGTGGACTTTACTTTCTAATAGCCATTTCTATTAATTTATAACCAAAAATATATTATTCACAAAAAAGAGGACATAGAATCACTCTACGAGTCACATGAGAAATATCTGGAAAGCCAACTAAAAACATAAACATGGGAAGATCATACAAACAACAACAAGAAAAAAAAAAAAAACCTAAGAAACTAAAGTAATGCTTTTAGAGGGTGAAGGATCACAACCATTCTTCTTTACCCATCTATAAGTAGGGTAAGAATTGGACTCTGGAAGGGACCATCATTCCTTTGTGTTTTCTTCATTTTAATTCTCCTTTCTCGTCAGAGAAATTACTAGAGCCAGTCGAGGCATCTACTTGGAAGAAGTGGAGTGACCATAATTATTGTCTGATACTAGCCAATCAAAGAAACTAGGAGAAAAGGAAATCACACCATCTATAGGAAAACTAGAAGCCAACGTATAATTGGTTGGATAAGTTGAGAAATGATGTTGAAAATATCCTCCCCTACTAGAAGGTTGGTGGGGGGCTTGGGAGCACAATGTATGTTAGTGGTGGGTAGAAAAATTGTGCCCGTGGGGTGGAGAATGCTTACTAAAAGAAAAAATGTCTAGTGGTACTTTGGCAACCATAAGGTGCTTTGTTGGGAAATGCTAAAGTAACTATTGCAAGTAAACCATCTTGTTACTTGTACTTGAATCTGCATCATTATTACATATACATTTTTATCATATAAAGAACCACTAATATTAAGAATTTTTTAAAGTAAATAACATTGGTCTCAGTTTGAATAAATTGAAGTCTTATATCATCCAATAAAAATAAAACTAAAGGTATAGCACAAATATTAGAGCTAAGATCCCAAAGGTGAGCCTTGGAATAGAATGCACTAGATAAAATGATCCACTTTAGACTCCACTATTGCAAACTAAACCATGAGAAATCTGTATCACCAAGTAGACTAAGAAGAATGCAAGTGTTGTCACTAGTTTAGAGTGGGGATCAAAGGTAGGTGAGAAACTAGTCAGTGGTAGCCCATATTGGGCTTGTAGTTGTAAAAATAAGTACACAAAAACCACCACTAGTCCTTCCACCATGGCTTGACAAAAATGATCACTACTACATTTGGCCCTAATTTCTAACATTAATATTGTGAAATTGGTATTTTAGTATTATTTTTTCCATCAATGTCAACAAAAGTCCAACTTCTTATTACTTTAATCGTCATAATTCCAAAAATATTGAGCTATCATTAAAAAAGACAAACACCGAATTATTTTCACCCGAGATAATGTGCTAAAGACAAGATTCTCTTTCAAGCATGAAAATGTGAGTACCATGTCTCAATGTTGTAAACCCACCAATAACACTGCCTGGGTAAAGATGTGTATTGCTTCTACAAACCCACTAGTGACACTACTTGGATAAGGACGTGTATTGCTTCAATTTTATGTGATTTGAAAATGAAATTTCTTGAAACTTGATTTATGTGATTAAAAAATGAAAATTTTTGACATCTCAATTACACCATAAGAACATGGTAACCCTTGTCATATTTGAGCAACACAATTTGTGGCACCAATCTTTTTAGGATGCTTCCTTCAACACTAAGTTGTAGCACAAACACAACCCCTAGTCCAATTGTACAACAAACCCATTCCTATGGCATTCATATATTCATTTAGTATATTTGTGTGCAGACTCTAATTGTAGTTTTTTTAATTCTATTATGTGGGGTTATGATTTATAATGCTAGATGGGATTTCATGAGAAATAGATGGTATTTTTCCAAGGTGGATAAGAATATAAATAGTCATAAATGACTAGGCACTGAACAATGTAGTTTGTTGTTGTACAAAAATTTGATGTAGTGTTTTGACCATAGCATTTTGTTTCCCCTCTTTACATACAATAGGAAATTCAAATAATCCTTAATTGATCTTAGATATGGCCCCACAAACTCCTTTTTGTTCCTGTGTGACCTAATTTTTCATTCACTTACTTTCTACCATTATTGTCAACACACATATTCACGCACACATGCATTCTCTCTCTTGGGCTTTTGAGATACATCATAGAAGAAGATTTGAATACCCTCCACCCTTCCCCCCACAAAACAAAAACCTCCCCTCCTATAATGATAATGATATATACACATACTCTTATGAAACCAAGCAAGCATGTCTATGGTGATGCTTTTCTTACACATGGACACACCAGGTTGACGGAATCCATTTCAGACTGGCAATAGGATTCATTCATATTCATCTTTGATATGTGCATCTTCTCACATCCCATATTGTCCTATTTTTCTATCTCTCCTAACACCCATATAATAAATTAATACAATATCTTTGCACAACCCGCATATCAAATTTTGCAAAAGGCTATGTGGGCATCAAGAAATTGGGCATGACTGCCTTAAACTATATAGTGGAGGATAGTTGAAACAATCCCATTTTTTTCTTGTGTTTATATGAGAATATTGAGAGGAGAATTCAATAATGGAGGCTTTTAACTTTGGTTACAGTCGTGATAGGGGTGATGTATGCCTGCCTCCTAGATTCAGGTTTTATCCCACTAATGAAGAGCTCATAACACATTATCTCATTAGAAAGGTTTTAGACAATAGTTTCATAGTTTTTTCTCTAATATGTATATGCATATTCATATTGATATGTATGTATGAGTGACTCAACATTGTAAACCAACATAACATCAACACTACTTGGGTAAGGATGTGTACTACTTCAAGTTTATGTGGTTTGAAAATTGTATGTCTTGAAACCTGATTTATGTGATTTGAAAATGAAATTGTTTGAAATCTAATTTATGTGATTTGAAAATGAAATTGTCTAGCTTAAAACCTTGTTTTAGTAAAAAATGAAATTGCTTGAAACCACAAGAAAAATATATAAAAACACCATCATGAGTCCTTGACTTCTTTTTCACCTTTGTTTCATTTTTCAACCTTTTGAAATTAATTACAAACATCTAAGAATGAATATACAATATAAATGTGTTGGACATGATTAATGAATTTTCCATGCATTTCCTTTTGCTATTCTAACTACATTGGAATACCATAAAATCTATGAGCCAATGATCCTAGAACAATTTGTTTGCAAGGCAATGAATCTTAATCATGCATCTATAGTTCTATTGGTTATTCTTCCTTACATTAGTTCAATGGCTTGTAATTATGGGACACCATAAAATTTGTGAACCACTTTTCCTATGATCAATGACTTGTAACAAATATAGTTTTGGTCTTGTAGGGTTGATGACTTTCATGAATGAGCCAAAATGTTGATTTGGTGCTGGCCCATATTTTTTGAAGATCTTAAAGACAAAAACTAATCCCAGACATCAATTTTGGTGTTGCCCAAATAGGAAAAGGGCTATTAATACAATTATTAATTTTGTTAAAATATATTGTGTAATAACTAATTATTATAGTAGAACTAACAAATATTTGATATTGTAGGGAAATAATGGGTGTGGATACTTAAGTTGGGTTAGTGATGTACAATAAACAACTATAGTGTGTGATGAAGGAGCATAGTGCAAGTGTTCTAAGGATCAAGAGGTAGAAATTTTCTTTTTACAATGTCTTCTTTGTGCTATAATTGCACTTATTTGTTGGGACCATATGCAAAATATTGTGATGTGGAGCTTAATCAGACTAAGAGGTTTATTCAGTGCAGTTTCCCCCCAGATTATTTCGATGGGAATTTAAGGGTAGCGCCCTTTGGATGAGGTTAAGGGGCAACACTTCTTACAAGATTCTAAGGAAATGCCCTAGGTGCACTCCTTGTTGCAATATAGGGTGGGTTAAGGGGAAATACCCCCATGGGGGTTTTGGGGGGTAGTGCCCCGAAGCAAAAAATGACTCACTATTGTAAAAGGCATCAATTCCCCCCCCCCTATTGGATGACTTATTCTAGCCCTAATTTTGTAAGCAGAAAAAGCTTGTATAAAAAGGATTAGGGCTAGGTACTTTCATAAGGTATGATGATATTGTAGCTTCTTGCGACAGTATTGAGTTGTAAGTGATTGTAGATTGTAATCATTGGATAATAATAATATTGGACTTGCTGTTGATGGACATAGCCCAGGGATTGGGTGAACCACACTAAATCCTTGTGTCTTGTATTCTCTACTATGTAATCTATTATTTTTTGATATTGGTTATATTTTCATGTAATTATTATTTCTATCCGTGGTTAATCCTAACATGAAAAAGTGCATAGCCATAAATTGTATAAGGATTGATTACTTTGTTTGGACCATAATTGCACTATAATTGGATCATAACCGTTTAAAATTATATATACATACCTTTGAATGCTTATTTTGAAAAGATACATTTCACCATCAAGATGCATGTGTCATTGTTGAAGTGGACCTCAATAAGTGTGAGCCTTGGGACCTCCTCGGTATGTTCAATTCTCTCTATTTTTCACTGTGTATATAATTTGACACACCCATTTGATATCAAATGATGATTTGTGCATACTAAATACTGAGTGTATATTCATGCACCCATATATCCTTATACATAAATTATGTCTAGACAATCTCACACGCCCATTTCTTCTTCTAGTATCATATAAATTGTGCATACCATGTATATACTACCTCCTCCACTATAACCCATGTTTGATATATAAATTATGTCAGCGTAATCTCACAAATTGTGTCATGTGTCTTATGCCTTTATGTGATATTAAATTAGAAATATTTGGACCCACCATACATCAAAGCTGGAACATCATATGTGAAACTTGTCATATGAGTTGTAAGTATTATTAAGTGAAATATCATATCAAAATATTTATAAATAAAAAATAATTTTGTTTTGAATTAAATAATGCAAGAAAATTCAAAATGTTAGCAAAAATATAGGGCTCTCAGCTCAAAAAATCGCTCGTAGACGAGGTCAGGAAACTTTCCTACAAGGAAGACGATTTAGTTGTTGTTGAATGACCTCAAGAATAGAGTGGGCAAGGTTCTATTGGACCTATCACATAGGTAAAATAAATAAATGAAAATTATTTTGAATTGAAGGAAAAAAAAAAAAAACAATAATTTTTAATGTATGTTATTTGATAATGGCTGAGAGTTTTATATGCTCATGAATGTTCGTGAATGATATGTGCTAATGAATATTGATGAATGTTGTGTACTGTTGATGAATATTAATGATCCTAGTTTATGTGATTTGAAAATGAAACTAATTAGCTTGAAAGTTGATTTTATTTGAAAATGCAATTTCTTGGAATGACAAAAAAATGTAAATGATCGTTTATTGATTTGAGCTACAACCCTACAAACTCCTTTTCATTCCCCTGTGACCTAACTTTACATTCACTTACTTTCTACCATGAAAGAAAATACACATATTGACAAACACACATACAAACAAACACACACACACACACACACACACACACTCTCTCTCTCTCTCTCTCTCTCTCTCTCTCTCTCTCTCTCTCTCTCTCTCTCTCTCTCTCTCTCTCTCTCTCTCTCAGGATTTTGAGAAACATCATAGGAAGAGATATTGTCAACCACCCCCCACTCCACAAAACCGAAACTTCCCCTCCCTCTCCTTAAATGGTAATGATATTTTCACATGCTCTTCCAACACCAAGAAATCTTATATATGGTGATGCTTTTCTTACACATGTATAACCTAGGCTGAGGGGATCCATTTTAAACTACCCATAGGATTCATTCGTATTCATCTTTGATCTGTGCCTCTCTACACATTTGATTATGTCCCATTTTCCCACCTCTCCTAAAGTCATATAAGAAGCCAACACAACATCCCCCCAAATCGATCACATATCAGATTTTGCAAAAGCCTAAGTGGGCATCTGGCAATTTGGACAAGGAAGTTGAAATAATCCATTTATTTTATTGTGTTTCTATGAGCATATTGGAAAGATAATTCAATAACATAGGCTCTTAACTTTGGTTACATCCTGGATTCAAGTTCCATCCCACTAACGAAGAGTTCATAACATATTATCTTATGAGAAGGTTTTAGACAACAACTTAATGACATTATTATAGTTTGTGAGTACAAAGAAACTAGAAATGATCATATGAAATGAAATAATTATATCTTGTGAGAAAGGTTTTAGACAAAAATTTAATTCTTAGATGATCAGATGAAATGAAATAGACACATGAGTACAAAGAAACTAGAAAGACATTTTATACAAATAAAGGTATGAAATGGATGATTTTGGAGTACTTAGTAAAAACACTCAGCATTTAATATGCACATATCACCATTCAAGATCAAATGGGTGTGTGAGATTATGCACACACTAAACAATAAAGTGTTGGATTGTTGTCAACTTATTTGTATAGTTGGGAATGCACTGGTAGATATGCATGCAAAATATAGAAGAAAAAACAAGGCATATTGTTCTTTCACATAATATATTGAACAAGAGAATAGTTCATAATTATCTAAATTATACATTAGGCCAAATTTGTACAATTATAATACTTCATAATAATTGAACTATTCTAATTAAGATTGCTAACTGCCTTTAACTATTCAAATTATGAACTAATAGTTTATCTCAAAGTTGCAATGTAAGAATTGAAGTATGATTTCTATCCTTTAACTATTCTAGTTATGAAGTAATAGTCAACCTAATGAATTGAGATTATGTCTTAGAATTGAACTGCAAAACCCTCACGATCTTTGAAGATATTCTATTACACAACTATCTTCTTCACTTTTTTGCTTCTTCTATAGATTTAAATCCTTAATTTAGATTACATAAGGATATAGAGAGGCTTCAACATGGATACATATATCACAAAATCCGTTGACCTGGTAAGTAGTAATAAAATATTTAATTATAAAAACAATACAATCATTTATTTTTTATACTCATTTATGTCATTAACTAAAATATGGATGTGTTTTATTTACAATTTTTTTTGCGTAATCAAAAGCCTTATTGCCTTGATTAGGGTATTTTAGGTGAACTAGGTGATGCCCATATTCTATCCCCCACTTGTGTTTTTTTTTGAATATATAGCAAAGAATGTTAGATGTTAACAAGGAATTTAGAGTTATGTTGGCGAGGGGGAATTTTCTCAAACTATAATTGTACCAAAAATCCTTCACATTCACAAGCTCTATGAATGATCAAACTCCATCTTTAGGATCATATCATCTATAAGTCTTATGAAATGTTGTTGTTTTTTATAAAATCAAATTATATATGTTTCTTAACTTGACATAGTGTTCGAATGAAATAGACATATAACATGAGATAATAACTTAGAAATTTAAATGGAAAGGAATTAATTCAAGAACATCACCTTAATGTTATGTTTATGTTAGAAACCCATTGTGGGAGAAAACTTACACACATAAATTTAGTAAGTATAGTTCAAATTATACAATAGGTTGTTACAAGGAAATAAAACTTAAAAGTATATCGATGAAAAGATACAATGAAGTAAAATATGAATGCTTCCCCACCAACCCAATCTTAGTCTTTTGTTGTGAACTAATTTGGATTCCACATTCAAAAACTCTCATTGCACTTATTAGGGGAAGTTTTTTTCTTGTATTTGTTATTGCATAATTATAGTAATTTTAGTGAGTAGTATATTTTAAGCCCAAGAAAAAGATTTGTTTCAAAGGTTCTTTGTAAGATTTTCCAACTAACTAATTATTGCATTAGATTTCTCTTAGGAAACCATTTATATACCCCTTGTAGTTGGTAATATAATATTCATGCTATTGTGTCTCATGGAAGCATCCACCTACCCTTATCATAATCATAATAGAAACACCTATTTGGTATAACTAGAAAATAATTAACATGGACCCCCTTTTTTATTATAAAAATATTAATAAATATATTACGTGCTTTCATATTTCTTATTATTCTATATTCTTTGAACTTGCAAATCATATCGATGTTCTTTTTTGGAAGTCTGACACCTTATGTACAGTATAATTATGTCAAGCAAATGGTTTGGTAATTGATGGTCTTAATGTTAGTAGTGGTATAATATTCTCTCACCATTGAATTTTTTTCTAAGGTTTGACTTAAAAACTACAGAAATGTTCTTAATATAACACATAAATGAATAGATAAACAATCTTGATTGTAAAAGTGTTATATATCTAACTTAAATGGATATTATTAGAATGAGAATCAACTTAAAGACATTTACACAAGAGATCACATCAACCTCTTGTGTAAATGTCTTTAAGTTGATTTTCATTCCAATAATATCCCTTTAAGCTGGATAAATGAACCTTGCACAATTGACACTTCTCACCTAATCATTTGCATGTTATTTTAGAATATTTCTACATTTTTAAAGTTAAACCTTAAAAAATAGTTTTTGGTGGGAGTCCACTATACTAATACTAACATGGAAATTGTTAATTGCCTAATCATTTTCCTGACACAATTATACTATGCATAGGTTGTCAGACTATTGATGCCAATGCAATAATTTTTGACATGATTTCTAACAAGTATGTAATACCCCTAACAAAAGTATTTTTGGTCAAGTTAATCCAATTGATTTCACTTCCCCTTTGTCTTCTGATGATAGATGTCATTGGTTGGCTAATGACTTCTTCCCCCATCGATAGTTTCAACAAAATTTGACTGACAACTACATTCATCTATTGTCTGGTGATTATTCATCAAAACTAGTGATGAAGTGTCATCAAAATTTGGGCCCAAATGTAGTAATAGATGTCCAAGCTTGTGAAACATATTTAGAAGAAATATTGATATAACCAAGTCAAAACTACCAATCTAGGCAAGTTAGGTGAGATTGAGCTTGCATATCTTATTAAATGTGAAGATTCATGGTAGCACAAGAAATGAGATCTTAAATATCAAAAATTTCACATTTGTGAAAATGCATAGTATGGAGGCCAATAAATTTAGCTAATGGGAGTTATTGAGACTTGATAAGTAGAGGCCACCAAATGTTATGCTCATTGAATGAAAGGTCATCACAATAATTGGCCTCATCCTAGATAAACCAAGGTTTGATAGCTCTCCAAGAACATCACATTATTTTGGAAAAAAAGTATCCTAGATCTAGACTACATTTCTCATTATAAGAAGGCCCCTTCTAGCTTGGTTTACGAACTTGGTAGCCTAAAGAAATACAATGCCTATAATGAATTTTCTAGGATTCATCACTATAAATGACCCAAATAACCTATTTGGAACATAAGGAAAATTATTGTTTCTATATCGATAAAAGACAAAGGCCTCTTGCTCCCTAGGGAAACAACAATACTCCTAGGTGACTTGGTGAAATCCATGATGGTTAACTTCAAAATCCCATAAAAAGTCATGTAAAAGCTTGTCAAGTTTACCATAGGAGGATTTTGAAGGATCCCACCATAAAGAATAGTACACATGAGTGGTAGCCAATTTTTTTGAATGTATCTAAAATTTTCTACCCAAAGAATGTGCTTCAACATCCACTAAGAAAGTCTCTATCTGATCCAACATTGTGTTCTAGAGGTCAATAATAAAACCTTGGAAAGGAAAGGGGATTCCAAAGAATCTTAAATTTTTTCCATTTTGAATCCACTCCACCCATTCTAGAGAATCCAAAATGGGTCAAGAAGAAAATATTGACTATAACACTAGGTTTTGTGTCATTGAATTTCATGCCTAGAAGCTTCATAGACAATGTTAAGGAAATGAAGAGTAGTTTAGAAATTATCTTCTTCCATTATCAATATGAGGAAAGTTTCATAAACAAAATGGTCATTAATAAGTTGAGAAGGTGACCCAAGCAAGGGGATTCCCCTAACAGGACCTACTAAAATGGTAGAGACCATATGAGAGTCAAATCCTTTAACCATAAGAGCATAAAGAGAAGGGCTAAAGGACAACCCTGGCATATAGATTTGTATAGGCCAAAAGAATTGGATTTATGGTCATTAATGGTGATACAAGCTTAAGCATAACCAAAGAAGTATATAAATAGATTGAATGAAGTGAGGCTCAAAACCAAGAACTTTAAGCATCACAAGAATGAAAGGCCACTCAATACAAGCATAGGCCTTCGTAAAATAAATTTTGACAAAAAATGCATCCTTCTTAGAGTGAGAGATCATTCCATTACTTCCCAGAAAATAATAATATTATCAAGGATGAATCATGACTTAATAAAATTAGTCTATTTTGGATGATTAATAAGAGGAAGGATATTGTGAATCTTATGTGTGAGGGATTTTAATATGTCCCCAAAATAATTAAATGACTCAATTCTAATTAATTATTTAAGTTTTTCTTAAATTTATAATAATCGTACATACCCTTTTAACTAATTAATTTAATAATAAAATAAAAATAAAAATAAGTTCTTGTTGACCTACTTGTAGTCATTTGAAAAATTTCCTAGAACCCTTTTATAAGGTCATATTTGGCATAGTGCGAAATCATCACAGGTTTATGTTGATGCAAGGCTAGGAGCCCAAAGAAGGCAATCTTTAGCTACCCTCGATAAGAGTTACACACAAAAGAAAATATATGGGAGAAACCACAATAAATTATATATAATATAATGTATATATGTGAGACAATCTTTTGTTAGCACGCCAGGCATAAGGTCTACCTAGTTGCAGCCATAAACATCCAAAATACAATTTGTGAGCTTAGAACATCGGGCTTATAGAGACAAATCTTGATTTTTTCCTTCTATCTAAATTTATTCCTTACTTTCCTTATCCTAGATCTCAAATACATATAGCCAACAAGATGACATGTTAGTCTATCAGACAAATTATTACAGAGTATAGGTCCTACTCCAAAGGGGAATTCAACAACCTTATAATTAAGCAAAAGAACATATGTAGGGATAAAGATGGGTCCATGTGTGATCCAAGAAGAAAAACTCAAGGCCACATAAAGCCTTGATACCACACAAAACCTCACTGAAGCCAAACCTACATGTTACTTGAGCCGTCAAGAAATAAGCACACTTCAAACAAAGAGAAGGATAACTCTTGCATATGATGAAATTAGTTTCTATGAGCTTAGGTAATGGATCCATGATAGGTCCACATTAAGGAGATAACTATGTGTAGAAAGAGAAAACATGAACAAAAAAGGCCACTCCCCACACAATAAATATGGACACCTAAAAATAAATCTTTTTGGTTGATCCAAGATTGCCAAAGTACCCAAGATTATCGTACATTAGACACTTGAGATAAATAAAGATTGATGTCCACTTCAGGAAGCCCTGATGTTATGAGAAGTTTCATAAAGATCAAACTCATCTTGTGATATCCAAGAACTATCTTCAACTAGTTTATTCTTCCATTTTACTAAGTATTCTTTGTGATCCTTTCCTCTGGTGCTTTTACTGACTTTGGTATCCAAACCACTATCAATTCCCTCTATCTTCTTCTTAGGATAATTAGGTTTATCAGGTGTGTCTTCATTATATTCATAGTACTCATAAATGTCTAAAATATTGAAAATAGGTAAATTATCCTTGTCATCAGGAAATTCAACTTCAAATGTATTTCTACTATCACACTTCCTCACAATAAATTACAAAAACCAAATTTCTTCATTTTCAACTTGCTATAAGTACTAGTAGGAAATATGTTCTTCTTCAAATGTATCATTAATTCATCTCTAACCTTATAATTTTCATGTATCCTCTTCTTATCTACTCTCTCCATATACTCCTGATTAGTGTTATTCAAATTGTTCCTCACTTCCCCATGAAAATTAGTCAAAAAGTCCACAAATTGTTCAGCTTCAACATTATGTTTCATCTCATTATTCAAGTTCCTCAACTTAGTAGTTCTTCTAAGATGCATTCCATTAATAATCTAAATGGGAATCTTCTTAATACTTATGTTCATTAAATTGTCATATGCAAATTTAGCTTGTGTCAAGACTAAGTCCCAATCAATAGATTTATCTCCAATCAAACATCTCAACAAGTTACCCAAACTTCTATTCACAATCTCAGTTCATCCATCTATTTTTGGATGAAATGTAGAACTAAAATTAAGCTTAGTATTCAACTTCTTCTAAAGAGTTTTCTAAAAGTATCTAGTAAACACAATATCTCTTAGGAAATCCATGTAATTTCACAATCTCTCTAAAAAAAAATCTTTTGTGTACTACATTTGATGTCTTCTTACAAGGTATGAAATGTTCCATCTTAGAAAATATATCAACTGCTACAAGGATAGAATCATTACCTCTCTAAGTTCTAGGTAATCCTAGAACAAAGTCCTTCCTAACATCTTCCCAAGGCTTGCGAAGAATAGGAAAAGATGTATACAACCTAATGTTCTAACTAGTGCCTTTAGTAACTTGAAAATTCTGTAACTATTCACCATCTTTTGAACATCTTTATATATTTTTGGCCAAAATTATCTCTCTAAAATCAACTTTACCATCTAATCAATCCCAAAATATCCCACAATTCTACCACTATATTTCTCTTTAATGATATTTTCTCTCATAAACCCTCTAGGTAGGCACAACTAAATTCTTTTAAACAACATGTCTTCTAGAATGAAATAATCAACCCACTTATCTTGTTCATTAGTCACAATGTTCTTATAATATTTTCAAGGTTATGCAAAATAGGATTATTTTTATGCAAACTCTTCATATCCATCAATACCAAGCACTTCAACTCTCATCTTTGTCAATACGCTTCTTCTCCTACTCAAAGCATCAACAACTATGCTTGACTGTTCACTTCTATGTTTCAACACAAAAGATTTTTTTTGCATATACCCAACCCATTTCATATGTCTCTAATTCAAATTATTCTAACTATCCAAATATTGTAAGTCTTTATGATCAGTGTACAAAAAAAATTCTCTAGACATCACATAATGTATCCATTTCTTCAAGGCTTGAATAAAAGCATAGAACTCCTAGTAATAACCTTTTTTATGAATAGTCCTTTTCTATTAATAAATAACATACTTAGTTACAATTCACAAAAAAGGGGCTGGGGATACAAAGTTCACATGGCTATAGTTAGAATCAATAACTATTCATAAAAAAATATAAGAAATAACCCTTAGGCAACTAATGTAGTGCCAACTAAGGGGGGTGGTTCATCCTGATCATGAAATCCCCAGTCATCCCTGGGATTGGCACATGGGCTAGAAATAGTCCAACCATCAGCAACATCATTAGGGACATGGTCTTCATCTTTGGTATCGGTCCATGGAGGTGAACTAGCCAACTCTAGGCAAAAGGGCTATTTACCAAAAACAACACATTGAGCACTAGGAGGAGGAGCCACTAGGCCCAAGGACTAGGTTGTGTCACAATGGGGTGAGAAAGATGAGTGATGATGTCAAGCACCATCACCACCACTAGGAGAGTGGTGGTGGGAAGCCTACAACACATTGAGGGCTATTTACCAAAAACAACACATTGAGCACTAGGAGGGGGAGCCACTAGGCCCAAGGACTAGGCTGTGTCACAATGGGGTGAGAAAGATGAGTGATTATGCCAAGAACCATCACCACCACTAGGAGAGTGGTGGTGGGAAGCCTACAAGCATGGCATGTGTGAGTGGCAGCCAAAAGAATTGCACCCTCAACAGTGACCCCTGGGTGGAGTAGTATCAGCCAAAGCATTAGGAGGCTCTTTGACAACTATATAGGGAGAATTGCCACAATGATTGAGAAGATCCTAAAGGTAGGCCACCTCTAGAACTAGCTTATTGGCTTATACTTGAATTTGTATCATTACATTGTTACACATGCATGCTTTAGTTACATAGTGACATTTATGTTAAGACAACTATGAGTAAAAAGAACAAAATTTCTATCGTTCCATAGAGTAAACAAAATATCCATCTTGAAAGTATTCTAGATTAGGGTAAATTGTCTAGGGAACCTAGGAGAGTCACCCAAGATAACCATATGCTAGAAAAAAGGTTTAAGCTAAAATCACTTCAAGAAATCATGAATCTAGTGCCAATAATTTTGAGCATGTCTACAAAACCAAAAATTATGTAAAAAAGTCTTTAAATACCTGCAAAAAGAACACTAGGGATCCATAACCCCAATATTCTTGAGCTGAGACCCAAGGGGATGACCTTGAAAAACTAGGCACCAAGCAAAGTGAGCAATCTTGACCTTCATAATGACACTCCAAATAGTGTCGAAATGCTTTCTCCTCTAAGAAAGGGAAGAATGAAAATGCTAGTGCTAGTTGAGGGTATCCACCATTGACAAAGGGGAGAAAGCCATCAATAGCCCAAACTTGGCTTGTAGCTAGTGAAGGGAGTGATAGGATACTACTTCTAGTCTATCCATCAAGGTCAAATAGACTGAATACCCACCTTGTGAATTAAGTGATCTGGAATTGCAGAAAGCAACAAATCAAAAGTCTGCTAATCTAAACAGGCAAGATGGAACTAGACTTGCATATCTTCCTAGGATCTAAGACTCATAAAGACCCTAGAAAAGAGGTCCTTAGGTGCCTTGATGCCATGTTTGAAAAACACAGAGCACTAGCACCTTAAGTCTTGGCTAGAGGAATACCCTAGATGGAAAAAAGTGGAGACCACCAAATGTTCTATTGGTTCAAAGAGATCCCATCATAGAACCCATCCCTAGACCATCGAAGCTAGCACTTGATAAATTCCCAAGATTTCCATATGCTCTTAATAACAAAAGAGTCATGTATGTGCATGAGTTCCTGCATGATGAGAATGGTTTGAAAGCCAATCCCCTTCCTTGCAAGCCTATTAATAGAAAACCTAAAATAAATGCAATGTCAAACCAAAAATTTCTAAGCTTCATCTCTAGTAATGGCATGTATAATCCATTTGGCACAAAGAGTGACACCTTGCTTCTATATGGAAAGAAGGCCAAGGCCTCCAAACTCTTTGGGGAGACAATAAAACTCCCAAGCAACTCTATAAAACCCATGATGGTCAGAACCAAAAGCCCAAATAAAATCAAGGAGCAATCACTCTAATTTCAAATAAGATGCTTTGGAAGGAGCCCAATAGGAAGAATAATAAACATGCATAGCCGCTAGGACCTTTGAGCAAATTTAAAATTTTCCCGCAAGAGAAAGGGGTTTAGTAAGCCAATAGTGAAGCTCCTTTACAATCTTGACAAGCACAACATTCCATAAATAAACTAGCAAAGCTAAAAAGGCAAAAGGAATTCCCAGAAAGTGAAAAATCTGCCTATGCGTGACCCATTTCCATTAAAACTAGTCAAGTCAAGGTAGAGCTAGAAAAAAAGATTGCCAATAACAAAGCATTTTGTGCCATTTAATAACTGAGCTAGAGGCTTGACAAAAGGTGTCTAGGCATTACAAGGCATTAGTGATATTTTCCACATCCTCAAAAAGAGTGAGAAAGGAATCACTAGAAAAGTGTTCATTGACCAACTAGAAAGAGGAATTTGGCAAGGAAATTCCATAAACCAAACCAAAAGAAATGAAGTGGGCTAGCAAGTAACCAAACCCTTCAACAACAAGAACATATAAAGCCAGAGCTAGAGGGAAACCCTGTCAGATGGAGGAAAAGAGCCCAAAGGCTTCAGATTGAGAGCTATTGATAGTAATACAAGCATTATCATCTATAAAAAGCATTTCCATAGATTGAAGAAAATTGGGACCGAAACCAAGAGCTTGGAGCATAGCCAATATGATGACTAACTGGATTTGCACGCCCACTCCATGCCTTCGTAGAAAACAATGATGTTGTCAAGAATATACCTAGACTTAATAAAGCCAATATGCTTAGGCCACACAATTAAAGGAAGGAGATAGAAAACTTTAAGACAAATTGTGTTAGCAATAATCTTATAAGACACATTAAGTAGGATAATGGGCTACCAACTAAAAACATCCTCAGGATCACCAACTTTAAGTATGAATTTGACATTTCCTTTGTTGATAATAGCCCCTAGACTCTTAGAATGATAGGCTTCAAGATAAACTTTGTGCTAGTTAGGACCAATAGACTCCCAAAGGTGTTTTTACAACTCAAAAGGAAACCCGACACACCCAGGGACTTGTCATCAACCATGGAAAAAACTACCTCCTTGAGGTCTTGGATGGTGAGAAGCTACTCACAAAAAGCACGTTGCTCGATTGCTAGGCCGTTTGGAGTAACATAAATGCACTTTCTGAGGGCTTCCTCCCAAGCAACCAAATTTCCCTACGAAGAAGACACATTTTGAAATGGTGAACAAAAGACTGTAGGATGTTAGGGAGACTAGAGAGAATAGAAGTGCTTTGTTTGATCTTTTTAATCCCAAGATTGGTATGACAAGCTCTAAGAGCTTGGAAGAATTCCTTCGAACCCTTATCACCAACCTCCAACCAATGGAGGTGAGCTTTGATTTGGGCCCCTTGAGCAACATAATTATCCCTAGCCTATTTATCATGACAAGACTTGGCAAGCTGAATTACAAATCAACATCAAAAGGGTTAAGTTTGAGAGCTTGAGAAGCTTTCTTGAGAGTCGTGGTAGTGGATTCATAAAATTGTAATTTGAAAACTACCAACTACCACCCATAGATGTGCAAAAATATTAGTTCTAGTAACAACATCATTCCACTATTGAATCCACCCTGTTTGAGAATGCAAATGTGGCTCCAAATTCTAGACACGTAGGATATGATCAATAGTGGAAGCATGCATCAACAGTAATGTATTAAGGAAAAACTGAGCCTTGACAAGCCATTAGACATCTGTGTGCCACAAAATGGAAAAATAAATGAGACCATGATTTGATAATGTCACATATGGTAAATCTCAATCCTTAAAAAAGGAGAAAAAGGATTGTGCAGTAATCATGGCACAATTGAGACATTTTAAAATGAGGTCAGAGCCAATGTGAAAGTTGGACCAAGTGTGCTAGACCCCATTATGATGGCAATGGTTAGTATTGGGATCAAAAAGGCCCAATTTATTATGCATGCAGTACCAGGCTTCCCTTTCCCCAACTGTCCAATGAAAAGGCAAAATACCATCTGTGTTTAGAGGCCAGCTCAACCATATAGAAGTCACCGCACATAAACCAAGTAGCTAGAGGCAAGTTGTCAGCCATCTAGCCCCACAATTGAGATATTTCCACAACATCATTAGAAGCATAAAAATTAACTACTCCAAAAGAATGATTGTTGATAGAAAGCAAAAGCCAAATTATTTTATACATGGGGTTAGAACCATGCAAAATAATAGTAGAATGAAGATGAGGCAATAGAAGAGTAACCACACCACCTCTACCAGATTTTTGCTAAGAGGAAAGTATAATTCCATCCAGCCAAATGATGCGACATGTAGCAAAAAGCATGAAAGAAAAGATTTTAACTCCTTGCATGGAAAGAAATTCTAAATTACCAAGTCTATTATAGGTATCCATGACATAGTACTTTTTGGAGAGGTCTGTAAGACCTTGCACATTCCATGATAAAAAAAAATCATGAAAGTTCTTCCATGTCTTCCTCATCCTTGAGAGAGGAGTAACTATTCTGCAAGAAAGTTGAAACTTGGTTAAAGCCAATAGGAAAATCCTTTAGACTGATAGCCCATCATTTCTCCTCTAGTTTCTTAGCACGTCCAAGAGGACTACAATAATGCCTCACATTCTAATTCACAATGGAGGAAGTAGCAAAAGAAGTGAGAATCACAACTGAAGTGTTGACCCTTACAACCATCTTGATCCCCTGGTAACTACCAAGGTTTGAAACCTGTGAAATACTAGGGTTTACTTTTGGCAAAACCATCATCAACCCTACAATGGCTGGGGTTCACACTCCTATTGAAATAAAAGGAACCAAAATGATAGCCACATATGACTGATTAGGAGCCAAGGGAGTCTTTCCCTTGTGCCCAACAATAGTTCATTCTTATTTTTGTTTTCCTTCTACTAGTTTTATAGGGGCCTCCTTGGGCAGGGGTTTAACCTTGGAGACAACCAAAGGGCAATCCCTAATCTTGTGTTCCACTAACTGGCACCTATAACAAGTGTTGGGCAGGTTCAAATAGAGCACCTTTTGAGAGAAGGCTTGAGAACCAATCTGCATCTCCACAGAATCCTTGAGATCCTTGGAAAGATCAACCTCAATGCATATGTGTTTCTAAGGACAAGAATTGAATTTTTTTTCATGTTCATTGGTAATAACTTTTCCAAGAGTATTTTCAATGGAATCAATAGAAGGCCAACATGGTAAGGGTAAACTTGGGAACTCAACCCACATAGGAACCCTAAGCTTTTTATCATTAGAGATAGTGAAATCTCTCGACCATCTTTGAAAAACTAGTAGGGAGGAACACACTGACCAAGGACCATTGCTAAAAACCACATCTGTCTAAGATGAGTTGGAAAAATGAAAAAAAAAACCTTTGTTAAGGTTTTACATATCGTTAATGTAGACTCTATGAGGATTTCAACTCTTGTTAACATATCCTTGGAGCATAGCTTTAGGAGGAGTCCTACCTAAAATATACCCTATCAAGGTATGTTGTTCTAACCAATTACAAGCAACATCAAATTTTTGCAAAGGAAGGATAATATCAAGATTACCTCATAAAAGACCTTCAGGATGAATTTGTGAGAATGTTTGTTCAATGGAGGTGCCATGTCTTTCTGAAGTAGCAACGTGAACACCAGTATCAAAAATTGGGTCACTGCTAGCCAAGGCCATTATTAACTAACCTAAAAAATCTCACAATAAATATAGTTTTACAGGTGGTAAATAGAAATGGAGAGCTCAAACAAAGAGCAGTATGCAAGGAAATTCATAGAACACATGAAACTCTAGCAGAGTGAAAACCCAAAATTACTAAGCCCAATGTAATCCTTTTCATAAACTAAATATTTCATCCTAGCATCATTCAAATTATCACTATAAAAATCTATAGGCTTACCTTCTTAACTCAAAATAGGTCCAATTGGACTCCCACTAGAATCACAATCAACTTGAAAAACCTTAGTAAAATTAGGCAAAGCAAGCACATGTAATTTTGTGATTTTTTCCTTCAATGTCTCAAAACCTTAATTTTATCCATACATCCATCTAAATATTTTTATCACCTTTCATAGTCTCTATCATAGTATTACAAACTAAACTAGAATTTTTGATAAACTTCCTATAGAAACCTGCCAATCCATGAAATGATCTAACTTCTACAACACTCTCAAGTGTGGCCACTGAAGATTAGTTTTCACTTTCTTAGAATTCATCTTAAAACCATAAAAAAAAATCACAAAACCAAGATACATAATCTCTTCTTTCATAAAATAATATTTCTTTAAGTTTATCAACAAATTTTCCTCTTTCAACCTCCACAACACTTGTCTAATATGCGTTAGGTATTCTTCTTTTGTCTTACTATAGATTAGTATGTCTTAAATATATACAATCAAAAATTTACCCAAGAACTTCTTCAAAACCTCATTTATCAACCTCATAAAAGTACTAGGTGCATTATTTAAACCAAAAGGCATAACCAACCACTCATACAAATGTTTATTAGTCTTAAAAGCAGTCTTCCATGCATCTCCTTCTTTGACTCTAATCTGATGATATCTGCTCTTCAAGTCAATCTTTGTAAAATATTTTGCTCCACTCAAATGATCCATAATGTCATCCATTTTAGGGAGCAAAAATATGTACTTAATTGTTATTGTTAATTTTTATTAAGTTTGTATCAAATTTGTAGTATGACTTTCTTTTGGTTTAGAATCTTATTGTTTGAATATGGATATGTTGTAGATTCAAACTTCAATGTTTAATTGATTTAATTTCTTGTAGGGCTTCACACACACACACACACACACACACACACACACACACACACACACACACACACACACACACACACACACACACACACACACACACACACACACACATGTATGTATGTATTGTTATAAAGATAAGAAATGTTTTTAATCACTAAACTTTGATTGTTATCTAGATCTTGATTTGTATTTATTGATTTTGATACTTGCAACAATGGACTCATTTGATATAAATAATCTATGATAGGGTATGTGGGTGAATGGGCATGTTTGTAATTAAAGACATGACCACTCACTTGCATATCTTAACATAGATTAGGTATCAATAATAATTGTTAATACAGATTGGTTTACATAGTACTAATTCATTATTGTGTATAACTCACACATAATACTTGCATGATAAAAAATATCAAGATGCCAAATATGGATAAGCATTTTTAGTCAAGTTGATAATAATATGAGATAAACAATGATCAACATATACAATCATGTTGATAATCATATGAAATACATCTACAAAATTTTCTCAATGAAATATATATAAGTGCATCAGTTGTATTCAAAAAGCAATATCATAATAACATTGAACTTATGTATATCAATATGTAAGTCATAATGATATGATATATGCATACAATTCATATTTTTTACTTATAATGTTTCTCTGATTGAAGCTACATACTTTAATAGTTATCCTATTTATAGCTCTAAAATTAGTGCACATTCTCCATTCTCTATTCTTCTTAGGCTCCAATACAACAAGAACCACACAACAAATCATTTTTTTTCTAATCATACATTTCTCAAGTAATGCACTTGTCTATTCAATTCTTCATTCTCTACAAGTTTTAGTCTATGTGGTACTTTATTAGATAAATTAGCTCTAGGTATCAAATCCATGCAATGACCTATACTTCTCACATGAGATAAACCATCAAGGACATTATAAAAAATAATAACTTGAACTTCCATCAACAAAGATCTAAACTTAGGTGCATGTTGAAGTTCATCTTATTTCTTAATTTTTATATAGGAATCAAAGAAAAGTAAACATTATGTCTCTTGATCCATTTAAAAAATTGATTTCCTTCAAGCGAGTAAACTCTAACTGTAGTACAAGAATCTCCTCAAGTTTCTCAATCAAATGCAACAATACTTGTTTATTTTGATTAGCCAAATAGTATATTGATTCAATCCACCATCATGCAAATATTTTCTATCATACTACCAAGGCCTTCTCAAAAGAATATGTCATCAATCAATAGAAATAATATCACACAAAATCATCAAAGTAATTCCCAATCTTGAATTTCACAAGGAATTTTTCACTCACTAGTAATTTGTGTTCATCCTTGATCCAAGCAATGTGATAAGGTTTAGGGTGCTTCAATTTCCACATCTTCAACTTAGATACTAACTCCTTAGATGCAAAATTAGTAGAACTACCATTATCAATGATCACTTTGTAACATTTATCTTCAATCTTAGATCTGGCTTTAAAGAGACTTTTCAATTCTACAAGTTACTTGTCATCATTAGGTTCTCTCCTTTCTTAGGCTCTTTCAGAGGATCAATAGCTTCCTCTTGAATCAAACCAATTCTGCTACTAATTTGTGGCTTCTTGTAAAAAAATATACATTTAAAAGCTCTATACCCTTCTTTTCAACATTTAAAAGAAATTTTCTTAAACTAAGATCTATCTTCCCTCTTTCCATTACTATTATTTCTCGGGTAAGAAGAAAAATTACCTCTAGTACATTACCTCTTTCCCTATTAGCATTGTCATCTTTCTATTCAAATTTACCTCTATCATGATGCACGTACTATTAGATCTTCAACTTTATCCATAAGATCTACCTCTGCTCCTTTGAAATCTTCTACCTCTTTCTCTTTTTCTATGTTCATGCTTCTTTGTGAAAATATCTTCAACTTTCAAGGCATACAAATATGCTTCTTCAACACTTTCCATTTTTACAAAGCTAATTTCATCTTGTATAAAATTCCTTAAACCATTCAAATATCTAGCAAATTTCTTATCCTTATCATCAACATCTCTAGATCTAATATCCAACTTATATAATTCCTTAGTCTAATCTTTCACACTCATATCTTTGTGTCTTATATTTTGAATTATTCTCAACAAATTAACATGATAATCAAGAGGAAGAAATTTCTTTTTCAACTTACCAACCATCTTTACCCAAGTCTTGATATTTTATTTTCCTCTTCTTTGCATATTAGTTTGCAAGCATTCCAACCAAAGAGAAGCATGACCTCTCAACTTTGTAGCTACTATGTTCACCTTTCTATCTTTAGGAATACTTTCATAATCAAAGAACATTTCAATCTCAGAGATCCAATCTGACAAGACATCAATATCCAACTTTCTACTATAGAAAGATAGTTGAAAAGAAGGCCTAAAATTTTCTCTACTTAAGGATCTCAAGAGTCTTCCTTCATCTTGTTCAACCTCAGGTTTAGGATCATATGCAATTTCTTCTTCTTCATCAATAACATCATCAAGGTGTACTCTTGTTCTCTAGGATATTTTAATAGCTTCAAGTCTATCTTCAATTTATGTCTACATGTCTATAATAGCATTATCTACATTTCCTCTATCTTGAACCATTTTTACAATAGTTCCTATAAGAATTGTAACCTTTACAAGTTATAGGCCAAAAAATTGGTTTGCCACCCTACAATCAATCCATAGCAAGGTTCTCTACAATCCAAAACTTTGCAAGGAAAGAAATCACACTCTGATACCACCTGATGCAAGGCCACAAGCCCAAAGAAGGAAATCCTAAGATATCATCACTAAGAGTTACACATAGAAGCCAATATACAAGATAAACCATTAAAAATTATATATAATCCAATATAGATATGTGAGACAATCTTCCATTTGTTGATCTCCATGTTGTGTTGACTATCAATGTCAACCACTTAGTCATTTCCCAGGAAAAGTTAGTCTCATCAATGTGACTGAGCCATCCAATGAAGGCCAAATGATTATGGACTTGTTCACATTTCAGTTTGTGTCAAACAATTCTTAACTAGTTGTCGAGCACGCTAGTATGGACCTAGTGACAGTTTATGCCAAGTAAAGATAAAAGATGTCAAACTAAGAAAAGTAAATTTATGTAGAGTGAGATAGTTACTACCTAGCATACAAAAGTTGAGGGAAAACATGAATATTAGTATGGATTGAGCCTCAAGATATTCAAGTGTCGAGTAAACCAATTTTTACATATGTGTTTGTGATGACACATACACTTATGTAAACTACTTTGGCCAACTTCTACACTTGATTTACATATTGTAGAGATAGCTAAGGAGGTAATTACACATTTTTTTAGAGGACATAAATACCTAGGAAGGTAGAGTAACTGATCAGAAAATTGGAAGGACTAAGAGACAATAGGGAGAGATCTGGGTCACTAATCATGATCTAGAACCTTCTCTAGTTGTTTATTTAAGAAGGGTCCAAGCCCTAAATCTATGTGTATGTGAGAAGGATCAAGAGATATTGAAGAGACAAGTGTATGAGTGAAGGAAGGCTATGTTTGATAATTCAAAAGTAGAGATCACTTGAGAGCAACCTAGCAGTGACGGGAAGAATAGAGTATATTAGCTAAGGAGATCAAATTAGATAAGGAAAGAGAAGATATGTGACCTAGCATCAAAGTGTTAACCAAAGGATAAGGTACTGAGAAATTTTTACAAGTGAATTAGGGTAAATCTCTTAATAGAGTGGTTTTAACATAGGTCTATTTAAATCTCCTAATAGAGTGCTCACTTAGTTGTAAGTTTTAAATCCTTTGGTCAAGATAGACTAAACAAGTCTTGTAAGTTCTTAGTAGTCAGACCCCTCATAGGGTAGATCATTAGAAGTGATCGAACATTGTAGCCTTGACAAACACACTTTATTTCTATAGTAGTGAAGATTTGTGGGTGTCATCCCTACCCCAGTTTTACCTTCACCTTGGGGGATTTCTGGGTAACCAAATCTTGTGTGCTATTTTATTCATTTACTTTCATGTTTATGGATGTAATGCACACTTAGATCTATTTACAATATTATAGTTTATGGTTATATGATTCATGATCTAAGATATGAGATGGATTATAGGTGAATACATTTGATTTGTTATTTGTTTAAAGAAGAAAAAAGTTTTAGTAGATCCCAATTCACCCCTCCTCTCGGTATCTTGTCATTCCAATAAGACTTCCAAAAATTGATATTAGATCTTTTTTCTCTTAGAAGCAGTCTAACAACTCGAGATTTGAGATCTTGGAGATGGAGGCTTATAAGTTGGGAAAGATCATTGAAAATTAGAAGCTTGATATCCAGATCCTACTGCAACAACTTGAAGCAACAAGAGAGGTGTTAAATAAATCCTTAAAGAGAAGAAAGGCCTTAGATATCCAACAAAATGATACTCTATATGAAGAAGACACTGAAGGACTACTTGACAATGGAAATTCTATTGAAAGTGATGCAGCCATAGAAAACCTATTGGAGAAGAACAACATTTTGAATGAAGAAGTTAGAGGATTGAAAAGAGAACATGAAATCCAATAAGTAAGACTATGTGAAGTAACTGAAGAGAAAAAGAAAGATGGAGGAGATAAAATCATGGAAGAAGAAGACATAAGAAAAATTGCTACCAAACTTGATGAAATGACATTTGATGTGTAGAAGCTCACAAAAAATCAGCTAGACATGATTAATCAGTTGCTACCTGCAAATCAATAACTAAATAGGAAGGAGATAGATATTGAAAATTCGAGATCAAAAAATGATCAACTGAGAATTAAGTTAAGATCTAAAAAGGAACTCATTGAAAGGATGAAAAAATCCAATTAAGCTATAAGGAACTTTGAAGAACTCATGAGATCATCAAGAACACCTAGTGATACCTCTGGACTAGGATATACCAATCACCTTTCATCCATTGAAGAAGAAGAATATTATAAGAGTGGAGAACAAAGGAATGCAAAGCCAAAACTCAACAAACCCACATGTCATCACTATAGAAAATAAGGTCATACAAAAAATATTTGTAGAAGCAAGATTGGTAAGAAATACCCTAAACCAAAATTCAAAGGTTATTGTTTTAATTACAAGAAGAAAGGACACCAAGCACATGAATGCATGCCAAAATCTAGCAATACACCAGTTGCACCTAGATTTGAAGGTTGTTGCTGCAAATATCATAAATATGGAAATAGATCTCAAGAATATAGATCCAAGGAAAAACCTAATTGGATAACCAAGAACAAGCTAATGCATCTAAACAAGGTAACACTCATAATTGGGATTATAAAACATGGTATAGTTGTCACTATTATGGTAAATATGGACATGTAGTACCTCTTGCATTTGCAATCTGTACCTTGTTATATTTTGATTCAAGATATTTTTGTGCTCATGTTATGTTTCACATTTGAGATGATCTGAGGGTTGGATGTTATACCTTGATTTTAGTATCATAGATGATATACTACTATGTTGTTTAGTTTATCATATTTGCATGATGATGCCATTTTGAGATGATAGGATATTTTGTGATGATATCTAGTTATCTAGTATTTGGACATATCTCTGATTATGTTATGTGATGTATTTAATGCTATGGTTATTTACTTCATTCTTGCTTCATTATGCTTTATGAAAACATGACTTATCTAAATGGATTATTTTAGTATAATTAAATAAATTTTTTAATTGGATGATTTAATGCACTTATTGCTTTGGCTACATTCTTATATGAAATTACACTTGATCGTGTGTTTTAGTGTGTAGGATTTATATCCTTGGTAGTGGCACATGGAGTTAGTGATTCAACTATTCATATTTGCCAATGTCATCCCTATATGGTTGACATATCCTTATATAAATGTTTAATTAAACCTTCTAATGATTTTTCAAATCCAAACTCATTTACATTATGTGATTAGACCAATAAGCATTTTTTTATATTTAGAGTTTTACATTGTCACTAAGTGTTAAGGCCATCTATGATTTTAGTTTCAGGGTTTTCAGAATTTATTTAATTAAATTTTAATTTCTAGCAACTTTTCCATAGATGAATTCCTATTACTAGGAATAACCTATTTTTATTTGGGTTGACTTGGAGTCTAGCTAGTCTAATTGGCTATTTTCTCTAATTGATTATTCACTCAAAAAGTGAATTAGTATTGCAAGAGGAATTTAATTCCTCACTTCTCACTTTTGTAATTTGGAAAATTGAGAGCTTTTTTTGAAATCCTTTTTTGAAGGATTAGTTTTCTATTTTTTGTGAGAGCTACAGGTGTGGGATCTTCACAATGACAAACTCATTGGATCCATCTCGAGAAGACCTTACTTTGTCGTCATTTTTTACTGTATCTGTAGATTATTTATTTTACCTGGCTTTTTTCTATTTTTTCCCTTTTGGTTGTTAGGTAGGGCTCTCCTATTTTCATGTTTTAGCTCTATTTCTAGTTTTGTTTCTAGTAGTTGTTTGTTTGGAGGTTGAGAACTAGTGTTCCCCTCTATTTCTATTTGCTAGTTCTACCTAGTTGTGTGGGTATGAACATTTTCCCAATTTTTGGGATAATGGTTTGGGGTTTCACACTGTTATGCAGGCCATTTTTGTATACAATGTCTGAACCTATTTATTATTTTATTTTCATGGATTTAGTACCTAAAGACCAAACGAGTTTTATTTTCTAAGTTTTGAGGTTTTCACCTCATTTTGTGTGCCACCTTATTTTTCTCAAATTTTCTTGGCATGATGTTGGTCATGGACCTAGATCATCCATTGGGATGCCAATGAGATTATTGTTACACTTTCATGTTGCAATGGGATGCATGATGTATACATCCTCCTGGGCTTGTTTCCAATTGAGTGATATTTTGCTTGTGTTCTCATCCAGTCCTTATATTATGATCTTCATGATGGTGGTACACCACATATGAGTATGTGTGCGTACATTGTTGGGTGATTTACAAGGCTCGATCTTCCATGGTTTTCTGGAAGTTTGATCATTTGGGGTTGGGTTGAGAATGTGCATGCCTACGAGCACTCATCATTGGATAAGCATGGGTAGGGTAGGATAGAATATGGAGGGGGATTCTATCTCTGTAGCATGGTGTCCATGCCCAATGCATTCACATGTAGAAGTTTTAATCAAGTGATAACTAAATAAAATAATGGGTGGTAATAAACTTAAGATAATAAAAGGGATTCTGGATTTTTCTCCTTCCATTGGGAAGTGAGAGCTGCCATTACTAACTTGGGCTATTTGATGCCAAGTGACTCTCCATGATATCAGCCCCTACATAGTATCCCATTGAGTGTTGGACTAGGACCTGTAGTACTTGCACTATCTCATGTTCTTGGTTTCAGTCTTCATTACTGTCTGGTGTAAGTGTTAGTCATGGACATTTTCTTATTGTGTATTTGTGATTGGATCATTATCTCCATTAGCATGATGGGAGTGGACCTACAAGTTTCACATGGTTGGGAGGCATAGCTACCCATACCACAATTGGGGATCAGTGTATAGAGACAGTCTATAGTCCTAGTGCAATTGTTGCTAGATGTTTTCACTTGGTACTTTGGGTTGCAAAGTATGCTTTCTTGTGATTTATGATTCATTAGAATGCTTATATATCATGTTTAGATGATTTTAGTATTGACACTTCCTTTCTATGATGTTTAGCATATGATTAGATGATGTTATCTGCTTAGTTGGAGTATCTATTGCTTTTGGTGTAGCATGTTAGGTTTCTTGTTCTTATGATGTTATTACACTTTAGTAGTGACATAATTATAAGATAGCTCTGACTATCTAGCTAGCAGTTTGGGATATTACGTGTGGGGGATGGATAGGACCTTTAAGGTCTCATGATGCCATTATGATTGGGAGGAATTTCACTCTTAGCTTGTTATTTTAGTACATTGCAATGTTGCTTTCAGTTCTTCCCCCTTAATGCTATGTTAGATGATTAGATGCAATTCTACCTTGTAATTAGTGTTTCAAGTGTCTATGCCTCGAATATGGATCTGGTATTCCCTGCTATGGAGGTTCCAACTTCTTGTTTTATCCTCTTGTTTGTATTGGAGTATTTCTTTCTTTTCCGGGGTGACCATGCATTAGCATTGGGTGATGTTTTAAAGTATCACACGTTGAAAGAAGAAGAATCATGCAACACTAAAAGTATCACATGCCCAAAGAAGAAGAATCATGCAGCATTGGAAAGTATCACACGCCCATAGAAACTATATTGTGCAATACTTGGAAATATCACATGCCCATTGGAGAAAGGTCATACGATACTGGTAAAGTATCACATGCCTTCAAGAGAAGTGTCACCCAGACCCTAAAGTATCAAACTCCTTTAGAAATGTTGAATGATACTGGAAAGTATTGCACAATGTTGTATTAAATTATCACTGGGTCTTGGAAAAATGTATTTGGGCAGACAATGAGCACTTTTCAATTTGACCAGAAGTTTTTTGAAGTTGTTTTGGCTACCCTCTATAGTGTTCTTGAACACTTTGGAATTGCATTTTGATTTCAAAATATTTCAAATTTGAAATTCTTTATTTCTTTTCATGGTTAGTAGGGGCATTTGGAAATCCATTGGCATTTGGTTGTTTTTCTAGTCTTCCATTGTGATCTTTGTGATCCTCATATGTTGTATGTCATATGCATCCATACTTGTTTCAATTTTTAAAAAATTCTTGGCTTCTATTGAATCCTTGTTCTAAGGATCTTCGAGTGGGGCATTACATGACACATTGTAAAAAATTGTATTAGGACACATTTTAGAGGCAAGTATAAGAGTTGGATGAATGAAAGCTTAGTTTTCTAGTGTTGTGACTAGATTAGACATGTAAGAAAGAACTCTAGGACTTGAGAACCAACAACTATCAATGAGCACAACAAAGGAAAAGGAAAAGTTGATGCAGAATAATCAAGGAATGAGATGAATTAAACCTGGAGAAAGAAGGAAGCTGAAGGCATTGGTGGAGCTAGTGAATTTGAGATCACCCAATCCAATGGATTAGGTGATTACAATATTTCTAACTGAGAAAAGAAGGTATGTAAGGAACTATACATTTGAATGATATATTTTTCATCAATTCCTATGTTGACAAGATAAGTTAAAATTCCATATTTGCATGAATTAAGATGTATTAGGACATATTTGAGGCCAAGAACCAAGTAAAGAGCTCATATGCATAATAGATTTTGAGAATTAGTATTAGTTTCTATAGTGACTGAGTATTACTATATGAATTAGGCTCCCATATAAAATAAGTAGATATGTTGATCGAGCTAAGCATGGAAATGGTGGAGACCGAGTGGTGATTATGGTTGAGTGATGGAAAGAAGGTATTGTGAACAAAGTTTTGTGTAAAGGCTAAGACAATTATATTGCACCTATCATAGTATGAAGTATTTATTGAAGACCTAATCTGACCATTTGAAGGTATATATCAAAATTTGAAGATCATTTTCATTTACCAAGCAATTTCAAACTTATAGAGTGATTCCATAGTGTGCCATAGGCAAATTGCAAAGTGAAGTAAGTAAGACTTGTGAACCAAGTTTAATTGTTTTGTGAAGTTGTAAAAATTTATTTTGAAACCCAAGTTTGAAAATGGCATTATCTATATCTGGTACTAGAAAGGAAGTGTTGAAGGATGGTAATGCACAAATTGTAAGGAATTATCAATTCCCCCACCAAAATTTAGCACATACGCGGATGTTGCAATGATTGGAGTGTTAGAAATTTTTTAGCGCTCCCCTCGGAATTCGTGACAAGGCCTTAATTATCTCATGTGTACTATAAGTTGAGTGGTTGTAGATCAATATTGATAGATCAATCTTTTGGTGCAATGACAACCCCACTCTAACAAGTGGTATACAAGCTTGGTCACAAGTTTGAATCCTCAACTCCTTGAGTAATGCTAAGGGGGAGATTGTTAGAAATTAGTTCAACACTCCCCCTAAAATTCATGATAAGGGCTTAATCACCTCTTGTGTACTATAATTTGAGTGGTTATATCAACATTTATAGATTGATATTTTGGTGCAACGACAATCCCACTCTAACATAGAGATGCATAAAACACTTATCATTCACTAGTACATTTGGCCTCTATTTTTGATGAAAGATTTTGACAAGAGGCCAAATTGGCCTGTGAACTAATTTTTTTTGTTTTTTAAAGTTTATGCTCATGTGTATGTGGGGTGTCAAAATAGCCACAAACAAGGGATGTTAAAATAGACACGGACATGGGATTATATTTGAAAGTTGAAACACATTTTTCATTGTTTGCAGGAGGAGGTAGGTTCACATACAAAGGCTGGTTCACATTAAAAGCGGGTAAGCTTTTTTTGAGGTAATGCATTGCAATGCATGAAAAAGTTGAGAGACCCACTTTGTATATACTTATAATCACACTTCTTTAAAATCCCTACACAAAAACCAAGTAGCTGGCTAGTTTGGGTGATTTATTTTTTGAATTATGCTTATTTTATACACATGGAATATCTTTTCTCCTTGCGTGAAACCCTCTAATTTTTTTATAGGGCCACAAGTGTATATAAGTTGAGTGGTTATATTGACATTTATAAATTGATATTTTTGTGCAATGACAACCCCACTCTAACATAGAGATGCATCAAACACTTATCATTCACTAGTACATTTGGCCTCTATTTTTGATGAAAGATTTTGACGAAAGGCCAAATTGGCTTGTGAACTACCTTTTTTAATTTTAAAGTTTATGCTCCCGTGTATGCCAAAATAGCCACGAACATGGGGCATTGAAATAGCCACAAACAAGGGATGTCAAAATAGACACAAACATGGGATTATATTTGAAAAAAAATTAAAAGTTGAAACACATTTTTCATTGTTTGTGGGATTCATTGTTCATAAGAGGAGGCAAGTTCGCATACAGAGGCTGGTTCACATACAAAGGAGGTAAGATTTTTTTGAGGTAATGCATTGCAATGCATGAAAAAGTTGAGAGACCCACTTTGTATATACTTAGAATCACACATTCTTTAAAATCACTACATAAAACCCAATAGCTGGCTGATTTGGGTGATTTATTTTTTGAATTATGCTTATTTTATACACATGGAATATCTTTTATCCTTGCACAAAACCCTCTAATTTTTTTATAGGGCCACAAGTGTATTTTTTGGTAGGGGATCTCTGAAGACAGACCCAAATGCATATTGAGAAAGAATGGGTTACCCTCACCAAAGCAAAATCCCCACAAAATTGTTCTTCTCAAACAGGACAAGGGTGATTCCTAGGGTAACCTAAGAGCATTCCTTTGAAGATTGACTAGCAAACCTTTAATCTAGGGTAACCTGAGAGCCTTTCCAATGTAATATTTTGCATGATTTCAATTGAATGTGGAGAGGTGTAGATAAAAAAATTCTGAGTAATTTTTAGGAAACCACGCAAGGAAAAAATGTGCATTTGATTACTAGAATGTGACTAGTATACTGTCATAGGGTAAGGTTTTTGAGTGTGTAAAGTTGTAGTAGGGCTTTGTCCATTTTAAAATATGGATATAATATTGTGAAAATAGTATAATAAGAGTATATTGATGTGTGAAAGATCTATATTAAGTCTAAAAACAATATTTTTGGATTGGATACAAGAAATTGCAAATTTAGAGTAAACTGTCATAACACGATAGCAAGGTATAAAATTTGTTTTTATTTGATTTGATAAAGATATTTAGTGTGTCAAGATGGTTGGATTTTTGGAAAATCAATAGAGATGTTTAAAAGTGTCTTTAATGGTACAGGTAAGGAAGATACTATATTTTAAGGTTACTAGATGGTTGCCTTAACCTATATGCTAATAGGAAAGTGCAAACTTTTCAAGTTTGGGTTATGGGCAATGTAAATTCTGATCACATCATGATAAAAGTTTCTTTAATAGTAGGGGTAAGGAAGATACTATATGTTAAGGTTACTAAATGATTGCATTAACCTATATGCTAACGGGAAAGTGCAAACTTTTCAAGTTTGGGTTAATGGCAATATAAATGTTGATCACATCATGATAGTATTCCAAAGGTGTAGCTTTTCATCAGAATGAACTTGTGGAAGGGCTTAGTATTCTCATTAAGTCATGCAAACCCTGATTAGATTTGTCATGTTTTTTATAAAGGATGATTGGCCTAAAATAAGATAGTGTTGTGGTAGGTCAGACATATACAATCATGATGAATGCAAAGAATTAAATAGGGAGAGAGATATGAACTATGAAAGAGTTTTCAAATGATATGTTAACCATATTTTACGTATATATAGGTGAAGACTAAGAACTAATCTTGTGATAGGGAATATGTATGAACACAAAATTCTTCAACCAAGTGAGAATAATGTTCTCATGCAAGTTGTTGGTTGGTGGATACAATGTTAAGGTTTGGTAATCCTATGGTCATGATTGTAGGAGTTATGGATGATACCTTAAGAAGATACTATTTAAAATTGCTTATGTAAAATTATTATCCATATTTTTATCAAGGGTTGCAATTTATGTCAAAGTTTTTCAATTGATATTGGGATTATTCTTTTTTTCATCTTAATAATGGATCATTAAATGTGTTTGATTGAAAAGAACAAATGTTTAAAAGTAAAAACAATCATATTCTAGTTTATAGATTGTGAAAAACTAATATGAAGAATCATTTAAAAATAAATCATTAGTCCTCTTTCTTTGAATGTATTTACCATCCAAGTTTGTGATGCAGGAGCATCTTGCATGGAAAATTTTTATAAAAAAAAAAAAAACAGAAAAAAAAAATTTGTGGAGGAGAGAGAAAGTGACCAAAATTAGAGGAAAAATAATAAAAAATAAAAAGGAGAAAAAAAGGAAAAGGAGATTTCTATTTTCGAGGTGCATAGGTGGCGTAATAAAAAATAAATAAAAAATAAATGGTTGTCATTCCATTTATCGAGGTGTGTGGGTAGAATTCTAGAAAGTTATGAATATTGTAGAAAGTTGTGGATAATGTAGAAGGTTGTGGAGGAATTCTAGAAGCTTATGGATAAGTCATGCATTGGGTGGTAAGTGCCTATTTAAGCAAGGCATATGAGCATTTCTAATCAAGCTCAAGAAGGAGCTCAAAAAATAGAAGCTCAAGGAGTAGCTTGAGGAGTAGAAGCTCAAGGAGAAGCTTGAGAAGTGGAAGCTTGAGAAGGAGAAGCTCGAGAAGGAGTAGCTTTGGAAGTAGAAGCTTGGAAAGCTTGGAAAGTTTCAAGGTGTGAAAGAGGAGGAAGTGAAGAGTGAGTTTTCCTGAGTCTATGAATAGAGCGACGAATGTGAGGCAGTTTACAGCAGGATTGTGGTGGAGTTGTGAGTGTAGACAGAGCGCCGAATGTGAGGCAGTTTACACTTGGATCTTGGATAAAGTTGGAGAAGAGCTAGTGGCTGTGGTTTAGAAAAAAAGAGGTTGCTTGGTGGCTTGCAAGTACAAGTTGAGATCTCAGAGGTTTCTACCAGAGTGTGGATCTGGACTAGCTTGGGTTTGGATTGGATCTTGAGAGATCTTGTTGCATTCTTTGTCATGAGTTAGTAAGGGTGGTGTGGCCCTTTTTCAGTGGTATCAAAGCGTACCTTCATCAGTGGTATCAGTGTGTATCTACATTAGTTTGAAACCTCATGCTCTCTAAGTAGCATATTGATCTTCAACTGAATCTAACATTGGTTCAAACCACTTGGCATCAAGAGTTATACCATGCACCCTCTATGTTTCTCCTATGTGGAAGAAACATCATTTAACATGTAAGATCATCTAAAAAGTTTATACTTAGATTTGAGTCCTAGTTGATCCATGAAAAACTGATCAATCCTATATATCAAGAAGAAACTCACAAAGTTCTTTAAAAACAAAAACCTGTTTGAGAAATGGTGTCACCCTTGCTATCAAGAAGTGACACCATTAGATTATCTTGAAGGTTCTATACAGGGTTGTACCAAGTTGGGATCATTAGCAAAAATAAGAGAGTAAAAATTATAGTTGCAGAAATAGTTACTTAGAAAGAAAAATTTGAATTCCATGCAGTTTTTTTTCTTCCATTTACTTCAGAAGGACTTGTTTGGAATTCTCTTTTGAAAATACCAACTGAAAACAAAAGGAAACTAGTATCATTGCTTTACACTTTACATCCATGATTCATTTTAGCAAATAAAAGAAACATCTAATGGGCTACTCAAAAGGTGAAGCCATATGTTGGATTGCAAATGAATGTGTAGCCTCGACAACAAAAATTTTAGAAGTATATATATACAATTTAAAACAAAAAACCTTTAATTGACATGTATTTTCCTCCTGTTCAATATCAAAAAAAGGGCTATTAGAATCTTGCTAGATAGTCCTAATAATTCATTATTGCACCATGTTTCCCCAAATTACAAACTAGAATAACCAAGGAAGGGTGAAAGGATAGAATTAGGTTTTCTTGTCTATGAGAAATTTATTAGTCTTAGGATTTGACAAGTTAAAGCTTGTCAATGGGCAAAATTTTGAATATTCAAAAGTTATTAGAGTGGATTATAAAGGGCACATCAAATGCACACATTTTGACAACAAACTAGTAGCTTTAACTTAGAATGGAAATGTTTAATCTACTAACTTGAGATTAATTACATGACTTGGACCAAAAAAACACAAATATGTTTATTTGGAATAAAAGATGAACATTAAACTAGGTAATTCACCACATCCAATTCTGAATATGGTGTACTCCAATAGGCAATGCTTTGTGCAAGTCATGGAGAAATTGATTGAAGAGATGACCTATAACTATCTGGAATTTGTAAATGTTAAAATTTTAGTTGATGTGGATACAAAAAATCTCAAGAATGATAGCTGACCTTCATCATTCTTCCGTACACTTCCACAAAATGTCTAAATAGGAAGTGGATCCTGTAGGCAATTAAAATCCAAAACCAATTATATTCAGTTTGTCATTTATTGTTAGCAAACCCTTTTTTCCCTACTTAAGGAGCATTATAGAAATTCAAAAAATATATAAGCAAATAGGATTTGGTGATATAGAACTCTGTAATGTTTACCTGGTAAATTTTCGCATAGGCCAACATCAGCATTGAGAATGACTGTTGATCTGGTATATAAAACTTGTCATGATCTAAAGCCTCCATTACTTTAACCTTTTACTTAATTAAATTCATGAAGTTAACTACTATAAAGATTTAGTCCATATGATAGCATGCTATTCAGATATATAATTCACGGGAATGTGCATCAAGTTGTGGTGTCAAAAACATGACAAAGTTTTTTTTAATTTTCAAAAACACGTATGCACTATATCGGACATGCTCTTTGGCTTGGGATACACAAGCCTTAGGCTAGTGGATTCCAAGCCAAAGAGCATGTACACTATAGCATGTATGTGCTTTTTAAAAGTAAGAAATTTTATAAATGGGCTGCAAACCCACGACCCATTTTATTCTTTTTGCATTTCTCCTCACAGTGCACATGCATATTGAAGAAATTGAAGAATTTTATCACACACATCCTCAAAATGTCTCCTCATCACTGAAGTTCAAGATCAAGATCACGTCATATGTTTTCTACTCTCTTTTTTGCATTGTTTTATATGTTTTTGCATTGTTTTGTAAGTTTTACATTGTTTTGTAGGTTTTTAAAAATTTTGCTTTAAATTAGTTTATTTATTTAGATTACAATTGGTTTCTTATCAGGAAATGTGAATAATGAACCACCAAATCCCTAGCCAGATCAACAAAATCAAAATGAAAACCCTCCACAAGATCCAAATCAAAACCCTCCAAAACAAGAGCAAGAAATTTAGCAACCTGCACTGATTGGAAGACCTCCTCCTGACACCCAAGAAAACATAATGAATGAAATAAAAAGAGGAAAAAATGAATTAGAAGCATTCATTGGTAGGTTGAAAGCTTGTGGACAAACCAATCCGATGAGAGCACAATTGGCATCCTCCCTCAAGTCCATTATGACCCATGTAGCTTCTATTAGTGGTTAGTTAGATATTTGGCATGTTAAGAGGGATAAACAAAGAAGATATTATGCAAAAAAATTATCATATCAAGATGTTAAAAAAATAAATAAATAGCAAAAGGTAGCATTTGTGCATTGTTTAAAAAGCTTGGAGAATAAGATACTGTTAAACATACAACTAAAAGGTTCCCCATCCATTGGTGCATACATGATGGTATTAGAAATAACTTTTTGGGATAGATGGTGGATGATCTTTGATGAACCTCCCTACAATAATCATGTGGTTCCAATGTATTTCTTAAAGAAATTGTATTGTGAATTTTTCCTTGGGGAGATCCCTAATTATTTTGATATATCAAAATCTCAGGGTAGAGGTAGGGGGTCATCATTTGAGAGGTCGGGGGCTGGGGGCACGTCGTGACCCTAATGTAGTCAGGGCACCTATTGTCAAGCCACAGGGTGAGCATGTGATTATTCCTTTAGTTGTGAAGGAACATGTAGAGACCAACACTCTAGGGACTATTAATGCTTTGATGTAGACCTTCATTCATTACACAAGTCCATTAGTTGAGGAGCAGCCTTCTGTGCATCGCAATCACATGTGCACATCATGTGGATCCTTATGCACATTTGGCAGTCATGCTAGAGACAATATGGATGATGGGCTAGTCACTGATGAATTCCTAAGTGACACATTTGGCATTGACACACATGTAAATTACAATTATAATAAACTAATATGATCACATTTCATATGTATAGTGAATGACTAATTAATTAGCACGTATTGACATTGTTCAAAATTCAGGGTAAGAGTGTTGTCGGACCTAGTATAGATTTCTCGACCCCATTTTTCATCCTATCGACAAGTCAATATGTATGTATCAATTTAATCATTTAAATTAATACATATATTTATTAAGTAATCATATGAAGGATTGACAAAATTTTTTTATGCATGTGCATTAGTTCTCTATTGGACCATAAACATTCACAAGGGACTTCGAGCCTAGGAATGATACGAGCTTCGTAGAGGTACATGTGTTTAATGTTAATTTAAGTCATTTGATTATATTTGTTGCATGTTTCATGTTACATGTAAGTTGTATTATATGACATGCAACTTTTGATGTTTGAGACTCCTCCTCATCTTCACCAGTCCATTGATCGTGGAGTTGCTATAGTGATGGCTAGTTCAAAGCCATTGACCAAGGTATGAAATAATTTTCTTGATTTATTTGTTGTTTATAATAGTTAGTATCAAAATTTCCAATGTTATTTATAAGTGATTATATTAATTGAATATTTGTAGGGCCTTATTACACCTGATCGTTTGCGAGCCTTTGAGGTGGACGTACATAGTGAATATTTGATGGGGGTAAGAAAATAATTAATTTTGTTTGTACATATATTTTGATTTCAATGTATAATAGTTATTGATTCATATCTACTTTGTTTATATCAACTCGAGTTAGAGAAGAGCCTAAACAAGAGGACGAGTGAGCATTCATGAGGAAGACCCCATCATCCCCATTATCTCCCTCCACAAGACAATTAAAGACCTCTAGGGATTTGTTTCCTTCCCCTCATGTAAAGGAGAAGATATAGTTGATAGACACACATGTATAGGCATTAGTGGACATATATGTTGGATTTTATGTCAGTGGGCATATTCGATATACATTTGATGTATATATGACATTTTATATTTGATGTATGACATATATTTGATGCATGGAATTATTAGACTTATGATATTATTGGTTAATATATGATATGTTTGTCCATGTATGACAACCCAAGCATCAATAATGAACTTATGATAGGTTATCACAACCCAAACAAGGCAAGGAACCTAATCAGTAGGTTTTCCTAAGTTCAAAAACACCAAAACATAAGGATTCTCCAAAATCCTAATAAAGTGATTTTGTAGTGTCCAAACAACACTGATATACAGTTATAGTAGTTTTCCATTGAAAAGACTAGTAGCCCTTCAAACTGTAAATTGAACATACTATGGAAAAACACCAAATGAAGACACAATTTAAAGTGAGATTCAAACACCCTTTTAGGACATATAAAACATATGTAAACCTCACAAACTGAAAGAGAATAGAAGCCACTATTGTAACAACATTTGGAAAGTGTTGGTAGGCCTAATTAGGCTATAGTTACACTATAGGTACTCTTTCACATGTTCCAATCTGAATTTTTTTTATTGGAACATCTAGGGGCAAGTGAAACAAGTCCAAATCCAAAGTTATATACCTTGGATCACTCTGGAACAAAAGTTATAGTGACTGTGGTTAAATGTTGAATGGTGCATGTATGGAGCCATACACCTAGGGTATGGTGGAAAAATTCATTCCTTGCTTGGCCATTTATAAAACCTACAAAATCATGAAGTATATTGATAGGGCTTGCATTCCACTAAGGGGCATCAAATTACCATGGTGGAAAGTGCCAAAACAACAAGGCCCTAGGTGAAACCCTTGGTTTAATGCCGATTTCTAGGAACCTTCAAAAAAACTTGAATAACTTGCAAACTAAAAAGGATCAAAACATGAAACCAAGTGCAAATGAAAGTTAGCTCACCCCACTAACTCTTGGGGTCATTAGCACATGTCCCAACATCCGTTCCAATCTGTATAATGCTCTAAAACACATAATTTTATAGGAAAAATAGGTTATTTTATTGATTTATTGCCAAAATAAGTACATCATACCTATCACCTACCTATAAGGGTGAATATAGGTTTTCCAAAATAGTTATAAGGTTGGTTTGAACCAACTAGCCCTTTGTGGAAGAGTTTTTGAAAGTTTAACAACTCTTTAAGAAGTTGCTCAAAAGTTGTCAAGCAACTTTTTGAGCAACTATGAAAAGAAAGACAATCAAACCAAACTTCCTAAAACAAAATTATTCTAAAAAACCCAATCTACCATGGAAACTAGTACAGTCTACAAAAAAAATGTCAAAAATGCCTTAAAACTTAAAAACTCAGTAATTTTGCCTTCAAATATCATGCTATAGCATGCTAACCGTACACAATGATATTAACTTCTCTCATTTTAGGGTTTGGAAAGTCTTTATATCTCCTCCTAGGTCTTTCCCCTTCATCCTTATGGTTTGCATCAGCCCACTTCAAGTTTTAAAAGGAAAATCCATAATTTCATGCAAAATTAACATTTTACAAAAATTGCAAAATTGCAATATAGCAACTTTTGAATTTTTCTTGCTTTCTCTTCTTAACACTTCTAACTTGTTATTTAGGCTATCCCTTAGCAATTCCATGCTAGGGACCCTTCCCTAAGATAATGAATCATCCCTTAGGTTATTCATTCCCTATGGCAATGTATGCCTTGATTTAAGGCCAAAATAGTGACTCTTCTAAGGACATTAAATGACATCCAATACCCTAACTACTACACCTAGGTCTAATGATCCTTATTCTACTTACAAGGCTCACTTGGAGCATAACACAACAAAAATGAAAAGGTGAGGGCCCTATGATTCAAGGTGCCCCTACACCTCTCTCTCTCTCTCTCTCTCTCTCTCTCTCTCTCTCTCTCTCTCTCTCCATATTCAATCTAATGAACCAACTAGATCTACTCTACATTTTAATGTCTCAAGTATTACCTCGTGGTCTAACTTGTGAAATTTCCAAAGAGTCTTATTTTGTGGTTTTTCATCATATTTTATCAAGTGAACATTTGATGTGACAACAAGGTTTGAATAATGAAGAATCTTCCTTTTTATTTGCAAATCCCTAAATAACCACAATTTAGGGTTCTTCAAAGAATATCGTCTAAGCCACATGTCAGTTACAACCACTACACCAATATGGTACTCTAAACCTTCACCATCTATAACCGAGTGATTCAATTTTTGTTTGGCTTGGACACAATGAAACAAATAATAATCTATCCCTTCTTCATTATCTTCAAGTGCAATAACAACAAAAACATGGCCTGCAGTGATAAATGTATAAAACAAGGTCATTAATTTAGAAAATACTTAGGTAAAAGTTATAAAGTTACATATTGAAATTACAAATATGTATATATATATATATATGTATATATATATATCTGTATATGTATATATGTATATGTATATATATGTATATATACATATGTATATATATATATATACATATATATATATATATATATACATATATATATATACATATATATATATATACATATATATATATACATATATATATATATACATATACATATATATATACATATACATATATATATATACATATACATATATATATGTATATATATATATATGTATATATATGTATATGTATATATATACATATACATATATATACATATACATATATATATATATATACACATATATATGTATATACATACATATATCTATATATGTATATATATACATATATATATATATATGTATGTATATATATATGTATATATATACATATATATACATACATATATATATACATGTATGTATATACATATATATGTGTATATATATATATGTATATGTATATATATATATGTATATATATATGTATTACCAAGTTACACTAGATTAGACAAGCAGTCAAAGTCAATAGAAGAATCCATCTCTACCATTTCTAGTGCTTATGGGGTATGATAGGTGTCAATTGGGTCCAACACCTATATATCCAATTTGTCCACACATTCAGTCGACTCATAGTCATCCCAATTTTCTTTTGCACATGATGGACAATAACATGCCATTTTTCATGTGTGGATACTCCATGAACCTACATTAGAGCTTCTAAAAGAGTGCAACTAACTTGATCCTTTAGTGTGCAACAATCCTCATATGGTGCAATGTTAGTATTATCTATCAACCAAAAAAAACTATGAACCATAGACTCACTGTCCTTACCTGGACCCATTGTAGTGTTAGACCACTGGACGATGGATTTTTCATCTATCAATATTGCTCCATCTTTGCACTTTAGTTCTTCATGAGCTAAGGCTCTTTTGATTCGTGTGCCTGCACCAAGGTGCTTTCCCTTTCCATGACCACCCTTTGTGACATTCCATATATATTGAATTCTAGGCAATCTGTGAATCTTGCTCAACCAATAGAACATCTGTGCATTCTTAAATTCAGATGTGCAATTGTTTGACCAAATAATGTGTTGATGATATAGTATGCCCCTGCTAGCCAAATCTCCATAAAATAGTTTAAAACAACCATGTACAAACTCCATAGAATGTGATCAATCATCATTGATGTAAAAATGGTACTCTGTCAAAATTTTCCTATCATCCTCTCTACTTATAGGTGAATGCATAAATGTTATGTGAACAAATATGGAAATCTGTTGAGAAGTATAATACTTTTCTTGCATCTCATTTTTTGGTTGTTTTTTTTAGTTCTCTGCAAAGTCTACAATTGAAACAATGGTATCCAGTGAAAATGTATCCTTGCATAACTTGAATTGCAAATCCAACCATCGATTTCTACGTATGTGGTACTCCTTCAAAATCTTTACGAACTCACACATTGGAATCTTTTCAATGACTAAATCACATCTTTTACCCTGTTTCCCATCTTTTAGAGAATATGTCACTATCTTATATTTTTCATAATCTACTACTTCATTTCCAATTGCATGTGTACTATCCATATGTTCACAAGTTGATAAAAGTTGCAAAGAATCACAAAATAAGCATGTACCATCCAAGCATAATGTCTTGTAAAATTGTTAGCTATCTCCTATTTCACATAAATGTTGGATATGAATTCCTTTGAAGATCTAGGTGGCTCATTCATGTCACAATCCTACAAAACAAACTTAGAATGCAAAAACACACATAAATTCCTTAAAACATCAAAATGGTTAAAAAATTCAATATGTATCCTACAACAAGTTGTGCATGTATGATTTATCTTCACATTAAAAGGTTTAACCATCTCAAAATATCTTTGACTTATTCAGATTTGAGGATACATACCAATAAATTTTGCAAAAAAATGTGTCTAAGTTGAGTCTAAAAAATGCTTTGCATGTGGGTCACGATTTTGGCTACCAATCTTCCTTCTTACAACATCTCTTTGATTAGGGGAAACATGTGTGTTATTTGTCCAAAAATCTTCAATCAATGATTTCAAAGCTTCATTTATTTCTTTATCCTTTTGTGGTAGTCTACCACTAAATTTCCATAACTCATTTTTTGTTGGATCTTCCAATCTATCATGCCTTAGCATGGCTCTCCTTAGAGTACCTCTACTAATTTTCAATGTTTTTCTTGTCTTTCTCATGAGTTGAGCTTTCTTCATTTGGGTACTTACTATTGTTGATGTAAGTACTTGTCTTGTGATATTACTATCTTTGGTTTGTGATTTAAAACCTACTTTTTCATAAGCACTCATTAGATTCTTTACAATGCTTTTTTCATTTGAATCGTCCATCGTTCTTAGCCCAAGAATCTTCATTATAGGCCTAAATTTCAAATTTCTCATCATTTTAACAAATAATTTGCATTGAAATGTAATATTTCATTCTTCAAAGAATAATCTCCATATATGATTAATTTTTCTCTGACAAGTACGCTTGCTAATCTTGTCGGGAACTGATTTCAAAATGTTAGTATCAATATCAATCAAATATTTTGGTCTTCTAAAAAAAATTCTAGAAGGTGTTATAATCACTTCCATTCTCTCAACATTTTGAACATCAACATAAGGTTGAGTGCTTTGCATACCTTGAACTGAAGATGATGTGCCTTGGCAATAAGATGCAAAAGATGGAATATCACCTACTTGATATGTTGATGTTGTACTTTCAATATGACATGATGGAGTGTGTACATTGTTGGATCTACAAATTAGCTTCTCATCAACATGAGATGATGATATGAATCTAAAATTGGAAGATGGTGTAGCTTCACAATTCAATTGTCTTCTTGAGCATAATAGTCTCATTCATTCTCTTTATCTTTCCAATTCTTCCTCTTTGTTTCTTTGTATCAGTGGTTCTCATTCCTCTTCGAAAGTCAATTCTTCATTATTTTTTTGCAATTTTTTTTGTTCAATAGTAGTTTCATTTTATCTCTTTTAATTTTCAAATCTCTCTCCCTCTCTTCCATTTTTTGAGTTTTGGTTTCTTCCTTGGCATGATGATGATTTCTATATGTCAAATTATTCAAACATCTGAATTACTTACAATTTGTAAATTACAAATGATTTAGATACATATACAAATTACAATTATTTCAATGAATATACAATATATATTAAACAACTTGTCAAATTTTTAACAATTTTCAAATAACAATTCATTCAAACATACAAATTTCAATGAATTCATTATATATTAAACAACATCTCAAATTATAATTAAATTTGTCTCTATATAATAACAAAGAATATTTAAAAAGGACTGCACTAACCTTTTCTATAGAAAGAATATTCAAAAACCTTGCAAATAGTGTATCCAATGATTGAATTTGGTGTTTGCTAGCTTCAAATAGAATGAAAGAATGTTAAAAAAGCCTTTAAATAGTGTTTGCTAACTTCCAATAGCTTGAAATCCATGTTTTCTATCAAAACAACAAAATACACAATAGACAAAAAGTAGAATATGGATCAACAAGGACCCAAACTTTTGTTACAACCATTTTTTGGTATTTTCATATAGTGCATATGCACTATAAAGTGCATACGTAGTATCTGAAAAAAATCTCTCCCTATCCCAACATACCACATCCCCTACTCTCTCTCACTCTCTCTCCTCTCCCATCCTCTATTCTCTCTCTCACTCTCTCCCTCCTCTCCCACCCCCTACTCTCTCTATCTATCTCCCTCTCCCACTCCCTCTCCCACCAGCTACTCTCTCTCTCACTCTCTCTCCCATCCCCTACTCTCTCTCACTCTCTCTCCCCTCCCATCCCCTACTCTCTCTCTCGGGCTACTCTCTATCTCTCTCTATCTATCTCCCTCTCCCACTCCATCTCCCACTACCTACTCTCTCTCTCTCTCTCTCTCTCTCTCTCCCCTATCCCCTACTCTCTCTCCCTCTCCCACTGCCTACTCTCTCTCTCATCCCCTACTCTCTCTTGCTCTTGTTCTCTCTCCTCTCCCATCCCCTACTCTCTCTCTCTCATAGACACACACTCCCATCCCCCTCTCTCTTTCATAGACACACACTCCCATCCCCCCCTCTCTCTCTGTCTCCCACTCTCTCTCCCATTGCCTACTCTCTCTCTCTCTCTCACTCTCTCTCTTACACACATTTCCATCCCCCCTCTCTCTCTCTCACTCTTGCTCTCCCACTCCCTCTCCCACTGCCTACTCTCTCTATCCCATCTCCTACTCTCTCTCTTATGCACACTCCCATCCCCCCTCTCTCTCTCCCTCTCTCTCTCCCTCTCCCTCTCCCACCACCTACTCTCTCTCCCATCCCCTACCCTCTCTCTCACTCTCCCTCTCCCACCACCTACTCTCTCTCTCTCTCTCTCTCTCTCTCTCTCCCATCCCCTACCCTCTCTTTCTCTTTCTCTCCCTTTCCCAATGCCTACTCTCTCTCCCATCCCTTACTCTCTCTCTCACTCTCCCTCTCCCATTGCCTACTCTCTCTCTCATCCCATACTCTCTCTCTCATTCTCCCACCCCCTACTCTCTCTCATAGAAACACTCTCCCATCCCCCCCTCTCTCTCTCTCTCTCTCGCTCTCCCACTCCCTCTCCCACCACCTACTCTATTCGACTCTCTCTCTCCCAGCCCATACTCTCTCTTTCACACACTCACATCTCCCCTCTCTCTCACTCTCGCTCTCCCATCACTACTCTCTCTATCTATCTCCCTCTCCTACTCCCTCTCCTATCATCTACTCTCTCTCCCATCCCCTATTCTCTCTCTCTCTCTCCCCCTCTTCCACTCCCTCTCCCATCAACTACTTTCTCTCTCACTCTCTCTCTCTCCCATCCCCTACTCTCTCTCATAGACACACACTCCCATCCCCCCACTCTCTTGCTCTCCCTCTCCCACTCCCTCTCCCACCACCTAATCTCTCTCTCCCATCCTCGACTCTCTCTCTCTCTTACAAAAAGTCCCATCCCACCTCTCTCTCTCTCTCTCCCTCTCCCACCGATACTCTCTCTTTCTATCTATCTCCCTCCCCCTCTCCCTCTCCCATCACCTACTCTATCTCCCATCCCCTACTCTCTCTCGCTTTCCCTCTCCCATTGCCTACTCTCTCTCTCTCTCTCTCTCTCTCTCTCTCTCTTTGTCTCTCTCTTTCTCTCTCCCATCCCCTACTCTCTCTCTCACTCTCCCTCTCCCACTCCTCTAACTATCTACTGTCTCTCTTACTCGCTCTCCCTCTCCCATTCCCTCTCCCACTACCTACTCTCTCTCTCACTTTCACTCTCTCCCATCTCCTACTCTCACTCTCTCTCCCATCCCATACTCTCTTTGCCACCCCCTACTCTCTCTCACACTCTCTCCCATCCCCTACTTTCTCTCTCTTACACACACTCCCATCCCCCCTCTCTCTCCCTCTCCCACTCCCTCTCCCACTACCTACTCTCTCTCTCCTATCCCCTACTCTCTCTCTCTCTCTCAGGATACTCTCTCTCCCCTCTCCCATCCCCTACTCTCTTTCACGCACACACACACACACACTCCCATCCCCCTCTCTCTCTCCTCTCCCATCCCCTACTCTCTCTCTCTCACATGCTCTCATCCTCCCCTCTCTCTCTCACTCTCTCTCTCGCTCTCCCTTTCCCACCACCTACTCTCTCTCTCTCTCATCTCCTACTCTCACTCTCTCTCCCATCATATTCTCTCTCTCTTCGCCACCCCCTAATCTCTCTCTCTCTCACTCTCAAACTCTCTCCCATCCCCTACTCTCTCTTACACACACTACCATTCCCCCCCCCTCTCTCTCCCTCTCCCACTCTCTCTCCCACCACCTACTCTCTCACACTCTCTCTTCTAGCCCCTACTCTCTTTCTCTCAAGCTACTCTCTCTCTCCCTTCTCCCATCCCCTACTCTCTCTCTTTCAAAAACACACACGCTCCCATCCCCCTCTCTCTCCTCTCTCATCCCCTCCTCCCTAGATCTCTCTCACACACACTCCCATCCCCACCTCTCTCTCTCTCTCTATCACTCCCTCTCCCACTACCTACTCTCTCTTTCTCCCCCATCCCCTACTCTTACTCTCTCTCCCATCCCCTACTCTCTCTACCACCCCCTACTCTCTCTCACACTCTCTTACATACTCTCCCATCCCCCCTCTCTCTCCCTTTCCCTCTCCCTCTTCCATCACCTACTCTCTCTCTCCCATCCCCTACTCTTTCTCTCTCAAGCTACTCTCTCTCCCCTCTCCCATCCCCTACTCTCTCTTTCACACACTCACACACACACTCCCATCCCCCTCTCCTTCTCTCTCTCCTCTCCCATCCCCTACTCTCTCTCTCTCTCTCACACACACACTTCCATCCTCCTCCTCCTCTCTCTCTCTCCCTCTCTCTCCAACCCCTCTCCCACCGCCTAATCTCTCTCTCTCTCCCCCATTCCCTACCCTTAATCTCTCTCTCCCATCCTGTACTCTCTCTTTTCCACCCCCTACACTCTCTCTCTCTCTCTCTCTCTCTCTCTCTCCCATCCCCTACTCTCTCTTACACACACTCCCATCCCCCATCTCTCTCCCTCTCCCACTCCCTCTTCCACTGCCTACTCTCTCTCACACTCTCTCCCCCATCCCCTACTCTCTCTCTTGGGATACTCTCTCTCTCTCCCATCCCCTACTCTCTCTCTTTCACACACACACTCCCATCCTTGCCTCTCTCTCCCCTCTCCCATTCTCTACTCTCTCGCACACATACACACTCCCATCCCCCCCTCTCTCCCTCTCCCACTCCCTCTCCCACCTCCTACTCTCTCTCACTCACTCTCTCTCTCTCCCTTTCTACTCACTCTCCCATCTTATACTCTCTCTCTGCCACCCCCTACTCTCTCACACTCTCACACTCTCACACTCTCTCCCATCCCCTACTCTCTCTCTTACACACACTCCCATCCCCTCACTCTCTCCCTCTCCCAATCCCTCTTCCACCACCTACTCTAGCTCTCCCATCCCCTACTCTCTCTCTCCCCTCTCTCATCCCCTACTCTCTCTCTTTCACACACACACTCTCCCAGCCCCCTCTCTCTCCTCTCTCCCATTCCCTACTCTCTCTCTTTCACACACACACTCTCCCACCCCCCTCTCTCCCCCTCCTCTCCCATCCCCTACTCTCTCTCTCTCTCTCTCACACACACACACACACACACACACACACACACACACACACTTCCATCTGCCCCCCCTCTCTCTCCCTCTCCCACTCCCTCTCCCACTGCCTAATCTCTCTCCCTCTCTACTCTCTCTCTCTCCCCCATCCCCTATGCTCACTCTCTCTCCCATCCCCTACTCTCACTCTCTCTTTGCCATCCCCTACTCTCTCTTTGCCACCCCTACTCTCTCTCTCACACTTCCTCTCTCTCCCATCCCCTACTCTCTCTCTCCCCTCTCACATTCCCTACTCTCTCTCTCTCTCTCTCTCTCTCTCTCTCCAATCCCCCCTCTCCTCTCTCTCTCGCTCTTGCTCTACCTCTCTCCTTCCCTCTTTATTGAAATTTAGTTCTTAATAGTGTGTGCGCACTAAAGCATGTACACACTATTAAGACCCAAATTTAAAAAATCTTTAAATAGCACGCACATGCTATAGTGTGCACATGCTATTTAAAGCTTTGCATTCTACCAAGCCCAAGGCTTGGTTTTTCCTTTGGGATCCAACCCAAAGGTTTGGAGTCTCTAAACTATTCTTAGATGTGTTTTGCTACAAACATACAAAAAATGATTCATTTTTCTTGTGTGCTCTCATTCAAGTTTCCTCATGGTTGAGCATTGACAAAATTAGGTTACATGATATTGTAGGTCTCTGTGTTAGCTATATAACCGTATAATTTATTTTTTATTTGAACTATTTCAAGCCTTTCAACTATAATTTCTTTTGAATGTATGTCCATTTTTTGTCAAAAGCCAACATGTACTAATTAGGTTGTAGATTTTAGCTCATTCATCAAATTTTGCAACAACTTAGTTTTTTAGAAAATAGACTCCATTCTACAAACTTTGAAAAAAAGAAGTTTTGATTTTAGATCATTTCTAGGGGGAGCACATAGATATTTCATGTTTTTGGGATGTGTCCAATTAAAAAATTCATTAAAAAATATACACATTATAAAATTGCCCAAAAAATATGGGATAAACTACATAGTGTTAGGCAACATTTGACCAGATCAATTAAAAAAATTTAAAAACAAAAGTTAAATTTTAGGGGGGCCACACTTTGTACCATGTTATGTTTTTTCTAAATAAATAGTACCACTTTATGTGGCCCCCTTTTTTGAGGACCTAAAACTAAACCATTTTGAAAAAAAATTAGTAGTTTAGAAACTAGATTCAAAGGATTAATACTTTTATTTTTGTCATATCTTAAAATTTTGAGCATAAATATCTTCAAATTCTTGTTGAAGTTCAAAAATTGTCGATTCCACTTATGCCCCACTTTTGGCACCACAACTTGGTGCACTTACCCTCACTTCCACCACTAAATGTTTTTGTAGTCTTTCTCATGTATGGATAGTAGAATCAAAATCATTTAAGTTGATTGCTTGTTAAACACATAAACTAAAAAAAAAGTGAAAATAAATTACATATGCTTAATCCACCATGAATTCAAACTTAGTTAAGATGAGTTTAGGCAAGACTTTGAGCTTTAGGTTGCACTCAATAAAGACGATATTGTTTTTCAAAATATAGGGCTCCTTGGAAGAACTATTTCCTCTTAAAGGTGGTGGATGTGTTCATCTAAGGGTGGTTCATCTATTTGTTTCATGTATTGTTGATTGATACCAGTCCCTACCATAATCAATGATTATATTATTACTAGTGAAGTAAAGATATTCTTGAATGGTCTTGTAAAATAACCGAGGAGAAATAATGCAAGGTTAGATAATATGTGATTAGTTTATAATGTGAATATTAATAGATTTATATATTGTTTTCAATCCAACTATCACCCTACAAAATGCAACTTGATTATTATTGTTGGATGTTCTTTTAATACACTTGATCTAGAATTTTTAGGTTGAAAACAAATCATCCTTCTTCCACCAACAAATCATTCCATTCAAGAAAGACCATGTCTGACGATATCAATGCATAACAAAACAGGGAGACAATTGCTATACTATGGTCTAACTTAAAAAGAAAAGGTGATGGAAAATGTTATTGTCCTTGAAAAAATTGTAAGGGCTTAAAGACTCGAAGATATCTAATCAAAATAGTCGAGGAACATTGTAGGCAACATGGCCACATTGAAGGGGGGAACAAATTTTGTCCATTGGTACATATTTTAATAATTTATAAAATACATAAGACATTGTTTGATTCTGACATCATGGTCATGGTTAATATAAGGTCATCATTTTGAAATAGTCCAACCACCTTGGGTTTCATGTTATGGAACATGACAATTCGGAGAATGTGGATTTCAAAATGAGGGAACATGGAGGTGTGAATATCAAAGTAGAAGGTAATGATCCAATTGAAGAAGATCATGATGATGATGAAGATCACGATGATCAAGATGATGATGATGATGATGAAACTAACATAGACCTTGATGTACCTATACTTGAGAAGGCACATGAGCCCTTATACGAAGGCTCCCAAACAACTCTTCTTGCCATTATATTGTAGTTGGTGAACTTGAAGGTTACAAATGCTTTATCTGACGTAACAATGACATGTATGTTAAGGTATGTTATCCTTTTTCAAAATTTTCAGTTGTAATTCCCTTACAATTAACATTGGGTGAATTGTGTATCAATTAATATTCTTTAAATTAAAAAATTATATTTTTTGTCAAAGGTTGATAGGTGAGTGTTTATTACCACCATCAAATATTCTATCTTGCTCGTACCGAGAATTAACTGCCATTATGAACGATATTAAAATGGAGTATCAAACAATACATGCATGTCCAAATGATCATATTATATATTATAACAACATGAATTTGCAACACAATGCCCTATTTATCATATTAGTAGATATCAATCAGATTGAATAACAAAAAAGGTGCCTCGCAAGGTTCTTTGGGTTATTCCCATTATTCCATGTCTGCAACAATTATTCAGGTGCAATAGCTTGGCCCATTTTATGGATTACCATGCACACAATAGAAGTCAAGATGATATTATGTGAATGCCTGTGGATGGTTCAACATTTAAGGAAATATAAGCAAAATGGCCACACTCTAAGGAAGAACCTCGTAATCTCAAGCTTTCATTGGTAGCAGATGGTGTCAATCTGTTTGGAGAGATGAGATCTACTTACTCGGTGTGGCTTGTTTTTGTTATCAACAATAACATTCCTCCTTGTATGACCATAATGAGAGAGTACATAATGTTGGCACTGATTATTCTAGGTATTTTTTCATTTAATAGTCATCTAAATTACTTTATTATAAATAATTCATCAAAATGGTCATAATAATTATGTAATATTTTTGTTCATTCAACTGGGTAAGTACCAGGTTAAAGATATCAATGTATATATTGAGCCCCTTGTCGATGAGTTGATGGTGTTATGGAATGGGATCAGTATGTATGATGTCTCTAGACCAATAGGATAGAGACAATTTCAATTTCATGCAATGCTTGTATAGAAAATACATGATGCCCTTGGGCTAACGCATTTTTGTGGTATTTTCTCTTCTTAACACCTCTTTTTTGGTATGTTATAGTGCTAACACAAAGTTAATGTATTTAATCCAATTATATATGATCTTGTAGGTCTTTAAACAAAGGGAAAATTTGCATGTCCAGTTCGTGGTCCAAAGATGAAATCTTGTCATTCAAAAAGTTTAGGAAAGTAGGTGTTTGATGAGAATAGACACTTTCTCCACAGAAATCATAAGTACTGAATTATTGAAAAAAATCTTTTTAATGGGAAAGATGAGACTACATCAAAACCATGAAGAATGACATCTCACCTATGGAAGTTGGAATGCAATAAAATAAATCATAGAGGTAATGTCATTCCATCTGATGGTTTTCTGTTTGATAATCATATTTTGATTTTGTTTACTAATGATGTAATTGATTCTCTTGAAGATTGTCAAAGCATTAATGACCAACTTCCAAAAGGAGTAAAAAGTTATCCTACACAATTTAGTAGGTTGTCATATTGCGAGCAACTCCCAATTGTGCATTTGTTTGATCCTATGCATATTGGAAAGAATGTAATAGATACATTATGAAAAATCTTGGATGGAAGGTGTGGCAAAGACAAAATTGTCAAAAAAATTAGTGACATTGAAGAATCTAACCATACAATAAGAAATTTCATTTGATCAAATAACAATCAGGACTAGATTGATACAAGTGCCATTGGTTATTATCAGAGCAATAGAGCATTGCTATAAAAGAGGTCATAAAAAAATATGATTTCCCACAGGATTTACTACGAACATAAATGATCTCATATCAAATAAAAGTGAAATTGGGCCAGGGATGAAAACCCACAATTGAAATAAATTTATTAAGGTAATTCATGTTATTTTGTATTCACTATATATTTGTATACTACATGTAGTTTTCATTGCATTCTTTTATAAAATATTGATAATCTCATTTTACAAATATTGCAATATGTTCTACCTCTATCTCTCTCACACCACTTCTAGAACAATGTCAAACAAGTTATATATGATCTTGGAGAATACATGAGTTGGTTGTCATCAAAAGAAATCAATAAAGAAGATATAGAATATTGGAAGAGAAAAAATTCCTCATCTTATGTGTAAAATGCAAAAGTGTATACCTCTAACTTTTTTCAATGTAGAAGAACACTACCTCATACATCAAGTTGAGGAGATTGAACTGTGTGGAGCTACACCAACTAGGTCAATGTGGATGGTTGAGAGCACTTGAAATTTTTGAATGGCTTGGTTTGGTAGAGAGCAAATCCTAAGGGCTCTGTGGTGGAGGGATATATGGTATACTAAACCATGGTGTACATTAGTGAATATCTTCCTAAGTTTGCAGCAAAGATCCATGTAGATCGTATTTAGGATCCGAACTCCATTAACAAATTCCAAGGGGAGTACTTGATGGAAAAATATAGATTGAGGAAAGTTAAATGTAAATATAAGATGTTATTGTAGTTAATTAATTGTTATAAATCTTCAATATAAGTTATTTATAATTGGTGTATTTTTTTAATACAACTAGTCAAGAGTGGGATGCAATACATTTGTATATTGTGAATAATCTTGATTGGATGATGGAATGGATTGAATGGTGTCAAAAAAATGGTTGCTCATTAACATGGGAAGGTGTTTCTTCATTGGTTATAGAAGCTCATTGTAATGGAGATTCCTATGTTTCGTCGATGGTAGTTGACCTAGTAAAGGTTTAAGAGGTGGACACGTATGTACAAATTTATTAATGATCATCACTCATATGTTTCATATCAACTCATGATGCAAATAATTGTCACACGCTTAAAAATTACAGGTTAAGCACCACAAAGCATGTATTATCATGGGCACAAATTTTGCATAAAAAAGCTAGATGACACTAAGAAAACTTGTGATTTTGGGATAACTGCTATTTTTGAGGTCACTGATATATCATCTAGAAATGACATACATCCTCACCAATCTCAAAATTGATACTATGACATCTTGGATGATATAATTGAGTGTGACTTTAACTCGTTCAAAGTAGTTTTATTCACCGTCAAATGTTATAGGCTACAACTGAATCAAAATGATCTAGATAGAACTGTTATTCAACATGATAATGGATTTACAATGACAAATACAAGGTCAATAACTGCTATTTTCGAGGTCACTGATATATCATCTAGAAATGACATACATCCTCACCAATCTCAAAATTGATACTATGACATCTTGGATGATATAATTGAGTGCGACTTTAACTCGTTCAAAGTAGTTTTATTCACCGTCAAATGTTACAGGCTACAACTGAATCAAAATGATCTAGATAGAAATGTTATTCAACATGATAATGGATTTACAATGACAAATACAAGGTCATTTGAGCCAGTTGGCAATGAGCCCTATGTTCTTCCAAGCCAATGTGAGCAAGCGTTTTACTCAAGGGTTCCACATACAAAGGATTGATCATTTTTTATTAGACATGAACTAAGAGGAAGGCTGATAAAGTATAATGTTATGGAAGAAGATGTTGAAAATGATGAAGATCAAGATGATGGTGATGATGACATAATGTTGGTGATGATGATGATGATGATGATAATGGTGATGATGATGATGATTGTGATGATGACAATGATGATAGTGGTGGTGGTGATGATGATGATGATATAGATCAAGAAGATGATCAATGACATGATTGAAATGTACAAGATATGTGATCAATGACTCCTACTAAGCTTTGATTGCTAAGTACAACATACATCAACTTTTTTTTTCAAAACCATATGTGTAGATATAAACATTATGTAGAACATGTCCACATTTTTAAAGATATACATGACTCCTAATAAGCTCTGATTGTTAAGTACAACATGCATCAAATTTTTCTTTCAAAACCATATGTGCAGATACAAACATTAAGTATAACCTGTCCAAATTTTTAAAGATATACATGACTCCTAGTAAGCTCTGATCATTTCACATGCAGGTGTCCTAAAATAAATTGAGTGAAATGTTCATGTTGTCTTCTAAGTTATTTGTAGCTAACTTAAGATAAATGATTTTAAAATGTAGGAAATTTAACCCCTTTGGTGAGGATCGTGCACAATGACATGGATCAATAGGTATAAGTCAATAAATAGTAATAATTCTCTTATATTCTTCTTTTTAAATAGACAAAGAAGAACCATATAGACATGTAATTATATAATCACTTTCAACTTAGTAAATTTTATATCTCTCATGTATAGACAAAGAAGAACCGTACGTATGGGTCATGACTTGATTATTCCATGTATATTATTTAATTATTATTAAAATTCTCTAGTAGTTGAAGTGGGGATGTGACAATATCTCATTTGATGGATTGCAAGGACCACCAAATAGGTACTTGTTAGATCTATCTACATCAAATGAGGGAAATGAGGGAATGGTAGATGAAAGCTCTACATGTACCATGACTAAAATGGGGAGATCAACTAGAGGTCAAAAGATTATAATAAAATTCAATAAACGCATGCAATTTTTCCTTGCTAAAGGGGGGTCATGTTCTTATGATGATAAGAGAAAAGGTGACATCAAGGTGCCCTTTTGGTACACACATATTAAGAAAGAATGGATACCTAATGAGCTGCCTCCAATTAACACTAAGTTTTGTGTTAATGAAAAGAAATATCGCATAGCTCCATCCTCATTACATGGTTTGGGCCTATTTTCCATGGATGGGATAAAGGTTTGTTACAAATTTTTTTTTGAATTGATGAATTATGTTGGTCCTTGTTACAATTACAATGATTGGATGTAGATTGTTCAATAAAAAAAAAGTATGCATAGGTGTGCACTATCTACAAATTATATACAATGGAAAGAAAATTATCAAAGTAAAAGATTTGCTATGCACATTGATGGGAGACCAAAAGCAATAGGTAGTATTGCAAGTTTTATAAATAGGATGTGACCTTCCTCAACTAATAAGCAACCCAATTGCACTTCTGAGGCATGTAAGCGGAATCAAGTTTTTTTTATGTGTGATAAAATCAATATTGCTAATAGATTACCATTTAAATCACATAGATACAAACAAAGTTACTATCATGAGGGCGGTAAGTACTATATACCATTTTATTAGTAAGTTTCTTTTGGTAAGATAAGTGGACTAAAGTTTTTATATTTAATCTTTGTCACAAGACAATATGGATCAAACATAGGATAGAGGCCACAAGGATGCTCCTCCTACCCATTCTTCGGACACGATAAACCTTATTGAAATTGTAAAAATTAGATAGTTGAAGAATGTTATATTATCATCAAGGTTGCATGAGGATGGGGGTACTTTGGGTACTTAGGGTACCGGTACAACTATTTTTAATAATAGGGGATGGGGGTACTGGGTTATCAAACTTAGTTTTTAATTAGACTTTTATATTCATAGAAAATATGAAATTATGAGTCATGAAAAGTTTTTTTAAAACAAGAATAGTGATAAATTTTGCTAATGTAATGTATTGTTTTCAGTTTTAGATTGTTGTATGTTTGTAATAATAATATATGATAACTATTTAGATGCATAACAGAGAAGGCGAACTTGAAACATGAACAAGAAGATTATAATTGGTAGAGAACCATTTTAAACTTGAAATGTTGAAGCATAGTACGACAAGAAATCACTGGTGTTTGAATCATCCATAAATGCTTTCAAACTTTTATTATATAAATAATAATTTCACCCTCCTAGTTAATAATTTGTTGTAATAACAACCCTTTCCTAGAACTCTCTTGTCAAATGAACACCATAGTAATGCAAATAGAAATTTCTTGCCATATAACATAGAATTGCAAAACTAAATTATTACGCGAAAAAATTATTTCATTCTTTGAACCTTTCATAGTATGAGAAAAAAGAACATGTCATTTTAGTCAATTATCCATCTGATTGAAAGACGAAAACTGATCTATAGCCTCAAAATGTTAATTGCTATATAGAAAATCTGAAATTAGGAGTCATGAAAAGTTTTTTTAAAACAAGAATAGTGATAAAGTTTGCTAATGTAATGTATTGTTTTCAGTTTTAGATTGATGTATGTTTGTAATAATAATATATGATAACTATTTAGATGCATAACAGAGAAGGCAAACTTTAAACATGAGCAAGAAGATCATAAATCATATGACAATGACATATTGCAAATGATAAACTTCTGACTTGAACAGTGATAAAGTTTATGAAAGTTCTTATGAAAGTTTTACTGATATTTCTATCACAATTTAATGTTCAGGATTGAGGAAGAGCACCTACAAGAATAGAGGCAACTACTAGCCCTTCTAATGAGGATATCACAAATGTCCCTAATTTAACATACAAGATGAAAAAAAACTAAAAAATATCAATATAGAAATAATGAACATTTTTTATGATCACTGAAGTTTTTTAAATTTAATCTTTGTCATAGGACAATATGGATCCCCCACAAGATAGAAACCACGAGGATGCTCCAGCTCCCAGCCATTCCTCAATGATGATAAGCCTTATTTAAATTGTACAAATTAGATAGTTGAAAAATGTTATATTATTGTGTTATTTTATTTATGTTTTTGGTGTTTTTATAAAAAATTTATTGATATTTCTATCATAATTTGATGTTCAGGATAGGGGAAAAGTGCTTGCAACAATAGAGGCACCTACCCCTTTTGATGACAATATCGCAAAGATGCCAAATTTAACATATATGATGAGGAAAAAACTAAAATAAATAAATTTAGAAATTATGAACATTTTTGAAGATCCAAATCCAATGGAGGAGGTGTTAAAGAGGCAACATGAATTGATGGCCACAACATGTCATTTTGAAGTAAGCAGTAATGGATCTTTAATTATAACAAAAGTTCAATAAAGATTAATTTTATGTTGTGAACTAAAATATGTATGTGTTCTTGTTACAAGATTTTTTGCAAACTCAAGTGCTTGCTCCAGGACATTGCAGTGAGGTCGGTACTAGTGGAGCTCTGACTACCTCAGGTAAAATAATCCTTAAGTTGACAAGTTACAAGGAATTTTTTCCTTGATTGAACATTCAAAAACTTCTAAAGTTAACTCTTACTTTTATTAGATTAGAATTTCTTTGCTAACAATGTATAGTTCACTAGGTCATCAAGTGCAAAAGACTCCTAGGAGGTCGACAAAGGTCCATCAGAGATTGCCTATTGTAATGTTAGCAACAAGGGCCATGCAAACATCGATTCTTCATGGTCTATGCCTGGTAAATCCTTGTTTTTCTATATTTGGTTTTGTGTTGATTATGATTTGATAATTTGTACTTTAATCATGGGTGCATCTAGTAGTACATTCATTGCTAAGGTCTGCAACACTAGATACATATCATAGTACATGTATTGGTGATAATTCAGCACCATTTCCTAAATCTACCCGTGTTTCTAGCATGGGAGCTATGTAGATGTCATTGTTGATTGATGACAATGAATTGATGCCTTTGAAATGTCCTAAGCTTCTTGGTACTTTTAAATTATTATTTTTTATATTGTAATATGCATTTATCTATTCATATCAAGTTTTGGATTGATGATCCCATGACATTTTTTGTAGGAAATAATTACTTTTATAAGACACTTTATGACCTGCACTGAAGATATTTAGGCCCACCATAGGTGTAAGCTACACAACCTTTCTTTTAGTATATTCAAGGTACACAACTTTAGTTAATTTTTTTTATCTAACAATTTTTTGTTTTTTCTTAAAAGGTGGAACTTGCAAGATAAAAAATTAAAAGATCAGTTCATTGCAGATTTAGAGCATGAGTTTGGTAAAATTAAGGAGAAGAACATTTTGGAAAAAGCTACTAAGCATCTGAGCACTATGAGGGACTCCTATAGAAGGATTCTCACCCACAATCCAAAGTACGAGTGTCCTCCCCTTATTTCATTGAGGGATTGGAATGACTTCATTTTGGATGCAAAGAAAATAATGGACGTTAAAAGAGGAGTTACACCTACAAATGAGAGAAGAAGGTATGCAATAGTATTAACTACTAGTACAATGTAATAATGCACTAATTAGGCATCTTTACATCTATATCATCTAACATATTTCAAACTTTTCATAGGTTGTAGGATATGTCAAAGGAAACAAAGGCCAGGCTGGAAAAGATTGGGCAACACAAACTTGGCTCTGGTGGATATTTGAAAATTAAAGCACGAATTGTAAGTAGGAGTAAATAAATTCTTGAGAAGAATTATTTATAAAATGGAAAAAATTTTGTTTAATCAAAAAATGTAGGACTTTGAATTTAATTTAGAGGCCATGAGAGAACACAAAAAAATTGCCTTCACGGAAGGCTATCAAGCCATGGCTAAATGCCTAGGCCAAGCTTCCACTAGCCCAACCCAAGAGCCCTTTGCATCATGTAAACAAATAAATATGCAAAATAAAATAAAATTAGAAATTGAATACTTGAGCAACAATCTATTTGATAATAATGTGTGCATGACATTGCAATGCAACCTCCTAATTGGAACACAGATCCTTATTATACACCACATGATGAAGCCCCAGATGTGCATCGTAGTGTCGATGGAGGTGTTCATTTGCTATTTAAAAATAATTATATAATTTTTAATATAATTTAACATCTTAAATTAAACTTGGTGTATCCTTTTTTGTGTATATTTTAGAGGATACATAATGTCATGTTGAACGAGTGCTGGAGGATGTTTAGATTGATCACCATGTAGATCATGTGGCACATTCAGGTAAAAAAAATCTATGTTTTGTTGATTTAAATATTTTTTTTGATTTATAGTTCTTTTACTTAATTAAATACATGTAATTCACTACTATAAATTGTTTGAATTTAACTCATAATGTAGTTGTTTTTGCAGCAGTCTCCCCTTTGCTACAACAAGCACCTATTCTTGAACAAATGAGGAAAAGACATGTGTTGGCATTAGAATTAGTAGATGAGGGGAATGATGAGTAGAATTAGGAGAACATTGATATTCCTCTTACAAGATACTTTAAAAAATGAACATTAAGAAGCCCAAAAGGAAATGATGTTTATGAATTTTATGTGTTAATGAAAAATTCATGAATGTTGTGCATTAATGAATGTTATTAGATGTTAATGAATTTTATGTGTTAATAATGTTATCATGTGATTATAATGATTGAATGTTATATTTCAAAAATGGTTGAATGAATGAATGTTATTAGATGTTAATGAATTTTATGTGGTAATGAATGTTATTGTGTGATTATAGTGATTGAATGTTATATTTTAAAAATGGTTGAATGAATGAATGCTATAAGATATTAACGAATTTTATGTGTCAATGAATGTTATTGTGTGATTATAGTGATTGAATTTTATATATCAAAATTGGTTGAATGAATTAATGAATGTTATTAGATGTTAATGGGGAATTTAGATTGATGTTGGTTGGTGGGGGAGAAAATGAGCTTCCACCTTCACATGGTTGGCCTTTTTAAGTAGAAAATATTAAACTATTCTCAAAACCAAGTCAAACTCAAACTAAACTATACAAAAATCAAATTTCTAAGGCTAGCTATATATAATCATCTATGCCTTATTAGGTAGAGGATGTTGATTATATTCTATGCATGCACTTTGTAGCTTATAATTGACCACTAAAATCTTTTGTTCTAGTTCATTACCATTCTCATCAAATTTAGGTACATACATGGCATGGCAAGAAAATGGACTCTTGCATTGTCTGATTTAGATTTTTGGATATAAGATTAATGATTTCTTTCTCACACAATTCTTGCTCTTTTCTTTTTATTTCTCATGATTGTGAAGTTTGGTCATTAACAATGGCATCAACCTTGGAAGGAAAATATTAGAGTACATTTCTTAGGCTAAAATTTGTGAGAATCCTACACTTGGAATCTCTAAAGATCTTATTGAGCAGATATTGTTATTCCTCCATCAGAGTGAAGGGCTATCAAAACATGTACCTTCTTTCCTTCAGGCTTTGTCATTGTTAGAGCCGAAAGTGCACATGCCACTATTTCTCAAACCACTATTAAAAAATGATGTAAATGCTGTCAGCACTTTAAGGTATTTTCTTCTTTTCTTTTCTTTTATTATTGTGAAGCCAGTATTTTTCCAACAATTCTTATTTATTAAACTTGGAGGATAGACAAGATTAGATCCTTGATTTGAAAAGGTCTCTTTTTAGCCTTTTTTTGCTAGTTTTATATGCACACTACTTCAATTCTATACTATTTGGTCACTATAGGTGTTTTCAATCTTGTGCATGCAATTTGCAAGTGTCAGATACTATTTTGACATAGTTGGAAGAGGCTACTGATGTTGTCAGAATAATGGAGGAGCTTCGATATGGCTATAAAATCAATGTTGAACATTGCAAAGATGTTTTGTCATTGTTTTGCCCACTTACAAAGGACACTATTTCCAAGATAATTAGTACTGTTGGCACTCACACAGGCCTTGTTGATGCTCATGGCATGCATGGAACATTTTATTCTTCACTTTTTAGTAGCTCCACAACTGACTATTCATGGTTAACCTCCTAGAATATAGATGTTCTTTTAGATTCTATTAAGGAATTGGTGAGTCTTCTATGATTTACTTATCTTGTTGCAAAGCTATATATTTTATTTGTGTCATACTTTAAGGAGCTTTGGACAAAGTTGATACTAGTTGTTATTGCAGGCCCCCAGACATTAGTTGGGTTAAAGTAATCGAGGTTTTAGATCATGAAGGGTTTTATATAATAGATTAATAGTCATTCCCAATGCTGATGTCAACCTATGCAAAAATTTCCTAGGTAAACATGGCAGAGTTCTATATCACTAGATCCTATTTGCATGCTTATATATTTTGTACATTTTTGTAATGCTCCCTAAGTAGAGAAAAAAAGGGTTTGCTAACCATAAATGACAAACTAAATATGATTAGTTTTGGATTTTAATTGCCTATAGTATCCACTTCCTATTCAGACATTTTGTGGAAGTGTATGGAAGAATGATGAAGGTCAGCTATTGTTCTTGAGATTTTCTATATCTGCATTAGCTAAAATTTTGACATTTACAAATTCAAGAAGGCTACAGGTGATGACTTAGCTTACAAGTTCATCTATTTTTTTATTGATATTCTAATGGTGGAGTACCCTTTACCTTTCAATGTTAAGAGTGGAGTGCCCTTTACCTAGTTTAATGTTCATCTTTTATTCCAAATAAACATATTTGTGTGTTTTTGAGATTTTAACACAACTCTCCACTATGAAAGCTTCAATGATTTAACATTCTATCCCATCACATTTGACACAACCTTATTAGCTATTATGATATTTTTGATTTTTGATTAATTAAAAAAATCCCACTTTGACATTCACCCTTGGAAGGTCCACATGGAAACAAACTTCCATTTGGTAATATGAATCAGGCATGGTTGTCTATTGATTTGGTAGAGGTATTGTGCCATTTGGTAGAGATGGGGCATGGGCCTGTTGTGCGCTTGATGTTTGAGTATCCTATTAATCACTGTCCAAAGAATTTGCTCGTTGTTGTTGCCCAAGTCAAAGTTAGTTTCCTGTGGCACTTTTGTTTCATTTATTTTCTATATTTGGGAAAATTTATGTTGACTAATCAGAATGCAACACCACTTGTGGAAATCAACTTCAACATGCTTCAGCATGATATGTTTTCTACTCATTTTTCCTTATGCCTTAGGGGAAATCTTAGTGGCAATATTGTACTTAACCAACTTTGGCATATTAATCCTCAAATTGTCCTATAGAGTATGATGGACATCCATTCAAAAGATCCTAGTAGTATCTCAAAAATTGCAGATGCATGCCAAGAGATAAAGGTAAGATAGTGAATTCATTACATCACAATTATGTGTGCTTATTTTTATTGTTGTGTATGTAGGAATGAAGCTATATTGTTTGCCCACATTTTAACATAGACTATTTATGCATATCATGTCTCACTAATGTGCCATAAAGAAAGAACCAAGTGCCACAATTGCTGGTAATTTTGGGTAAAAGTTAGTATTAGAAACATTAGCCTTGTCGTTGCTCAAGGATTGTGTACTGGAGACAGCAGGGGAACCCCATGTTTTCCTTACCCTCCAGTCAATTTCAAAGAAATAAATGGAGAGTGCCACTATAATTTACATTTTATTATCTTAGAGTTGCTTTTGGTTTAATATTTAGGTTATTGTCATCATTATTAAACACATAACTTGCAATTTTCTGGCATTGTCTCTTATGCTGGACATGACACCCTTTTACTTTACAATTGAACTTGACGCTTTTGCATCTAGAAGGGAGTATTTGAATTTGGAAACATGGCTAAATGACAATTTGAGCACTCATAGGGATACCTTATTTCAGGTAAAGGTTTTGAATGATGCTTATCCCTTTCAAATTGGTTACAATGAGCAATGTCGTATGCTTTTTTTAGTTACATGGATTTTGTTTGTTTAAAATAAATTTTTATTTAAAGGTGGTTTACCTTTCTATTAAAAAATGGTGACCCAACAAATGTTTGGTCATTAATGCATACTATTTCATGATCATTAATGCATACAATTTCATGACATTGACTACTTGTATGTCTTTTAAGGGCTCTTCAACTTTCTAGTGAAAATAATGACTGAACAAATGTTTTGGTCACTAGTACATACTTTTTTGTCATTAACTATAGGCATGTATAAAGTTTTTGAGAGAGAGAACATTATTTGAAGCATCAAATGATGCACTGGAAAATTTAGCCCAACGTTCTGGACCTATAGTCAATCTTTCTTTGAATACCACTACAAGCTTCTTTAAGGTTTGTCATATTTTTCTCTCACTAATATATTTAAAATGAATGAACATATCTTGCTTTGCTATAGGATTGTGATTTTTTTCAGGTGCTTTAGTCTAATGTTGGCCAATTGGAGTCCCAAGATCTTGTGGAAGAAATGAAATGATTACATTCTGTAATGGTCCATGTGAACCCCTGATTATTAAGTATTGGTGCTGCAGAGCAGTCACCATCTGAAGTATTTGCTGTTGATATTGATGAAGAGTCAAATTCTTATTTTTATAAGATCTATGTTGGGTAGTTGAATATTGAGGATTTAGTGCAAATGCTTGCATGCTTCAAGGAGTCTTCTAACAAAAGGTATATCACTGGCTCACCAATTAGCTAGCACAATTGACTGTTGCAGCTAAATAAGATGTCATTCGATGGATTTAAAGTCTACATTATTTTCATTTTGTTCTTTTAAATTTTCATTGATTCAAAAAAGTATGCAAACTATCTTAAATTTTTTTCCTTTCAGATCATCTAATATCATGCTAAGCATATATGTACATTTTCACTAGTATCGACCTTCTCAATCATATGTGGGCATTAATGCATTTCATTCTTTGTTTTCTCTACCTAGGGGGTAGTACCTATTATATTGATCACCAAAAAATAAATACATATGTTATGGAGAAGATCCTTCAATACTAAACTAAAAATACATCCTCAATGATAAAGGTACCCAATACCCTTGCCAATTGAGGCCAATCTAGCTACAACATCCTTTGAAAAAGGCTTGTCATTAACTTGACAGAATGACAAAAACTTTTCCATATCATTAACTTGAGCAACACAGTTCTGGAGAGATCTGCCCTATCGAGTGGTTTTTATTAAAAAATCTGGTAGTGCTGAAAAAAGTGGCAAACACTCTACACTTTCCCATGGAGTCCACCATTGCAGAGCTTGAAGGACTCTGCAATAGTCACACGTGAGAGCAAAAGGAGCTTGTCCTTCCTACACAACTACTCTAGAATTGCCTACAGAGGCTGCCATTAGAGAGCTTGAAGGACTCTGCAATAGTCACATGTGATAGCATTACATATTTTAATTGATAATATAATATATATATATATATATATATATATATATATTTTAAATAGAAATAGACATCACAATTTTGATGAAAGGGACCACAACATTTTGATGAGGATGCTATACGTGTGACATATGTTTTGATGTGTCTTTATCACCATTTTTGTAATGTCCCCTCTTTAGTTCGACATGGTATTGATCATGGATTTGCCTATTCTAGACTCTCGTAGGCAAATGGTGTGGAGAGAGAGTTAATTCTGTGGATCAGATGGTCATATCTTGCTCTTGAAGAAGTGTTAAGAGGTTATATTTTATTATTATGTGTTATTGGGGCCTACATGTTATAATTTTAAGTTGAGTTGCACTTTTTATTTTATAAAATTACTTTATTATAAAAAGTGCATTATAATGAGATTTTATAAAGGATGTTTCTAGAAGTTCTAGCAACTTCTTAGAAAAGTGAATAAATAGAGGGCTGGGCCTCTCATTTGGACATGCTTGGATTTGAGATTTCTTCTACTTCTTCCATTGTGGAGCAAATTTGTAGCCTCTTGGGTCTACAAATTATTATTTGATCTTTGGGAACAAATCATTCCCTTGGATTGGCGACTTTGAGGGTGTGAAATATCACCTAAATTGTTGCATTTGAGGAGTTGGTAATGCAGCCATCTCATTTGGACTTCATTGAGATTCAGTTATAAGGGTTTACTTTGGTTGGAATAAGGGTTTCAGTTGTGCCCTAGCATTTGTGGATTGATTAACAGGGTTTGAAGACACAGTTGTGCATTATTTTCAGACTGCTAGTCCAGGGTTTGAACCCACGTTTTTGCTCATAACTCCTAATTGGCTTGACGGATGAATTTCATATTTTAGGGGGTTATTTAGCAACCCTAGGAGCCTAGATTTATTGCTTTTGGAGTGACAAAAAATGCTGTAATATTTTTATCTAGCAGCCGTACTGGTCTGTACCTGTATGGCCCTGTCAGTTGGACAACAGCAACAATTTTGTGAGTCGGTTTGGGGCAGATTGTGAGGTCTTCGTGTGACATTAATCCAACATTCATATTCGGAAAAATTGGAGCTATTCCAGGTGCACAAAATATTGATTGCCAAAATATTGCATGTTAAGGATTAGAACAGTCAGCATTGTCATTGCATAAATAGTTATTTCTAGTCATTAATAACTGTTGTAAAAGTTTCATCATTTGCATTCCAAATCTGAACTGGGTTATTGTTCATGTCATAACATTGCATTGTCAAGAGCTTGATGTATTAGAAGTGCATAGTTGTGACAGTCTCTCATTGTAATTAGTTCTATTTGCTGTCATAAAATCAGAATTGCATTGGACTTCATATTTGAGTTTCATATTGTCATCTATCTCTTAGATTGGTAGTGTTATAATCTGGAATTGTTGTTCATACATTATTGGCATCATATATTGAGGTTTCGTTGTACAAAAATTAGTAATATTGCAGCCTTATTCGGTTACATGCCAACTGTTTGACAAAATTCCTAAGTCCAGTTTGAGGGTTTTAGTGGCCTTTATAGTAAGGGTCTTTGCAGTGGTATCAGAGCTATAAGTCCTGCCATCCTGTGGAGGTCTTATAGGGAATTTGGAACAGCTGGATAGAAGGGAAAGTGTTTGACGAAATGTCAAAACACTAAAATCAGAACATTTATGAGCATGCGACAGAGGCTTTATAATTTCCGCAATACCAAAGCAAGACAAGATAGGATTTCAAACCTGCAGAGCGAATAGTCTAGCTCATCTGTACAGGTAGACATAGAATCCAGTCATACAGACACAGGGGAGGTATTATTTGATCAAGACTACAACTACAATATGGATAGAGGTGGCTATGCCGGTCCAGATCAGCAAGAGGAAATATTTTTACAGTTATTAGACACCTTGTCACAGGGACAACGATTAGCCGAACAAAGAGCACAGGAACAGAATCAGAGAATGGAGCTTATGATGCAGATGATGGCTCGTCAAATGGGGTTGAACGCTAACATAGGTGGAGGAAATAATCAGAATCGTAACAATCAGAATGGGAATAATCAGGATGGGATACATAATGGAGGCGAACAAATTGGGAACAATTTCGGTCATGCACCCCAGCAAGCTAGGATAGTGAGTTCGAGACCTATCATTCCCACGTTCCTTCCTAGAGCTCCAGAGCAGCGAGTACCAGAACCCCAGATCACTGACATACAGGATCAGCTGAGGAGAGATTGGGAAGCAGGAGGTCCAGATTTTACAGCTGCAATCACCTATAGAGAGTATATGGATGTGTAGATGAAGCATATGCCCCGTGGACATGATAGGACTCAGAGCTATGAGCTACGAAAGAAAGTAGGGAAAATTTAGTTACCATATTATGATGGCTCGGGGAAGTCTACAGCAAGATCTTGGGTTCAAAAACTTGACACATACTTTCAATTGAACCCTATGTCTGAGGAAGAAGCTATTAAGTATGTAGCAATTCACCTGGATGGGTTAGCACACGAGTGGTGGCATCATGGTATGATCACTATGGGTCATGCACACATTACCTCATATGTGGAGTTTACGGAGAGACTGATTGAACGTTTTGATAAGAAGGATCCAGAACTCCATTTCAAGGAGTTATCTCAGCTTAAACAATGGGGATCATTGGAAACATACATTTCAGAGTTTCAAAAACTTGTAGTGTTAGTAACAGATGTATCTGAACGGAGGCTATTGGTTTTATTTATGGATGGGCTAGTTGATCCGTTGAGAGGGTGGATTAAAGCTCTCAACCCTCCCACTTTGCAGGAAGCCATTGAGAAAGCTCATGAGATGGATTCCTCTTCAGCTTCTAAAAATAAATTCCAGGCAAAGAGTTTCCCTTCAGGAAAAGATAGGGACAGGAAACCCTTTCATAGAGAGGCACAGCTACCTAAGGAGGAAAGTAAGAGGTTGGACAAGGAGACACTTAATGACTTGTGTAGGAAGAAGCTATGCTTCTATTGCAAAGGCCCGTATGAGTATGGCCATGACTGTCCTATGAGGCCAAAAGGGAAGACCAACCGAGCAATGTGGGCTTATTACGAAGGCTCAGATTCAGATAGTTTAGAACATCATGATGAGGATCCTGATGAAGCAGAGGGAGAGCAGGAGATAGACAGTGCAGGGCAACAATAGGGAACAAAGCTACATTTACAGGAAGCACGACTGTCTAGTATCTAGAGAGAGGGATCTTTCAGACTTCGGGGAGTTTTGGCTGGGCAGAAGGTTATTACATTATTGGACACAGGTGCCACACATAATTTCATTGATGCACGATTTGTGGAGAAGTGTGGACTCATTACTGAGGAGTTTGTGGGACTAAGAGTCAAGGTAGCTGATGGATACACTCTTCGTTGTGACAGGATGGTATGAGACCTACCTTTGCGCCTTAACAACTATGAGTTTAAGGCAGACTATCATGTGGTCAACATGGGTGACATGGATATAGTACTTGGAATGCAGTGGCTACATTCATTGAAGGTGGTTACCTTGAGACTAGAGGATATGGAGATACAATTCGAAGTGAATGGTAGGACTCATGTGCTTAAGGCTATCCGTAATGGAGACATCAGGACTATCTCATTTAGGCGGCTGGAGAGATTAACTAGGCATAATGATATAGAGTGGGCAGCAGTTTGTACTTTGACACCTACACAGGAGGAGCAACATAAGACGGAATATCATCCTGATATTCAAAAATTGAGGATTAAGTACGAAAAGGTATTCAGTGAGATTCCACCAGGCAGGCCACCGGACAGAGGCATTGAGCATGTTATTGAGCTGGAGGAAGGTGCTAAGCCTATCATGATCACACCATATCAACACCCAAAGTGACTCAAGGATGAGATTGAAAGGACCATCGAGGAGTTGCTAGCTATGGGGCACATCCGACCAAGTAAGTCACCTTTTGCATCTTCTGTTGTTTTGGTAAAAAAGAAGGATGGAACTCTTCGGATGTGTGTTGATTATAGGGAATTAAATAAGAGAACCATTAAGAACAGGTATCCCATTCATCGCATTGATGAGTTGATAGATGAATTGCATGGGGCTTGTTATTTCACAAAAATTGATTTGAGAATAGGATATCACCAGATCAGAGTCCGTGAACAGGATATTGAGAAAACTGCTTTCAGATGTCATTGTGGGCACTTTGAGTTTGTAGTCATGCCTTTTGGTCTGACCAATGCACCTGCCACTTTCCATTCCACTATGAACAGAGTTTTCCACCATCAGTTGAGGAAATTCGTGCTAGTGTTTTTTGATGACATTTTGACCTATAGCCGATCATGGCAGGAGCATCTAGAGCATTTGGAGACAATGTTGAGCATTTTACAGAAGGAGTCCTTGTATGCAAAAGAGTCCAAATGTGACTTAGGCATGACCGAGCTGTTATATTTGGGACACATTATTAGTCCAGATGGAGTGCGGATGGATCCTGAAAAGATTCGCGCTATTGTTGATTGGCCTCCACCAGAGAACCTTACACAGTTGAGGGGGTTCCTTGGTTTATGTGGTTTCTATCGCAGGTTTGTCAGTGGCTACTCACGACATGCAGCTCCCATGACAGATCTACTGAAAAAAGGGGAATTTGTGTGGACTCAAAAGGCACAGGACTGTTTTATGAAATTTAAGGACATAATGACTACGTGCCCAGTTCTAGCATTACTTGATTTCATGAAGCCATTTGAGCTTCAATGTGATGCATCTGGAGAGGGAGTAGGTGCTGTACTTATGCAAAATAAGCACCCCATAGCTTATGAGAGCAGGAAGCTCAGAGACCCCGAGTGTTCATTCAGTATATATGATAAGGAGATGTTGGCCATCATGCATGCTTTGGCCAAATTCAGACAATATCTTGTGGGTAGCAAGTTTTGTATTAAAATTGATCATAACAGTTTGAGGCATTTCTTGGGACAGCGGGACCTAAATGATCGCTAGAAAAAGTGGGTAAGTAAGTTGCAGGCATATGATTTTGACATCTCATATGTCAAGGGAACTCAGAATGTTATTGCAGATGCTCTATCTCGAAGGCCACACCTCACTCTTATGGTTCAGATATCAAAGGATTGGTGACACTTGATTATAGCAGAGTATGCCAAGGATACATGGGCCTCCGATATAGTGCAGGGAACAGTGATTGATACCAGATACACACTTGTAGATGATTTAATCATTTACAAGAATAGGATTTACCTAGTCCCAGGATCGAAGGTTAAGCAACTGATTTTGAGAGCATTTCATGACTCACCAACAGCAGGCCATCTCAAGTACTTCAAGACTTACAGGTCAGTTCGAGAGCGGTTCACTTGGAAGGGGTTGAAAGCTGATGTTTTGCAGTATGTTCGAGAGTGTCTTGTTTGCCAGCAAAATAAACAAGAACACACCTATCCGACAGGGTTCCTATAGCCACTTCCGATCCCTGACAGGAAGTGGGAGTGCATCTCCATGGACTTTATCACAGGTTTGCCCAAGGTACAAGGACGAGATTGTATTTATGTGGTGGTAGATAGATTAACAAAATATGCTCATTTCTTTCCTATCACCATTACCCACTCAGTAGCTCAGGTGGTAGAGGTTTTCTTTCGGGAGGTTTTCAGATTGCACGGATTGCCTCAGAACATTGTGAGTGACAGGGATAGCCGTTTCATGAGTCATTTTTGGCAGGAGGTATTCTGGTTATGTGGCACGGAGCTTACACCTAGCACTAGCTATCACCCACAAACTGATGGTCAGACGGAGATTGTGAACAAATGGGTGGAAGGGTATTTAAGGAATTATGTGGCAGCTCAGCAGCGAGCTTGGGTCAGATGGATATATCTCTGCGAGTATTGTTACAATACTACATATCACATCACTATACAGATGACACCTTCATGGTACTTTACGGTTATGAAGCACCTAGTTTCTTGAATTTGTTGTTGGGCGACAGCCGGGTACCCAGTGTAGGAGAATTATTAAAGGAGAGTAAGGATATAGTTGCTACTCTCAAAGATAATATTGCGAGAGCTTAGAACTAGCAGAAGCAGTATGCAGACCAGAAGAGGACTAAGCGTAATTTTGAGGTGGATGATATGGTTTACCTCATGTTGCAGCCATACAGGCAATCTACTCTTAAGAAGAGTGGTGTAGAGAAACTCAAGCCACGCTATTACAGACCATTCAAGGTTATCAGGCAAGTTGGTGAGGTGGCTTATGAGTTGGAGCTTCCAGCAGACAGTAGGGTGCACAATGTGTTTCATGTGTCCCGCCTCAAGAAGGCGTTGGGTCAGAATGTGGTGCCTTCCACAATATTACCTCCTTTAGACGATGAGGGAAAATTGATTTTAGTGCCAGAATCCATCCTGGAGAGCAGAGAAAAGTAGCTTCGCAGAAGAGTGATCAGAGAATACTTGGTTAAGTGGAAAGATCTACCTGTTGAGGATGCAACTTGGGAGGGGGAAGCTATTTTGCAGCACCCGACGTTGAGATTGCTTGAGGCCAAGCAATTTCAGGAGGGGCGGACTGTAATGTCCCCTCTTTAGTTCGACATGGCATTGATCATGGATTTGCCTATTCCAGACTCTCGTAGGCAAATGGTGTGGAGAGAGAGTCAATTCTGCGGATCAGATGGTCATATCTTGCTCTTGAAGAAGTGTTAAGAGGTTATATTTTATTATTATGTGTTATTGGGGCCTACATGTTATAATTTTAAGTTGAGTTGCACTTTTTATTTTATAAAATTACTTTATTATAAAAAGTGCATTATAATGAGATTTTATAAAGGATGTTTCTAGAAGTTCTAGCAACTTCTTAGAAAAGTGAATAAATAGAGGGCCGGGCCTCTCATTTGGACATGCTTGGATTTGATATTTTTTCTACTTCTTCCATTGTGGAGCAAATTTGTAGCCTCTTGGGTCTGCAAATTATTATTTGATCTTTGGGAACGAATCATTCCCTTGGATTGGCGACTTTGAGGGTGTGAAATATCACCTGAATTGTTGCATTTGAGGAGTTGGTAATTCAGCCATCTCATTTGGACTTCATTGAGATTCAGTTATAAGGGTTTACTTTGGTTCGAATAAGGGTTTCAATTGTGCCCTAGCATTTGTGGATTGATTAACAGGGTTTGAAGACACAGTTGTGCATTATTTTCAAACTGCCAGTCCAGGGTTTGGACCCACGTTTTTGCTCATAACTCCTAATTGGCTTGACGGATGAATTTCATATTTTAGGGGGTTATTCAGCAACCCTAGGAGCCTAGATTTATTGCTTTTGGAGTGACAAAAAATGCTGTAATATTTTTATCTAGTAGCCGTACCTGTACGGCCCTGTCAGTTGGGCAGCAACAGCAATTTTGTGAGTCGATTTGGGGCAGATTGTGAGGTCTTTGTGTGACATTAATCCAGCATTCATATCCAGCAAAATCGGAGCTATTCCAGGTGCACAAAATATTGATTGCCAAAATATTGCATGTTAAGGATTAGAACAATCAGCACTGTCATTGCATAAATAGTTATTTCCAGTCATTAATAACTGTTGTAAAAGTTTCGTCATTTGCATTCCAAATTTGAACTTGGTTATTGTTCATGTCATAACATTGCATTGTCAAGAGCTTGATGTATTAGAAGTGCATAGTTGTGACAGTCTCTCATTGTAATCAGTTCTATTTGCTGTCATAAAATCAGAATTGCATTGGACTTCATATTTGAGTTTCATATTGTCATCTATCTCTTAGATTGGTAGTGTTATAATCTGGAATTGTTGTTCATACATTATTGGCATCATATATTGAGGTTTCGTTGTACAACAATTAGTAATATTGCAGCCTTATTCGGTTACATGCCAATTGTTTGACAAAATTCCTAAGTCCAGTTTGAGGGTTTCAGTGGCATTTATAGTAAGGGTCTTTACAGTGGTATTAGAGCTATAAGTCCTGCTACACCTGCACAACAATTTATATCTACTCACTAAGAGATTTCTTCAATAGGCCAATAGATGTTGAGGCTGAGTGTTGAAGTGACACAATTGTAGATTACATTGTTGAGTGCTAGCACACCTAGGTCAAAGAAGATGAAGAAAAAGGTTAAGTCACTTGGCAGGCCAGTGATATTAGATGAGGTCATTATCATTCTAAAGTATGGCCCTAAGACAATAGCCTTTGATCAAATGCAAACTTTGCAAGAACTATTGAAGAGAAAGACAAAACAAGAGGAAGAAGCATTATCTTAATGGGTTAAGGCTCAACATTCAGGATGAGATGAGTCTGGTTCATATGAATAGTATTGAGGAGGAATACTGGTTTGACCTAAGAGTGGAAGAGAAACTAAGCAAGAAGTTTGAGAATAAGAATAGTGGAAGAGGTCATGGTGGAAGATCTGGTGGATGATCTTATGGAGACCATAATGATGATCAGAAGAACAAGGATGAGGCTGGAAGTAGCAACCAAATTTGAAAGGGGTAACAATTCCAATAATTTCTATGATTAGGAAAATAGAGATCAGAGAGGAAGAGGTAGAGGACAAGGATCTAGAAGAGGAGGCTTTTGTGGAAAAAAATTTCACTACAGGGAAGAATGATATAGAGCATTTGAATGTACCCAGTGCCAAGGAAGGACAAATCAAAGAATAGAAGGTCAAGTAAGAGTTGCACATGTTGATGAAGATGCCTGATCCTCACATTCTAAAGATGCTAAAAGAGGAGAAGTCTTAGTAATAGAAGAGTTTTGGTAAGTGGTGAGAATGAACTTTATCAAATAAAGAGTTTGTTTCAAACAAGGTGCAAATGTGAAGATAAGTGTTATGATGTGATTATTGATGGTGGAAGTACTAAAAATTTGGTGTTAGAAATGATGGTCACCAAGTTGAATCTAAAGAGATAGAAACACCCACATCCATACCTTATTGCTTGGGTGCAAGATGACCACAAGGTTATGGTCAATGAGTAATGCTTAGTGAAGTTCAAGATTGGGAGCTACCAGGATAAGGTATAATTTGATATCATACCTATGGACATATGTGTTGGGTGATGCAATGCGCTCCCCTGCCCATAGGTGGTTAATTATGTGGTGTTCCATGTTCACTAACAGTCATGGCTTTTGGTGCAACAGAAAATGGGCCCTGCAATTGGTATCAGAGCTTGGTTTTGGCATGGTCATGGGTTCAAATCTCCCCGATGCCTTCCCGACCCGCGTAAGCACCTGGTATGCACGTCGAGGGGGAGATTGTTGGGTGATGCGACATGCTCCCCTGCCCATAGGTGGTTAATTATGTGGTGTTCCATGTTCACTAACAATCATGGCTTTTGGTGCAATGACAAATGGGCCCTACAATATGTCATATGTTGTTGGGTTGGCCATGACAATTTGACATGCATGTTGTACATGATGGGTGAGCAAATACCTACACTCTAACTAAGGACAAAGTGAAACATAAGTTGAAGCCATTGAAGGATAATGAAGGAAAGGTATGTAGTGTTGCCAGAATATGTTTTGTTGATGGAAAAGAGTTTCTAAAAGGTATGAAACATGAGAATATGTGTTTTCTATAATTCCTAAAGATAGTAAAGAAGAAGTAGAGGAGGTACCTACATAAGTTGTAGATATGTTGGAAGAGTTTTCTAATATTGTATTAGATAATGTACCTAATGGATTACCCCCAATGAGTAAGATTAGTCACTAGATGAATTTGGTTCCAGAAGCCAGTTTGCCAAACAAGGTAGTCCAAAGAATGACACTGGTAGAAAGTGAAGAGTTGAATAGGCAAGTTCATGAGTTGTGGTAGAAGGGGTTGATTTGAGAGAGTATGAGTCCATGTGTTGTACCAGCAGTGTTAGCACCAAACAAGAATGGAGAATGGAGGATGTGCATAGATTCTCATGCTATCAATAAGATCACCATCAAGTATAAATTTCCTTTGTTGAGGATGGATGATATTATGGGCTACTTGAGTGGAGCTCAGTATTTCACAAAGATAGATCTAAAGAGTGGGTACCATCAGATTCATATCAGAGAAGGTGATTAATGGAAGACTACTTTCAAGATAAGGGAAGGATTGTATGATTGGTTAGTCATGCCTTTAGGGCTAACCAATGCACTGAGAACTTTCATGAGGCTCATGAATGAGGTACTGAAGGAGTTTCTAGGTAAGTTCATCATATTTACCTAGATGATATATTGATCATTAGTAAGACATTGGAGGAGTAGTTGATCCATATTCACAAGGTGTTTGAAAGGTTGAGGGAAGAAAAGGTGTTGATAAATCTGAAGAAGTGCAGTTTTGTAAAGAAGGAGTTGGTGTACTTGGGATTTTTAGTCTCGGGAGAAGGTCTAAAAATGGACCCAAAGAAAGTGAAGGCTATCCTTGAATAGCCTACTCCAAGGAGTGCGATAGAGGTAAGATCTTTTTATGGCCTGCCTAAGATCTTTTAGCAGTATTTGTGGACCCTTGACTAAAACAATGAGAGGAGATAGGAAAAAGTTTCAGTGGACTATAGGAGAAAATAAGAGTTTCAATTTGTTGAAATAAAAAATTACTAAGCAACCTATTTTAGCACTTCCTAATTTTAACAAGGTGTTTCAAGTAGACTATGATGTACTGGTACTACAATAGGAGTTTTTTTGAGCCAGGAAGGTAGACTAGTTGCTTATTTTAGTGACAAGTTGAATGATGAAAAAAGAAAATATTCCATTTATGATCAAGAATTTTATGCCATAGTTCAAGCATTGAAGCAATGGAGACACTATCTTCTTCCCAAGGAGTTCATTTTGTATACTGATCATCAAGCTTTACAATATTTGAATAGTCAAGAAAAATTGAACCAAAGGCATTTAAAGTGTGTTGAGTTTTTACAAAGTTATACATTTTTCTTGAAACACAAAAGTGGGAAGTCTAACAAAGTTGCAGATGCTCTTAGTAGAATACAACTTTTTCTGATAGAAATACAGATAGAGGTAGTTTGGTTCAAGGAACTTAGTACATTGTATCTAGATGATCCCGATTTTGGTGAAGCATGGAAGGCTTGTATAGTACCTATTACACTTGATAGGAAAAAGTAGTTGGATTTTATGATCCAAGATAATATGTTGTTCAAAGGAAGCCAATTGCACATTCCAAGAAGTTAAATGAGAGAGAATCTCATCAAGGAGAAGCATGGTGAAGGATTGGCTAGACATTTTGGCAAAGAAAAAACTATAGCTTTGGTTGCTAAAAATTATTAATTGCCATAGTTACAACAAGATGTGATGAAGTTTGTACAAAGTTGTCGAGTATGTTAGATGGCGAAAGGAGTGAAGTATAATATAGGGTTGTATCAACCATTACCTATACCAGAGAAGTTGTGGGAGGATGTTAGAATGGATTTTGTTTTTGGATTACTAAGGGTACAACATGGGCATGATTCTATTTTTGTGGTTGTTGACAGGTTTTCAAAGATGACACATTTTATTCCTTGCAAGAAGACTAGTGATGTTGTTCATGTAGCAGAGTTGTTTTTCAGAGAAGTGGTGAGATTACATGGTCTACCAAAGAGTATAGTTTCAGATTGAGATACCAAATTTTTTGGGTATGGAAGAAGTTGAAGATAGATTTGAAATTGAGTTCATCACATCATCCACAAACTGGTTGACAGACAGAAGTTGTGAATTGCAGTTTGGGAAACTTGCTAAGATGCTTGGTTGGAGATAAACCAAAAGGATGGGATATGATTTTACCACAAGCAGAATTTGCATATAATAATTTTTTCAATAGGAGTACTAGTAAATCACCATTCCAAATTGTCTATCGGAGTAGTCCTAGAAATGTTTCTGAATTAAGTAAGTTAGATAAGGGAGAGATAAGTAGTGCTCAAGTAGAGGATTTTGCTGAACATTTGAAGAACATCCATGAGGAGGTGAGGAAGCACATCATAAAGATGAATACACAATATAAGACTAAGGAAGATGTGAAAAGGAGATATAAGGAATTTAAAATTGGAGATGAAGTCATGGTTCATTTGAGAAAGGAGCATTTTTTAGTAGGTATATATAATAAGCTAAAGATGAAGAAGTTTGGACCATGCAAGATAGTGAAGAGACATGATATTGGAAATGCGTATGAGGTGGAGTTGTCTACTGAATTGAATATTTCACTAGTATTTAATATTTTAGATTTAACAAAGTATTATGAAGGAGGTGACGAAGATGAAGTTGCAGAAGCGCAGTGGAGCATTCCAATAGCTAGTTTGGCTACCAAGGAGATTGAGGAGATACTAGATAGTCATATTGGAAAAAGTACCAAAAATAGAACTTATGATGAATATCTGGTCAAATGAAAAGGGAGACCAGTTGAGGATTCATCATGGCTAGCAAAGGAGGAGATCAACCATCTTGGTTTTCCTCTGAACACCTGAGACATGACGGGGTCACTTCTCAAATTACCCCGAGTGTTTGATGCAAGAGCATCCTGGGTGTAAGGGCAATCTTGCATCACCCAAAAATATTTTATTTTCATCCTTTTCTATTTTAATAAGGACTAGTAGAAAGGGTGGTTATTATTTATGGGAACTTGCTATTTTTAGTAAGTTTTTCATACGAGCTAAGAATGTTCTCATTTTCTATAGGAAGGTTCATTTTAGAGATATAAGCCTACCATAAAAATCTCATCGCTCTAGCTTAAGTATCAGAGAAGTTATTCTGGATTTTCAGTGGAAAAATTTGTAGAAAAATCTTCAGGCTCACCATTGGAGGCCTTAGAGTGCCTAGATGAGGTCCGAAAACTCAAGGGAAGGGTGCTAGCACAGTTCTAAGCTTGTAGATCAGGAGCTAACATTTTCAAAAAGTGGTTATAATAGCCAATCAGAGCAAAAATTCATGAGTTATGGCCTTCGAAAGTTGGGCTACCAAAATTTCTAAAATAATTTGTCAAAGATGTATTTGGCCAACTCTATGTGTATAGTTAGGGTTTGTCGGCCCTAGGTACTAAGTTTGAGCATCTAGAACCTTCCCAAGTGGGATAAAACTGCCTATTTAAGAAAGGCCTGAACATTGTCTAGGATAGCTCTGGGTGATAGTTCGTAGCACTATCTTGTAGATTACTGTAATGAAGGTGCCCATTTGGGTTAGCATATTGTAATTGAGAATTCTATAGTTCTGCATTTGCGATGATAATAAGAAGTCCATATTTTTTTTCTCGCATTTTTCGTTATTTGTTTGTTTTTGTTACGAGTTTATGATATTAAGGGGAGTCCTAAGAAGTCCATATTTTGTTTCTCATATTTGCTATTGTTTCTTTTTTTTTTTATGAGTTTATGGTATTAAGGGGAGTCCCCTACATCATAAACACTTATGCAAACTATTCTGGCCAACTTCTACAATTGATTTATAGATTGTAGAGATAGTTAAGGAGGTAATTTTATGCATTTTATCAAAGGACATCAATCCCTAGGAAGGTAGAGTAACCAATCAGAAAATTGGAAGAACTAAGTAGCAAAAGGGAGAGATATAGATCATTGATAATAATCTAGAACCTTCTCTAGTTGTTTATTAAGAAGGGCCCAAGCCCTAAATCTGTGTGTGTATGAGATGGATAAGGAGAGAGAGAAAGAAGAGACAAGTGTATGAGAAAAGGAAGGATATGTTTGATTTAATTCAGAAGCAAAGATTAGATAGAGCAACCTAGAAGTGAAGGGTAGAACATAGTATAACCAAAGGATCGGGTATTGAGACATTTTTACAAGTCAATCAGGGTAAATCTCTTAGCAAAGTGGTTTTAACATATCTATTCAAATCTTTTAACAGGTTTTAAATGATTTAATCAATATAGATTGAATAAGTCTTTTAAGATGTTATCAGCCCTACAAACCCCTCACAGGGTAGATCACAAAAAGTGATCAAACATTGTAGCCTTAACAAGCACATTTTATTGCTATAGTAATGAAGATTTGTGGGTGTCATCCCCACCCCAATTTTACCTTTTCCTTGGAGAGTTTCTAGGTAACCAAATCTTTTATGTTATGTGTTTTGATAAATACTTTCATGTTTATGGATGTGATGCATACTTCGATCTATTTACAACATTATAGTTTGTGGTTATATGATTCATGATCTAAGATATGTGATGGACTAGAGGTGAATACATTTGATTTTTATATTTTTCAAGAAGTGAAAATTTTCAGTAGATCCTGATTCACCCTCCCCCCTCTTAGTATCTTATCATTCCAGTCAGACTTCTAATACCGTTAACATGCCAGGCATAAGGCCTACCTATTTGTAGCTATAAACATCAAAAATACAATCAAAAATCTTAGAAGTTTTGGCTTATAGAGACAAATCTTGATGTTTTCCTTTTATTTAACTTCATTCCTTACTTTCCTATTCCTATACCTCAAATACATATAGCCAACAAGACCACAAGTTGACATGTCAGGAAAATTATTAAAAATATAGGTCATGCCCCAAAGGGGAATTGAGTAACCTTACAACTACGAAAAAGATCATCTACGAGGACAAAGATAGGTCTACACAAGATCCAAGAAGAAAACATCAAGGCTACAAAATGCCTTGATACTACAAAAAAATTCACCAAACCCAAACTTGCACATTACTCAAGGTGCTAGGAAAAAAGCATGCCTCAAACAATGAGAAGGATAAATCATGCATACGATGGAATTAGTTTCCACAAGCCTAAGTACTATATCCATGATAGGTCGAAATTAAGGAGAGAATTGCATTGAAAGAGTAAACATGAATAGAAAAGACCATTCCTTAAAAAATAGACATGAACAATTGAAAGGAAATCTTTTTGGTTGATGCAAGTTTTCCAAAGTAACCAAGATGCTCCTAAATCATATGTTTTCTTATGTATTTTCAAATATTAGTTGGAGTTTAACAGTGTTACAACTTCGAAGGTATAAGATCCTCCCTATTCTATATTTGTAGTTATGGTGAAATTAACTCCTCACCCTATTTTGCATGTTGGTCTAAAATTGTGTGATTTTCAGTTAAAGATAAATATATTATAATTTGAGTTTTTTCTTAATTTTTTTGGTGATCCCTATGTTAAAAATCATTCATTGGATTTAATACTTTGGTATCTACAATATCAATTGAGTCAAATATGGTGAAACCCTTTATGTAGGCATTTATGGTAATCCATTGCATGTCAAAGATATATGTTGAGTGAGACTATACTATACATTAGAGAAGAGGGCATAATTTGTAAGGTGATAGTATGAAGGAATCATATAGAAAATATTTTGGTAAATTTGCAGGTTATTTGACCATATGAGCATGTGGAGGAGTTTGATCATATAGAGGTATTAACATGAAGACATCACCATATAAGCATAGCTTGGTATAGTATGAAGACTTTCATGTGGGCTGCATGAAGACATTACTATGCAAGAGAGAGGGTGTACATATGGGACCATATGGGAGAGATTCATATATGTGAGATTGGTTCTAGGAATGAGCTGCATAGATAGGGAAAGAAAGAAATCATATGATAGTACCTACCTTGACCATAGGAAATCATTCTTGCTATGCTTAGAGCTTAGGGATTTGGGCCAATTTTTCTCCAGTCTATGGAGATGATTTTTGATGATGCTTCTTCTTGCATGTTGGAATAATCAAATGGGAAGAATACTTCTAAGACGGGGGGGGGGGGGGGGGTGGTGGTGAATAAGAAGTAATACATTTTATCCATTAAAACTTTTAACTGAAAATAAATTGCATGCATGTAAACATATCAAATAAGCATGAAGTAAACACATGCATCACAACACATAACACCAAAATTTGGTAACCCGGAAACCCTTCAAAATGAGAAGGTAAAACTAGGGTGGGGATGATACCCACAAAATCACTGCAACAATAATGTTTGACCAATTCTAATGATCTGCCCTGTTAAAGGCTTTACACTGTATCAATAGTTACCTATTTAAAGGATTTACAAACACTTTACATGAAGTATCACCTTGTTAAAGGATTTTATCACCTCTTCAAAAGATCTACAACCTAGCTGTTAAGATAACCTATCAACATAGGATTTTCCTTCTAATACAATTGCTAGAGAGTATTAGACTAAATAAACCTGATAGCTCACAATCCTTGATTGTTGAATTTAGGCACTTGATCTACTCATTCTGATCTTGATCCTCTGAGATCTAATATCTATTTGATTCCCTTGCTCTATTCTGATCAACTGGATACTGCAATGTTGTTCTATTCCTCTAAGTCTTTCACACATCCCACTGAATTTCACTATAGTTTACCCTTATATTGCTCTCTTCCATACGTACAATGGGGTTTTGTCCTCCTTTTAAATATTTTGAAGACTTGGGGTTAAGTATGGATCTATGATCCATATTGAATCTTTAATTCCTGCTCACTCCTTGCACTTTTATTATTGGTTGCATGCCTTCTCCATTTTTCTTATTGGCCGCATGCAAATTGCATAGGAAAAATAAAAGATTTGTTCTTATCTTTAATATCCTTTGAGATCCTTCCATGTCGGCTCAAAAAATGGTTTACATCTAAGTTTTTGAAGGCACAGATTTATATGTTGATTATGTGTTACTCGACACATATTGGATTACTAGTGCTCAATACATATATGATTCTGCTTTGCTCGACACCTATTGCATTCTATCTTTCTCGGCACATGTATGCTTCTAGCTTCGTCGACACATGTTACATTGTAACTTGCTTGGCATCAACTGTGACTCGAAACCTATATATCACTTGGCTCATATGGTTCACTCAGCACCTGAAGTCACTCGACACTTGATCTTCACTCGACACCTAAAGTAATTCTGGCTTGGCACATACTGTAGCTTGGCATATATAGTGTACTCGACTTCTATATGAAAAATGGTTAAGTGTGTTTGCACTCAGTTATCAAAACCAATTTGATACCAACAATCTCTCCCTTTGACATGAGTGTCAAAAACACTTAACTAAGAATTATACTTGGTCTTATGAGTACATTATCCAATCTGTTCAGCATATGTACAAAGTTTCAAAAACATGTTCAAAATTTTGTAAAGAAGAATATACCTCAAAATTCTTATAACTCCCCCTGAGCTAATTGTGCGATTGCATTCCTGTAACCAAAATTCTTGTGCTAATGTATCTGATACTCTTTGCCTTTTCCCTATTTCTATACTCTGTTACCTTCCATATGATTCCCAAAACATTGTATCTCCCCCAGACTATGTCTTATCTCTTATCTCCCCTTTTTGGCTATCTACAATCTTTCCCCTTTATTCTCCAAAAGAATGAATGAAAGAATGTAATCACTAAAATATTTAGTATTCTCCCCCTTTGTTATATCTCCCTTATTATATCTCCCCCTTTATTTTATTTCTCCCCCTTTTTGACACTTATGTCAAAGGGTGCTAAGGAGTAATACCATATTTCGCCAAAAATGTACTATTGACCTCCATTATCATCTTAAGAGTTGCATCCCAATTCTCCAAAGAAATTTCTAGTGCCTTATGCTGGATGGAAGTCTCTACAACAAGATTTACAAGTCCATTTAATGTAGAAAGATTAGGATCTTTCTTTAAAATAGTTTTAGCGTAGACTTACTTTTTATGGAGTACTTCCAAATGTGGGGTTACGGAAGATTGAATCTACATTAATTTGGCCTTTATATTGGACTCTTCACTTCTGAGTATAGCTTACTCCTTTTGGGTGTGAAGTGATTGGGAAAAATGCTTCTCACTCTAAGCTAGGTCTTTTGGTAGTTTCATGCTAGAAATCTTTAGATTTGTCTCCAAGTTCAGTATTCTTTGGCCTGTCTCTTGTGTGAAGTACAATGAGAAGATATTCTCAAGTATAGTTTTGACCTTTTCAATCTTGTTGGCCAATCCAACTTGTTGAAGTGCTATGCAATTGGATATTTTCTTGTTTAATTTTCCTTGAAACTTCCTCTCAGACCATTCCATGAGTTTCACATTTGTTTCCTAGTCTTCACTAGTCACCTAGTCAACAATATCTGACAATTATTCCATTATAGGCTTTGTCTCATCTAGTGACTGCAAGCTGAAGGCATCCATAAACATGTCCTTAATCTCATGCAATGCTTGCTTATGTTTATACTTCTTCTTGAGTATTTCTTGCCTCTTTCTCCTATTTAATGCATCCTGCATCTCTGTGATCTGCTCAATGTTGATCGTCTTGGAGTCATAGGTAGGTATGATAATTTCTTCATCTAACTTAGGGTCTCCATAGTGAAGTACCCTAGTCACTTTGGTTGAGCTCGAGCTTGGTGTAGATATTTGCAATGGCATTTCATCAGTGCTTAACTTTTGAAGATTTTTTGTAGGAGTGCCTATTTTTGGTAATTCTACCAATGTTTGTATTGCTGCCTACTCCTCTTCTTTTGATTTATCCTCCTTTTCCTCATATGTTCTCCCTTGATCAATAACAATAATTTGAGGCATACTTGTTGATTGTACTATAGGATCAAATGTAGCAATCTATCCTGTTTTCTCTTTTGATGTATCTTTATTTACTCCTCCTCTTGGCTTTTGCTGCATGGCATCACCTATCCCAGATGTGTCTATTGTTGAAAATGGTGGTAGAAGAATTAAAATTTGAGAACTAGTAGCTATAGAGATGTTAGAAGGTGGTTCTTGTGGTTTCACCTTGTCTCTAATTGGTTCTGCTATAGCCTTTTTCAACTCATCCACACTCACCAATATATGATTTATGCATAATTGTGCTTGTAGAGTTGATTGGTGAAGGATCTTCTTGAGATCCTCTATAGTCAGTGGATTGTTGTTCTGACATGATTTTTCAGTAACATCATTCATAGTTATAGTTTCTAAAAATGTGATGGTTACGTGAGGAGGGCTAGGAGGTGGCAATTATGTGTCTTACACACTCTGGTCTTGTTGCTTCTCTTGCTCAACTATTGCCATTTGATCTTCTTTTTGTGTCTACTCCTCCTCACCTTTTTCTTTTTCCTCTTCATCTTTCTTCTCTTCTTCTCCTTTTCTTGTTTCCTCTACTTCTATTTTGTCTTCTTTCTCCTTCTCACTTGCCTTTGCCTTATTTACTTCTGCATCCTCCTCTTCTCCTTTTTCATCATTGTCATCAGTCAATTTGTATATTGACTTCCACAATTTTGTGGACTTGTTGACAACTTCTTCAATTTTGTTATGTAGGATGCTAAAGGCTCTATGATTTAGTGCAAATTTGCCACCATGTTTCTTGTTAGCCTTAGTTATTTGATCTCTATTCAAATTAAGCATCACTTATGCCAGTGTTGATTCTCTTATTTCCTTCCCCATTTTAAAACAATAATGCCATTTATTTTCAATAATCTCATATAACTCCCGAAGCATAGTATTGTCTAACTCAAGAGGTGTATTCTTAAATTCTACCATCATGGCACACATTGACTCTTCTATCTTGTTTTGATCCTCTCTACTTAATTTCTTGAAATCAACATTTTTCAAACCAAAAAAATCTGCATTCTTCCTAACATTATCACATATTTTATCAATGTTAGACTTAGGAACATTGCTTACCACTCTGAATTGGCTGATGTCTTCTGATTCTATCCTTTCTTCATCATTAGATTCTGGTTGTGCTACATATTTCCTCCTTTGCTTCTTCTGCACTGGACCAGTCTCCTCAATAGCCTTTTTCTTCTCTTTCACTTGTTCCTTGGCCTTTTGAGTAGAGGCCCTTGTGGTAGCTCTGGTTACTAGTGTTGGCTTGGCTTGAGTTGTTTCTATAGCCTTCTTTGCTTTAGGCTAGGCCAGAGGCTAAGTTTTAGCCTTTCTTTTTCTTAGACTCAGCTTGTGTTGGTGCTTCCTCAGCTTCTTCTTCCTCTGCACCTTCCTCCTTATCTTCACCTAAGCCTTGAGTTAATTCCATTGGGCCTTGCCCCTGTTCATCTTCTTCTTCATCATCTTCTTTCTCATCTACATCCTTTGCACATGCTGCCCCTTCAATTTCTACACCAAATTTCTTCTTTATTTTCTTCACCAGTTTATCTTTCCTCTTAATTATAGAGGTTGTCTTCAAATTTGTTTCAACTTTAGACTTTACAACATCATATGTGCCAAAAGGTTTGGCAGTCTTGTCTATTTCTTCTGCAAGCAATGCAGTCATTGTGCTGATGCTTCATCCACATCTAGTTCATAGCCCAATGACCTTAGCCATCTCACCCTTGGAATTTCTGCTTAGATTTAGGTGTAATCAATATCAACTAAGAAGTAGATGTCATTGACATGTTATTCCACTAGGGAAACTGGTATTCTCAATCTTTGTTTCATGGATTTCTTAAAATCCTCAAAGTAGCTTGTCATTTGTGCTTCAAAGTTGTCACCCATTTGTTCAATATACTCATTGATTTGAGTAATTGTAGATTTGTTTGAATTCTAGTTCACTTTCCCAATTGAAGGAAATTCTTCCAAAACATAGAAAAATATGCAAACAAGGAATGATCTAAACTTACATTGAACACCTTTGAATCTTCTTATTACCCCAAGATTCTCCATGATTTTCCACAACATCAATTTTGATAGATCATATGTATGATCTTTCTTGACAAGTTTATATGCCACATCCACAACAATACATGGTACATTATTTAGTCTACTGGATTGATAGAACTTGTGAGAAATGATTCTCAAAACAAAGTCCAGAAGGGGATCTATGATTGTGTCAATGGTCATCCCCCTTTTATTGCATTTAGCCTCGATGTTCTTTTCAATGGCTTCTTTAGAATCACTATGGAGGGTCTTGGGCCGATCTAGGGTTGGAAAGCTTGTAACCCTATGCACCTTCCTCTTCATTATTTTACCTGGTCCTCCTTCCAACCAAAAACATTCATTGTGTATTCTGTTGAGAACAATCCTAATCCATTCAATTTTAAAACCTGTGGGGTAAACTAGGGCATGAGTTAAACCCTTTTTCTCAACTATTTGAAATTCATCCTTCAATATTTTTTTATCACACAATTTATCATATGCTTGAAAATTTTCCAAGTCTCCTACTGCACCTATCTTGCAATTGTAACACTTCCTGACATCCTATACCATGACAACTTTGGGTGGAATAATGGAGAGTGCACCAACAGGGTTGTTTTTATAGGCAACTTCCAGGATTGGCCTAAACTCGAGTTGTTTGACCTCATTACTAACTAACTAGACCTCGTGACCTTCCTTATCCTTAGGTTTTTGGAATTGGAAGCCATTTTTTTGATCTAGGGTTTTAAAAGATTTAAACTTTAACACTGTGTGACTCGACACTTGAAGAATACCTTAGATCGACAAAATTTGTACTTGATTACTATTGAAATTTGTGCAAATTGCTTCAATGCTACTCTTTGATCTCTTTTGTGCTCTTCTCATCTTTTCTTTGCATTTGAATGGTGTGAAATGATCAAAAATTATCGTTATACCTTTCAAAACCCAGCATTAAATGCTTAGTGCATACAACTGTACACTTGGCTCTTGAAGGTTTCAACATGACTCGACTTCCATTGGTTTTCCATTACTCAACACTAACTAGATTTCCACTTCACTCGGCTTCCATTGACATTTACTCAGCATCTGAGGACAATTCGGCAACACTTGCTAAAATTTGAAGTTTTGACTTTTCATCTTGATTCATGTTGTTTTCTTCTTTGCAGTGATTGTTTATCTTGGGATTGATGTATGATATAACTATGTATATTAGTCTCATACACCTATTCTTCCTTAGTTGGATGAGGTGTGACCACTTGACCTCTTGGGTAAAGTGATCCCTTCATTGGATGTGCTTGCTCCATCCCTTCTCTTCCATATCTTATTCATTTCTCCTTTGATGTGTTCAACATCTACCTTCTCTTGTCCTTTGTTGACTTCTAACTTGGGTACTTTTGACTTTGTTGGGCAATTCTTGCTGATATGACCAGTCTTCAAGCAACCGAAACATGTGGTTTGACTTAACCATTTGTTGTAGTTTCCTCTAAAATGTGTCCTTATGCAATTTTCAGGAATGTGTCCATATTCCTAACAATAGTGACAGCTATACTTGGTGTTATAGTCCCAATTGTAGTGATGAGGTCATGGTTACCTTCTCTTGTTTCCTAATTTGATGTCCACATAGTCTTTGACTTGCATTCAAAAGCTCTATGTCCATACTTCTTGCAATTATAGCAGTGACCATCAAATCTTGGTGTCCTAATAATCCTAGTCCTGCATTCATGTGCTTGATGTCCTTGCTTTTTGTAGTTATGATAGTAGGTTACATTCTTAGGCTTATCATGTTGATTGTTCTTCTTACTCCTACATACATTAGCAATGTTTCCCTTTTTACCATAGAAATGACAAGTAGGTTTAGTGTTCTTACCTTTGTTATTCCTTTCTTCTACAGTCTTGGGTGATTCTCCTTGTTTAGTGCTAATGTAACCAAGTCCTGAAGTATCATTACTGGCTCTTGGTGATTTCAATAGCTACTCAAAGTACTTGATTGCCTCATTGGGTTTGTTGAGAATTTTCGCAACTTCCTTCTCTCTTTTTAGGTCATTTTGTAATTGTTCATTTTGTATCTTTAGTATAGAGATCTCAATGTCTTTCATATTTAGCTTATGATGTGCATTCATCATTTGACTTAAGGTGTCTAGCTGCATGTTTGAGATTCTTTCAAACTCAATTATCTTTTCCTCCAGTCTATTGGTAAGATTTCTCTTGTCATCTTCTAGCATAACCTTGTCTTCAATGGCTCTTTTCTTCTGTTTAGTTACTTCACAAAGCATTATGGCTTGTGATTCTTGTTCAAGCTTGAGTATTCTGATTTCTTCTACTTGAGCTCTATTTTTCTCCATCAACTTTGCTATTGCTACATCAAACTCCTTGGAATATCCATTAGCAAACACTTTTGTGGTATCAATCTCCTTGTAGTGTATGTCATTTTCAGCTATGGCTATATCCTTCCTTCTTTTAAAGGATTTTCTCAATTCTTCTCTAGCTTCCTCTGAAATGTCCCTTTTCTGATTTTACATGGTATTTCTAGCCTCAAATCAGATCTTTAAAATCAAACAACCAATATTACAAAAATATGCCAATTTCCCAATAAAACCCAAATCGGGTATGTCCAAATTAGTGCCAAAAAACTTCACAACTTCACAAATTACTAATAAATCTGAGAATGGACATTTTTACAGAAATTTCAGCAGCATAAAAGCCTACAAAATGACATTTCCAGATTTGTATAGCCTTTACACAACATCTCACAAATGTAGGACAAAACTATGCTCAATCGGGCTCCCGAAATTAACACACAATGCCCGAAAACACCACAAAAATACTCATAAACTATCTCAGAAGTTTAATCATGACCCAATACATATATTTAGCTCTATTTTAACATTTTAAAGTTTGAAATACAACAGCAACCCAAACTGATATGAAACACTCAACTGAAAACACCAAACTCAAACCAAAAACAATCCTGAAAACCCACAAATTGGCACTATTCAACACAAAGGCAAACTCTGCCTGAGCATGCACATGGAATGGCTTCAAAATCTCGTCCTTAGCCTTCCTGGAAACTTGCAAACTCCCGTTCTTGGGTCTCCTTCTCCACAAGTTTGGCAGCCTCTTTTTGGAGCCTGCCTGCCTTAGCAAAGTTTATTTATTTTTTAATTATTTGAATAGGGGACATGACAAATCCTCCCCTCCCAAATATTGCTTTTCCTCAAGCAATGAAGGTTGGAATTCTCAAGAATATGTGTTCCTTCCCAAGTTGCATCCTCTAGTGGTAATCCTTTCCATTTGACCAAATGCTCTATGACGCTCATATTTCTCAACCTTTTCTCTCTTGTATCCAAAATCTCTTCTGGTATCAAAACTAATTTCCCTTCATCATCAAGAGGTGGTAATTCTGTAGATACTATGGTTTGCTGGCCTATAACCTTATTTAAGCAAGATACATGAAAAATATTATGTATTTTGTTGTTTGGTGGGAGCTCCAATTCATAAGCTACCTCTCCTACCTTCTTGATGATTTTACAAGGCCCATAGAACCTTGGCTTGAGTTTCTCTGCCCCACTCCTCTTCAAGGTGCTTTGCTTATATGGCTGAAACCTAATAAATACCAAATCTCCCACCTCAAAAGATCTTTCAATCCTTTTCCTGTCAGCAGATATCTTTTGTTGATTCTGTGCATGTTGTAGATATCTCAATATGACTTCTTTCCCATTGGAATGAAATTTAAACTCCATAGTTTGATGGTTCATGTAATAGCCTCCGATAGAGTGCAACCATTGAACACCCAATACAAGATCTGTCTCCCCAATACCAACCACATAGAAGTCATCACATAACTCATAATCTCCTAAGGTCATCTTGAGTTGTTTCACCACCCGTGTGCAAGGCATAGTGAATCCATCAGCTACAGTAACATTGAATCCCTCAAAATCTTCTGCTTTAAGCCCTCTTTTCATGACAAATCCCTCATCAATAAAATTGTGAGTTGCCCCACTATCAAGAAGAACGGTCAATCTTTGCCCTGCTAGTACACCTCGAATTCGGAAGGGATGGTATCTTGGGACTCCTGATAATGCTGCTAAAGTGCCATCCTTGCTGATTTCTTTTACTTTCTCTTCTTCTACCTCCTCCTTAGTATCATGAAATTCCTCATGCTCATCTGAATCAGATTCTGAAGCAACTTCAATATAGTGCACTTGACCTTTCCCCAAACATCTGTGTCTTGGAACCCATGGTTTTCTACAAGTAAAACAAAGCTTTTTCCTTCGTAATTCACTCCTAGTCTCTTCATCTACCTTCTTTTTTGCCACATTTGTCACATCTTTTGGTGGTAGTGTTGGGAAAGTCTTTTTCTGAAAATTTCCCTTATGTTGCCAAAGATTTGGGGTTTTTTTATTAGTGATTGATTTCATAGGCATGCAAGTTTCAAGTTACAAGCTTCTTTTGATAGCTTCTTGTAAGGTTGAGGATGAGAAAGCCTTAACCAAACCCTTAAAAAAATCTTCTAAACCATCAAGAAAAAGATAAACGATCCTCTTTTCACTCATATCAGGTACCATAACAGCCACTTTTTGAAATTCTTCTATATACTCATTAACTGATTTGGTTTGCTTCAACTTTGACAATTATTTAAAGTACTCTTCATCATCCTTGAGGTCAAATCTATCTATCACTCTTTGAATGAAATCTTCAAATGTAGTTACCTGATCATGACCTTGAGTAGTCATTCCATGATACCACCAATCATAGGCTACATCTTCCAAGTGTAGACTTGCAAATTGAACAGCATCACTCTCTTTCATGGGGTTAAGTGTGAAGAAAGTTTGTAATTTTTGTAGCCATGCTCTAGCTGAAATTTTATTTGTTCCATCAAAAGTAGGTGCTGTAAACTTGCTTATTTTATTTTTGAGCTCTCTTCCACTTGTGTCATGCTCCCTCCTGTTCTCTTTCTTGGGCATCAAAGTGTTCATTATATCCACATATTCTCTAAAAGGAACTGAACTACGAAAGTCATCATCTAAGCCATTATAAGTAGCTCTTAATGTAATCAAGTTACATGTAACCTCTTCCACTAGATTAATGGTTGGATTTGGTACTGGTGGCTCATCTACAGGAAAGAAAATAGTTTTGGTTGATTTAGATGGTGTGGATCTCCCATTTCTTGGCTCCTCTGAAGTGCTCCCTTTCTCATTAATAGATGCAACTCCTTGTAATTTTTCTGTCAATATTCGCAAAGCCTCTCTAGTTTCTGCCAAACCATCCACTGTTTGCTTTTGAGTATTTTGGATGTCTTGGAAGAATTTATTTGCCATCTCATCTGGATCAGCCATACTTTTTTCTTCCTTGGATTTTGTACTTTTGCTTTCAACTGGGGGTTTGATCAAAATTTCTTTATTCTTTTCTCGCTGCAAATATCTTTTTTCTCTTTCACTTAGTTGCATGCGATCATAAATTTTGACATGCAACTAATTAGAAGCAACATGCAACCATAAAATATGACATGCAAGATCTGGGTAGTTGTCAAAACTGACATGCAAGATCTGGGTAGTTATTAAAACTGACATGCAACTTCTACAAACCCTCAGGCTGGCAAGATCATGGCTCTGATACCACTGAAATTTCCCTTTTCTAATTTTACATGGTATTTTTAGCCTCAAATCAGATCTTTAAAATAAAACAACCAATATTACAAAGATATGCCAATTTCCCAATAAAACCCAAATCGGGTATGTCCAAATTAGTGCCAAAAAACTTCACAACTTCACAAATTACTAATAAATCTGAGAATGGACATTTTTACAGAAATTTCAGCAGCATAAAAGCCTACAAAATGACATTTCCAGATTTGTATAGCCTTTACACAACAGCTCACAAATGTAGGACAAAACTATGCTCAATCGGGCTCCCAAAATTAACACACAATGCCCGGAAACACCACAAAAACACTCATAAACTATCTCAGAAGTTTAATCACGACCCAATACATATATTCAACTCTATTTTAACATCTTAAAGTCTGAAATACAGCAGCAACCCAAACTGATATGAAACACTCAACTGAAAACACCAAACTCAAACCAAAAACAACCCCGAAAACCCACAAATCAGCACTATTCAGCACAAAGGAAAACTCTGTATGAGCATGCACATGGAATGGCTTCAAAATCCCATCCTTAGCCTTCCTGGAAACCTGCAAACTCCCGTTCTTGGGTCTCCTTCTCCACAGGTTTGGCAGCCTCTTTTTGGAGCCTGCCTGCCTTAGCAAAGTTTTTTTTTTTTTTTAATTATTTGAATAGGGGACATGACATCCTCCAAGTTGTGTAGAGTACAATGCACATCAATCACCTAATTGTCTATAATCTTCCCAATTTTGAAGACTTCCATCTTCAAATCTTTTCTCTAAGATGTTAGGATTCACCTTGTGAGAAGTCAGCATTGATACCAATTTTTGGAATAATCAAATGGGAAGAATACTTCTGAGGAGGGGGGGGGGTGGTGAATAAGAAATAATACATTTTATCCCTTAGAACTTTTAACTAAAAAAAACTGCATGCATGTAAACATATCAAATAAACATGAAGTAAACACATGCATCACAACACATAACACCAGAATTTGGTAACCTAGAAACCCTCCAAAATGAGAAGGTAAAACTGGGTGCATAACACACTATTGGCTAATAAGAAATCACTGGAATTGTGACATTGTACTCCATGTTATGTCTAACACTAAAAAATGGTCACTTCTAAACTTGTTACAAAACCCCCAAAAATATTGGCACTCTCTTGAATATATTTAGGAGATATTTTTAAAATGGCTAAAAAAATTATGACAACTTCTTTAGCTAAGTGTATTCTTATAGGGAAATCATTTTTTTAGCCTTCATAATTTGACTGTATGTTTCTTGCTAAGTTGCCAGTTTGGATTCAGGTTGGATTGAGCTTGAGGGTCAAATTCAAAATTTACTAGAAAATATTAGGTTTAATGCAAAATCATTTGAGGTGACTTCAAAGTCATTTCGCTTTGGATTTTGTTTTTAATGCTTTTACATTTGTAGTTTGTGTCTCAACTATTTTGATTCATTCAAAATTGTATGAGCATTTAACCCAATATTAACATCTAGCATGTCTAATAAGGATTTGTAGCTAAGCATCACCTAATGATTTACCAATTTTATCTATTTCCATTCAACAAGAGTATATTTAAACAAAAGTTAAGGGTGATCAATTTATGTGAAACAATAATACATGTTAGTATATAATTATTTTAAACTAATGACATACAAAAAAAAAAAATTCCCCCTCTATATTCGAGTTAATTTCTATTCATTGTTCTTCAAAAAATCAGCCTTGGTTTCCTACGTAATTTCTCTTACATACATGTTCTAATTGCATTTACGGGTAAGTGCACCAAGTTGTGGTGCCAAAAAGATGACACCTTTTTTTTTCATTCTAGTTTTGCAAAGCGCGCATGCACTATGGCATGGGTGTGTCAAGCCATAGCACATACACGCTATAGGGTGTATGCATTAAAGTGCATGCGCACTTTTCAAAAAAAAAAAATTACAAAGCGCGTACACGCTATTTAAAAGTAAATTTAAAAGGCTTTAAATAGTGCACACACTATTTAAAGCTTTACATTCTATCAAGCCTACTATTTTGCTTTGCCTTGGGGATCCAATCCAAAGCTTTGGAGTCTATAAACTAGTCTGAGATGTGTTTTACTGCAAACATACAAAAAATGATTAATTTTTCTCGTGTGCTCTCCTTCCAATTTCCTCGTGGCTGAGCATCGATAAAATTAGGTTACATGACATTTTCGGTCTCTGTGTTAGCTACACAACCATATAATTTATTTTTTATTTGAACTATTTCAAGCCTTTCATCTATAATTTCTTTTGAATGTATGTCCATTTTTTGTCAAAAACCAACATGTACTAATTGGGCTGTAGATTTTAGCTCGTTCATTGAATTTTGCAACAACTTAGTTTTTTAGAAACTAGACTCCATTCTACATACTTTGAAAAAAAGAAGGTTTCATTTTAGATTAGTTTTCAATCATTTCTACGGGGAGCACATAGATATTTCATGTTTTTGGGATATGTCTGATTAAAAAATTCATTTTAAAAAAAAAACACAATATAAAATTACCCAAAAAATCTAGGATAAACTACATAGTGTTAGGTAACTTTTGACTGGAGCAAATAAATATTTTTTTAAAAAAAGTTAAAATTTTAGGAGGGCCACACTTTGTACTATGTTATGTTTTTTTGGAATAAACAGTACCACTTTTTGTGGTCCCCTTTTTTGAGGACCTAAAACTAAACCATTTTGAAAAAACATTAGTAGTTTAGAAAGTAGATTCAAAGGACTATGACTTTTGTTTTTGTCATATCTTAAAATTTTGAGCATAGCTATCTTCAAATTCTTGTTGAAGTTCAAAAATTGTTGATTTCAAGAAAATAGGTGTCCACTTATACCCCCCTTTTGGCACCACAACTTGATGCACTTACCCTTACAAATACACCATTTTCTAATGTGTTGAGATTAATTGAAATGGTACAAGCCACCCTCCCACACTATCACATTTTTATAGATGTTACTTTCATAATTACAACCTATAAACATGCCCCCTTACACCTCATTCTTACTAGTTATATAATTTCCTCTATACTAAAATCCTCTTAACTTACTACCTTATTTACTCACACACAAAAATTCCTATCCCCACAAAAGAAACTCACACCACCTTGGGACCCTCTGCCCTAATCCAATGACAAGACATGTCAACGTACACCAATTAATAATGGTAGTTGTCGCTATTATGAAGAGGACTGCCATTGTTCACTTTAAGGGTCCGTTTGGTTCCTGGAAGATGACATGAATTAGCTTTTTTAAAATTCGGATTTGAAATTTTTTGTGTTTGTTTCAAAATTGGTAAAATAGAATTAGCATACTGGACTTCCAATTTTGCCTCAAAACCAAGTTTTCCAACTTCCTACTAGCAAGTAGGAATTGAAAATTAAAATCTGGTTATGTTTTTTACAGAGTGCAAAAACAACAAATTAGACTACTTTTTGAAATTTGTCTTCAACTCCAAGCTTACACATAAAAATGTGTTTTCACATGCATCTTCTGAGTGAAAGAAATGATTTAAGTAAAATCTCAAAGATTGGAATGAAGATTTGCAAAACCAAGATTTGGCTAAACCAAGATTTGTAGAAATCCCAATTTTTTGGTTTTTTAAATTCCACGAACCAAACAGACCCTTAGGAAAAGCAATAGCTGAGACATTTTCTCTGCCATTTCCCACTGAGGGGGAAGTCGGTGGGTTTCTACCTTTGATGAAAGGGGGAGAATAAATCATTCCAATTCAATGTTATCTCTATAGTTTTGAACCTTGGGTTGTTCCTTGTAGGAAATACGAGCTGGCATTATTCATGGGGATTGAAGAAACGAATAAAGCAACATTGATAGTTTTTTTTATCGTATGTAATTTTTTCTTGAATGGGTTTCTCAATGTAGGCTTAGATATGATTGGAGAACCCTGATCAAACAGACATGTTTTGTAATCAGTCTACTTCCACATTCACTAGGTTGACGGAGACTAGTTTTCATATATATAGGGTTTGTTTCGCAATGGGAATACAAACAGAATAGGCATATGTAAATTCTTAAAATTTTGAATTCTTCATTTGGATGCACCAAATTAGAATTGGAATACGAAGTAAAATAGGAATATGTATTCCAATTTTGGCACAAAAATGAGGTTTTACAATTCCACCCAAATATGTGTTATTGGAATACATATTCCTATTCCACTTTTATTTATTTTAGAAAACATAAATTTTGGGGTCCGCAAATTCCCCATCAAATATTAGCTGAACCAAACAGAGAACAGGAATACATAGCCCCATTTTCTATTCCAGAATAGTTATTCCTATTCCCCTATTCCTATTCCCCCAACCAAACAGGCCCTATAATGAATTCTTAATTCCATGAATAAGAGGCAATAGAAGTTTCTCATAATAAATGTGGAAAGCCAATATTTATATTGGTCACAATTATTTGATATCAAGATGAATTTTGATGCCTTACATTACATCTTCGAGAAAGATGAGAATGAAGAACTAAGATTCATCATAGTCAATTGAATTCATGGCAGGTAGTGGGGAAGTTTAATGTGTTTCCATACATAAATTTACAAATGAGACCATCTGATACACTCTATGGTGACTGAATTGCTTCCATAAAATATAGACCATCTTTAAGAATTTGATTACATGCAAAGCTTGGTTTAGATGTTACATTTTTCTACAAATTCAAATATATATTTTCAAATTTAAATATTATTATTATTATTATTTAAAGTCATTTAAAAATCAGTTTGTTCATATTGATTTTTTTATTTTCATTTTTAAGAGGTAAATACTGTTGATCTAAAGCTATATTTATAAGAGTCACTTTAGTGAGATCTAAACTTTAATGACAAGAAAAACACTAATGCAACTTAGTCATAACACCATGACAATATTAACAACTTAAGACATTGATTAGTTAAGACATATGCTATGTTTTTGTTTTTATTTTATTAGAATTGTTTCAAATTTGAACATATCTTGTTTAAGTGTAGAATTTTAAGCTTATTAAGTCTCAAAGGTGTGATATGGTAATTTTCTATTTGACATTGGTTAAAATTGTAGGCTTGCATGTATAAAAATAAGATTATAGATTGTAGAAATATATTATCATTAAAATTATATGATTAAATTGGTAAATGTGCTAATTAACTAACACTGAATAACTTTTGTTAAAGTGAACACAAGATCTACATAGTGATGCATGGAATGGATTACTTAAATCATGTGGAAGTAGTTATGTTTAAATCTTTAATATAGCTCACTCAATTCAGAATATGAAAGTATACATCAATAATAAGAAATACAAGGGGCTAGGTATTGTTCTAAACATTGTGAAGTCATACATTCAAATTAATTGTGTACTATAAACTATGACATTGTAAATAATGTATTCCCATAGAAAAGGGAATCCCACATTGATGATAATTTAAAATTCTACAAGTAATACTCTTTGGCATGTGACATTGGTCTTATTATGTTTACAAGAAGTCATTAGATGAAGGATTAATAGGTGGAATTGATTAACATGTTTTATGAGGTCAAACTTTTCAATGGGAGCTTAAATGTGAAGGATTCAATTTTGGAGTTGTGTATATTGAATATAGTCCACATAGACATGACTTTGACTCATACTTTGAGCCCATGATTTATTTTAAAATAATTTGTGATTTCCTTCTTCTCCTTGACCTATATATTATCTAAGGCTATGTTCTCAAATTTCTTATTGATTTAGAATGTATACATCATTAAAGGTCAAAGGCCTTGATATTGTATTGTAACTTATTCATTAATACATCAAGTGTACTTCTTTTAGAATTTAGAATTATTTCTAATAATGGTTTTTTCAAAGTATTTACCATGCTACTCATTTTATGAATTTATTTAAACTCTTATATTCTTTCTCATTCTTCATAGGTTATTTATGTGTTAAAAATTTATTCAAATTTACATGAATTGAATTATTTTTATTTTGAATAGTTGGTAATAATATACAATATGCAAATTAGTTGAATATGTTCATCATTCTTAGGATGTACTCTTAAATAATTTATATCTCTTATTTTACCTCCTATTTCAATAGATAAATCATATGATATAATTATGAAATCTATTAATTATATAATAAAAGCTTCAATTAGACATGCCTAAAAATTATAATATTTAATTTTTTTAAAAAATAACTTATTACAAGATCAAGTCAATTTAGAATTAGAAACTTGCAATCTAAATTCTCAAAAGAATAAGATAGTTATGAAGGAAATAATTTAAGGTATAACATAGAGTATATGTGACTACCATGTAAAGAAGATTTTTTTTACCCATTTGAAAAGATACTAGAAGAAAATATCTACTACTATGTCTTAGCACAAAGAAAAATATTAAATATACTAAAATTCAGGATTCTCAAGTTCTAAGATACTTAATGAGAATTAGGAGCAATAAAAATGAGATTTTAAAACTCAATATTGTCCTTCAAATAGATAAATCATGATCACGATTATAGAATATCCAATGTCTTGGTACTATGTACATAGATTCCCTAGAGGTTTGTTGAGAAGATATAAACTATGTCTTAGTTTAATGAAGGATATGCACGAGCACATGTATAGAGAATATAGCATAAAACCTACCACTTATGAGGTAAACCATTAGCTACATCTTCAAAATCCTAGACCTAAAATATTTTGAAGAAAGTGAACACCAAGGAAGGAGACTCAACCTTACATGTTATAGTATACTAAAGTAGATGGATTATATTGAAGCATTGAATCAAAAGATTCAAAAGAAAAGGAATATCATAATTGATCTTTGAAATCACAACTTAAGATATTTGATCAATCAAGATCGTTGAAACCATTGAATTAAAATATTAAAGACTAGAATGAAAATTGTAAATTAAAATTCATTCATACTATTTGATATCTAATTATTCATATCTTTAAGCATCTAAAAAATTTTAAAAATTAAGTTTGAAGTCCAACAACAATTAAAAACTGAAAGATATTTCTTGTAAGATACTTGAGTAATTAAATCCTTCAATTTTCTAACTTAAACTCTAAAAGCTAAACAAGAGTTAAGGTTTTCCTATTAAGAATACTTGTTATATCAAATCATAGAAAATTTTGAAATTTCTATATCTAAGTGAAAGTAGTGTTTATGTAATCAACATGGCAAGGACTAGAATGGTGAAGGGGGTGAAAGTCCTCTAAACCCAATAACACAACTAGGCTTAAAAAGGCAAGTTCATGAAATAAGATTGAATCATGTGCCTTAGCAAGAATTGGGAAAGTAAGAAACTAGGGGTGTAATGCCTCCAAAAATTGGATTAAATGTGAAAGTTTAAAAATCTAAAAATAAAGTAGATTTGTGAGTTTAGGGAAATTGATGGTCAAGTATTCTAGTAAGGAAGATTGAAGACATCTAACAACTTATGAAATATTTACAAACAATACCTTAGTTGTACATGAGATTTCAAAATGGTAATTTATAAAGAACACAAGAATCAAAAACTACCTTCTAGAAAAATAAATTTTTCAAAATATATTTCATCATTATTTCAACATGACACAAATCAATATACACTCAATTTTTAATAATCAAAGTCAACTTCATATCAATAAAATGAAATTTTTTAAAATGATTGAAATGCATTTTATTATTATTTCCACATGACACAAATTTTACCCATTAGATCAAGTTAACAATAATCAAAATTAACTTTATAACAACTGAAATTAAATATACCATTTTCTAAATAACATTTCTAGAACAATATAGACCTATCCTCCTACAAACTGTAGGGTTGATCAAATTTAAAAAAATTGAAAATATCATAGATTTCTCTGAAAATTAGTCGAAAACAAAAAAAAAATTAGAAATCACTACTGAATTTGAAAAATAAAAATTTGACTTTATTTTATCTTTAGTACATTTTACCCAGTACCAAACAATGAATGTAAATTTGTACTTTGCTACAATTTCGGATCTATCTCATTAAGACCATGCACTCAACTACAAATTTCGCAGAAAATGTAATGAAAAGACACGTCAATGTACATCAACCGACAGTTCATGATGGAAGATGGAAAATAGAGAATATGGAGATACCAAGAAATTTCCTCTTCCCAGCTATGAAAGAAACATTTTGTACAGTGCTCGTTCAGACAAAGAAAACTCTCCTTCCTCACATCTTCTCATAACATCCGGTTTAGTCGGACGAGCTTTCTTAGGACCAACATTGTCACTTTACTCTGATATATTAATAAGTTAATTTCATGGCATATCCACAACATAACACAGCAGAGAATGGAAGAGCAACATGAGCTCAAACACTTTCCTGGGTTTCGTTTCCACCCCACAGAGGAGGAATTGGTGGGCTTCTATCTTCGCCACAAAGTGGAGAAGCAGCCATTCAAAGTTAGTGTTATCAAAGAGCTTGATCTCTATGCTTTTGAACCTTGGGATCTTCCTGGTATGAATTGAGGAACTTCGATCCTTTTTTTTTTGGGTTCTTGAATTTGATTGTGTAAGATTTTATTCTATGAATTTAAAAAATCTGATAAAACAATAATTTCATGATGTAGTGTTATTTTTTCCCTAAAAAAATTGTTCAATGCAGGGTTATGTCTGACTGAAGGAGAAAGGCAGTGGTTTTTCTTTGTTAAGCCTCGTGGGCACAATGATGGACGACCCAACAGAATCACTAGTGCAGGCTTCTGGAAGGCCACTGGATCAGATAAACCAGTTTATAATCAGTCTACTTTGACACTCATTGGGTTGAAAAAGACAATGGTTTTCTACAAAGGAAGGTCTCTCAAAGGCCACAGGACAGATTGGATAATGAATGAATACAGACTTCATCCGGTAATAGATACTGTTTTGTTTGACACTTCTACAGAACTTAAGTTTTGGGTTTTATATTAGTATGGATATCCTAAGTATGTTGATTTAAATCAAACTAAAAAATAATAATTTAGAACAAATTGATTTTATTTTACAACTATTTTATAGGCGCGGGCTAATTTTCAGACAAAATGCATCAAAGATAAAAAAAATTCAAATATGATTCCTTTTCAAATTTATGAAAATACAGTGAATTTTTTTCAAAATTTTTGTTGTTTTCAATCACAAAATATACAGATCATGAAGATAAAATGTTGAAATTACAAAAAATTTCAATATATTTTCGTTTTTTTGAAATTTAGTCAATAATACAATTTGTAAGAAAGATAGTAGAGTCTTATTTTATCAAATACATTTGTACCACATATTTTGAAAATATTACTTTTTAAGATATATATAAATGCCCGCCTCGAGATGTAAGATTATTGTTTATGTCTTCATGATTGGTTTGAACATTGCAGAGTGTGAGTGAGAATGGAGGAAGTGTTAGACTGTGTAGGGTGTACAAAAAGGCAATTTCTATGAAGTCTCCTGACAGTGAAGCCACAAGTCAAATTGAGAAAAGAGTTAATAATTGTGATAATGTTTTGAGCCCCGCTGTGATGGAAAATGAGCAGTTGCAGGCGAATTCAGAACGTTCATTTGCATTTTGTAAAGAAAACATATCAACCACCACAGTGGAAACGGGAGTGAGTGAGGACGATTTAAAGTGGTTGTGCTGGGATGGAAGGTCACCTATATTCTGAAATTACTCATTTCCATTTTGTATAGATGTAAATGAGCAATGAGGCTTTTAGGTCTTCCACATGTAAATGAGTATAATGTTGTTTCGTTTTCCAAGTGAAAAATAAAATAATAATTTAACAACTCATCTTCATGTCCACATAAATGGCTCTCTAGAAGTCAGTTTTGTTTTTATTATAAGTATATAACAGTTATGTGTTATAGTGTCACTTTTACAAATACATGAAGAAAGCTTTTTTAAAGGAAAGTATATAAAATGGTGGATACCACATACAGAAGTTAAATAGTTTAACTTTCTAAAATTTTCTTTTTATGTTTACCTTAAGCAACATGGTACATTGATTTACAATGTAATACATTATACCAACATGTTTCTTTTATGTGTACATAACTTGTCAATGCTAGATTCTCAAGCATACAGAAATGGTTAAAGTTTTTCACATGCATATATTCTCTAAGTACATATGGGAGGGATTTAGATTTATTTTATATATATGCATGTATATGTGCACACATGTTGCATATATATGATTATTGAGAGGAGGTGAATTAATAAACTTATAAAATCTTTTAAGTTTTTTACTATCTCGTATGTTAAAACTTTACTTCATACTTTATCATTAATGTAATAATCAAAGAACAAAGCATTCCACCCAATTGCACAAGAGAACACCATATTTATGTTGAAAAACTAATGCGAGAAAAAATATGGTGATAAATCTCATAATATAGAATGATAATACAACTTTGTTTTAGGGATGCAATCCCCCGATGTAATAATTACTAGAAAATATACTTGTATGGATATGTCAAATGAATTCACTACTTTCTATTTATGATACACTTACAAAAGGAGAATACTAGCTCAATTAATCATAAAGAATAATAAAGCATCCATGACAACATAATTTTACATACAACAACCTTTAGTTCATTGCTTCCAAAATACTTTTGGCTTATCTAAATGTAGATAACTTCAACTCACTATTCTTGGAATATTTGAGGGATTTTTTCGCACACTTTGCACCACTGTGCACACTTCAACAACTTATTTGTGTTCCAATTCATTTGAACTTTCATTTATATCATATAAAATATCAAAGAAACTTCTACAAGTTAGCCAAGATGAAATATGTAAGGACATGAAATATGCATCGTCAACATGGTTGGCCCTAAATATTGTTGTGATGGAAGAAAAAAGAAAATAAATCAAGTTGAGAGATAAAAATATCAAAACCTTACTAACATGACTCTCCAAGATGGTGTAAACCACAAAGCAATGTCACAATCAATCTAGGTCATCCAAACAACCACTTTTCCTCTTAATCATTCAATTCAATCACTAAATAGTACTATATCACTTTGGAGACATCACCAAGAGCAATAAATAAGATCATATGAATTTAAGAATTATTCTAGCTCCATCCATTCTCACTATCACACCTAATCAAGGTAGAAAAAAACACACTAACAGAAGTCCTAGCACCATATATAACTAATGAACAAGTCTTGAGATATAACATTTAAAAATTGTATTGCAATACAATTTGAGTATTTGAAACTTGAAGGGTAGTAAGATAGACTCAATATGAACAAATTCCCCATAATGCAAGAGCATACATTTAAATGTAGAGAAGTGCAAATCATTGTGAATTTCTCCCCTTAGATCCTCTTCATTGTCTTAAAAATATATGATACAAATATTTTATAGCTTTCTCTAGAAGATGAATTGTGATATGAATGGATATATCATATTTGCACTTTTTTAAATCTTAATTTCCTAATAATAACAAGTACAAAGTCAAGAATGGAGAAATCCGGTGCAATTCCTTGAGCTATGGATATTAACACTACCACATCATACTTCTACTAAAACAACCTATCAATCAAAATGTTTTGGCATTCAACCCTAAACTTTAAGGAACATCATATAGTTTATACTCAACCATGAGCTTCATACAATAATATTAGGATTTTTATTCAAAAGTACATTTTGATATCCAACCATGAACTTTTGATCATTACATATTTTTACATCTAGCCATGAGCTTGTGATCATAATTTTTTTCAACATTCAATCATGAAAATTTGATTAGGAAATACTAAATAGCACAATCAAATCAATGCCACAATGGACAGTTGGAAAGATATCCAGTGTTGCTCCAATTCACTAAGCAACACTGCAAGTTTTGACATCAAGTGAGAATGTTGTATCAAGTCAAATCTATATGGAATCTCTCATGACTGAGGCATGTTATTGTAGGGTTTGTCAACACGGTCATGTACCATCTGACTGTGATGTCCCCTTCTAGTTGACATCTCTCAGTAATTGAGATTAGCCTATTATGTGACCCTCATAGGCTAATAAGGTGGTTAGAGGGTTTTATTGGGGATTAACACTTCATGATGGGGCATATTTTCATATTATACTATTATAATAAAGTAAAAAAATAAGAATATCTTTTATCCCATATTGGGGAGAAAACTAAGTAAGCTCCCACAAGGGAAAAATAAAGGGGGCATGAGAGATTCTTTTCTTATCATCCGATTATTGTCATTTGCATTTGATAAGTTTTGTGGAGCCAAGAGTTTCAACATTTTCCACTAGAGAATGGAGTTCTTTTGTGTGCCTCCATTTGAGCTGGTTAAATACCCAATGAATTTGGTATTGGGAGGACATCATATAGGTGCTCTATTTGAGCATATTGGTGAAAGATCGTTCAAGGGGTTACAACTATTGGACAAGAAAAATTGGTCTTTTCATTGTGCCAAATTTGTGGCCTAGGGCCAAATTATGGAGTATGATTTAAGGAATAAGTCAAATATGGCTACAAAGATTTGTTGGGGTGTTGCTGTTACTATAGTGATTCACTACAGTAAAATCCAGTTTTCTTGAGTAGTTTCCAGAGTGTTTGACAAAATTCTCAAGTTAAGAAATCAAAAAATTAAAATTTGAATTGCAAGGGATATTGCACTGATAGTTTGTTTATACCCCTCACAAGCTCTAAGATATGACCATTAGAAGATGGCAGCTGAAACGTGCTTAGTGCATCTTGGAGACACTTCAATGCATGGTAGTTGTGTTTGTTCTAGACACTACATAGACAAAAAATGGTTTTCCCTAGGGTTCACCTGTCCATCCAGAGCTAATGGAATAGTTGAATCAATGCCACGATGGATGTTTGGAAAGATATGTGGTGTGGTTAAAATTCACCAAGCAACACTAGAAGTTTTAGCATCAAGCAAGAATGTTGTGCCAAATAAAATCCATTTAGAACCTCTTAGAACTAAGATAGGTTAATGTAGGTTTTATCAACACAGTCGTGTACCATCTCATAGTTTTTATATATCCCTCACGAGATCTAAGATATGACCATTAGAAGATGGCAGTTGAAACGTGCTTAGTGCACCTTGATGACACTTCAATGTATGGTGGTCATGATTGTTCTGGATACTCTGTGGCCAAAACAAGGGTGTCCCTAGGGTTCATCTACCCAATTAGAGCTAATAGAATAGACTAATCAATATTCTTGTAACATTTTATCTTTGATTTTGATTTGTGTCATCAAGATCAATTGTAAGACTACATCCATCTGGTAAGAATAAATGAACCTCTATCACCCCTCTGAAAAACACCATCATCATCAGATCAAATAGTAAGGGCCACATCCTTAGTAGTAGATGCATGACATATTCTCCCTAAATTTATACATGTCTAGGATGTTGGTCCATCCTTATTCACAACATTATCTAGCTCATCACACAAACCATGACAACTAACACACATATGCTCAAATGGCTGGAGGTGAGCCAAATGGAATATTTGATGATGGAGGAGGTAGCATGGTCTGGGTGACTCTGTTGAAGAATCTAATGATAATGGAGATGATGTAACCTCTCCTAGCATTAGCTATTTGGCATGCTCAATGATGAAATTAGTTAATGATGCTACTGCATGAAGAGTTTGTAAGTCCATAGGCTCATTCACAACAATGGGGAGCACAACATGAATCGAAGTTTTTTTTTTTTTTTTCTAGATGGTTCCTTTTCTCTAGTTGGATGACTCTATGAGGCTTGGATCTATCTTGTGCAAAACCCCTCCCTCTACCTTGGAGCTCATGAAAGTCAAAGTAATTTGGATTCTCATCAAGGATAAACTCACAATATAATTTTCTCAAAAAAATAAGGGAACCTCATTATTATTATAGGGTGCTTGGTTAAATTCCATACATAACATATCCCAACAAGTTGATTTGATCCCCCGATGAGCACACTAATGAATAGGAAATCGAGGGGTGGTTTCCTCTAGGTTGAGGCTAGTCTTAAGATTGGTGAAAAGATAACATATGTAACATTTTTTATGTTTTTTATCTATCATTTGGTCATACGATAACCCATCCACATAATATGCATGAAATCTATACCTCCATGAAGCCCATTTAGTCACCTCCTTACTCACCTCATTGACACTAGTCACCATTTTTTCTAATGTGTCCACTAAGGCGAAGTGGTGGCCAAGACCAGAAGATGTCAACCTACCAACCAAATTAGTTATCCTAGCACTATTTTTTGTGAGATGATTAACAAGGTCTTCTTGAATAGAGTTCACATGATCTAATGAAATTTATGGAGCCCCTAGATGTGGTGGTGCTTGTTGAGGGGCAACCATTTGAGGATTTTGTGTGTTTGGGGTTTCCCCTTGAGAATTTTGTGGTTCATTTTGAGGTGCTTGTTCTGGGTTAATGTTTGTCTCTTCGATGGGAGGTGGCCTTCGGTTTCCTTTGTGTTTAATGGGTCTAGATGTATCTGATTATTAAATAATTATAAATCAAAAAATCAAACCAAAAAACCTAAAATAATAAAACATACAATACAGAAAACAAAAAAATGATAAGTAACCTTTTCATGGAGGCATCATCGAAGATCTCTAGCAAAAAAGACCTCAACAAAACATTTGTATTTTTTTTTGGACTTTTACTTTTTTGTCTATAGATTTGGGCATGAAAAATGACCTAGTCTGCGAGCAAACAAAAAATTATTTTTACCAGTAAAATCACGATCACATTTTTGGTAAGTAAAAACATGATCATGTTCTATTTAGTTTGATATTTTTTTAATATTATTTTCTTGGATCAATAATGAGCCAAGTCAATTTTTGAATTTTATAAAAAATTCACATAATGCGATCACATTATGTGCACTTTTCACTTCTTTCTATGGTGTCCAGTTTTTTGCACACCATCTTGGTGCACTGACCTTCCTAAAACACTTGCAAATCTATCCCTAGCAACATCTTTCTTGGGATATATGGTGTACATTTTATCTCCCTTTTTTGATCTATGGATGATTTCTATATCTATAATGAGTAATCTCAGGAATGTCTATCTTCCATTTCAAGTATATGTTTAAGAGGCTTGGGAATCTTTGGATGTGTTAGGAAGAATTCAGCCTATATATTTGGACATGTGGTATATGTCATGTTCCTTAGGTTTCATACATTTTTTAGATGCTTATTTGTTGCACTTAGTTACTGTATAATATTCTAGGTAATCTATTATAAGAAAAAAAACAGTGCATGTTTTATTCTTGTCTTCCAAGGATTCCCAAGTGGGGCATTACACATTAGCACCCACTTCATCCATATTTTAATTAGTAGTTTCCAATTCATTATTACCTAGTTGATTACAATCAACTTTGAATTATCTTCACTATGATGGGTGTGAGCTATGTTTTGTAAAACACATTCACTTGACATAGAAACTCTACAAGGCTAAGCATGTTCTGAGCTAGATTCATCTTACATACTATTAATTTGAAATGTCCTTATAGGATAAATATCAATGATGAGTGCATCTTAGTTCAAAGGCCATATCCTAGTCCTTTTTAATCTCATCATTATGCTATAAATAGTCAAATCCTTTGTCAAAGACTTATTGCATATTTTTTCAAGTTTTGTCTACCCACTTTTAATATTTGGATGCTTTTCCAACCAAGTTGCTTGCTCTAATTTGAAATATTTTAAATGGAGAGAAAACAACCATGCAAAGAAGCTATATTTTGTGGTAGGTGTGGTTTTCCAAGGTGAGATGTAGGTTAAGTCCTAGCATGCATGCCTCCTAGCTTGTAGTAACTGCAACATGGATCCCGTGGCCATAAAAAATAGTGAGTGCTTGTTTTCTGGTGAAAAAAACCCTAGCATATAGTGAGTAAAGTGGTCAAACCAATTGAGGAATAGCTGCTTAGTCATCCACATGTGTCATTATGCTTCCATGGAAGCATCTAGTTTGCATTTTTATATGTAATTTTGTAAGTGATTCTTCCTTTTGCATAATTAAAAGCCTTATATGCTTTTTCTAGAATCATTAACACAATAAATAATGGTGATAAAACTATTCTTGGGAATGATGTATGGAATATTATGGGTTCCTCTTCTAGCTTGAACATTCATAGAACCATTTTCACACACTTGAAAACCAATTTTGTCATAATTCCAAACGCAACAATTTTTATATGTATATGGATTTACATCATATGATTTACTCAAAGTATCATAGAAAGTGCATACAACACCTTGTCTTAGATTGAATGCCCTATCTTTTTTTAGGCTTTCCATTATTCATAGCATCAATTCTATATGGTGGGCCTTAAGCCAAAACCACTAAGATTTTCCATACGTGCCATTCTTGAAAGGACTGGGTATATTCTCACAAAACTACACCACAAGTTATAATCCATGACCTATTTTAATCATCTCTTTGTAGAACTCTACAATTTTCTCATCTTCTTCAAGGTTGAGGATAGTTGGGGAACCTTTCTTAGATGGTTTTGTGAGACCACACAACCATTTTTTAATGATGGTTGTTGGAATTACCCATTTCATGGGTGTTTCCCGTATGGACATGTCATTATCCTCAATACAATGCAGTTAATCATTTTAGAATTTTTTACCACAACATTTGTGGGCTCCTACCTTTGTGTGAGGTTGTGACTAGTTCAATATCATCCATTGACAGTGTATGAGGAGGTGAGCTGTTTTCATGCTTCTCTGCATTTCATCTAGTATTCTTGTTTTTTATAATTGGATTTGGGGTTTGAGGTTCACTTGGGAATTTGACACCTCTTTTGTGGCTAGGATTCATAGTTTATGCTCTCTATTTTAGTATAATATCCTTGCAACTTTACCTCACAATTTATAAAGAATAACGATATTACTTAATATATGATAAAGTTTTAAGAAAATGAAAAAGAACTACATTGTAAAGGGTGTCAAATAAAATGGCTTACCAATAGGTTCCTTAGTAGTAGCTTGATGGTTGTCGATCAATATAAACAACAATCCTAAAATCATAAACTTCAAGAATTATTTTGTATAATTTATCTTAATATAGTGAACCATCAATGTGATGTTTGAGAAGATGATTATGATTCCAAAAAATTTAAGGTGAAGAAAACATGGTAGGATTCATGGTAGAAATATTTTGGGTCAACAAGATGTGGTGGTGTTGATGGTCTTAGTTCTTTACACATTATTTTTTGAGTGTAGACACAACACTGTGTAAAAAGAAAGAATTTTGTTTGTCTTTCAATATTAACCTTGGTGAAAACTCAACATGGTATATAATTAGTCACTACTATTCAAAGTGTATGGTTAGTTTGCACTACTCCAAAGGTCCAGTATGGGGAAGTAGTTTATGATAATTGTCTAAGACAATGACCATAGTTATCTAAGAAATATCTAGTGCAATAGTTGTTCTTCCATGATTCGAAAACTAGCATGTTAACAATTTTGAGTAGAAAAAAGATTTGGTTCAGTAGACAAGATCATCACATAGATATGGGTCAAAAAAGAAATTGTCTATAATAGTAGAATTGCTTGCAAGACAAACTTAAATGTTGCTTGAATTAGTGGATATGAGATCCATACTAGGCATTATATGTGGGAAATGTGTTTGTGTGGTGCATTACAATATTGAAGGATATATTCATTTGTATTAGTTACAAATTAGGTTTCAAGAATATGTAGACTAGTAAGTTTATGATTGGCTTTGTTATAGTTATTTGTATCATATACATAATTCTTGACAATCTAATATCATTGATATAGGTTACTTATGTCATCACTATGATGAGCCCATTTATGTTCTCTTGATTGGATCATGTTTACTATGATGAGATCATGATTAGTGGTTGTATTTTTGAATGGCTTCAATGGGGAGAAATTTTTTTTTTATTTGTTACATGTATGACATGTATCTTCACTTCTTTGTGGTTTGTGACTTCTTCTTTCTTGCTACTCTTTTGTAGATATTGAATGGGAAAAAAAAAAAAATTTAAAAATTATTTGAATGCTATGATTTTGTCAATTTGAATTTGAATTTTTTAAATTCTTGGCATCACTTGGAAGAAATCAACTCATTGTTACATTTATCTCATATTTGTTGGTATTTTATTGTTAATTAGAGGCCTTACACATTTTATTTCATTCCATGTGTAGTTTAATTATTGATTCAACTACAAGTTGTGCACTTGAGGTGGTAAGAAGGATCAGTTTAGCTAGACTATGGGACACAATGGTGGAAAATTTGTAGGCACAAGGTGGTCTTAAAGTTTGCATTGGATTGATAGATGGAAAGTTAATTTGCCTCCGTACTTTTTTGGATGACAATGTAGTACTTTTGTTTGTGTATTAGTTAGAAAACCACAAAAACTTGAGAAGTGGTTTCATGTGATGTTTTTGAAATAAGTGTGATATAAATTAGATCTGGTTATGACTTTGTATGACATTCTGTCAAAATGTGTCAATAGAATGACAAACTTCAATACTTGACAAGATAGGAACATTTTTTTATTTGATGCATCTAGATAATAAAAAAATATTAATCATCATGTGTACATTTAGTACAATGTTGATGTAGAGAGCACTGCAAGGAATGATGTTTAGGCCCACAAGCCCTTATAACTCCAAATGATCACCTTCTATAACTCCAAAAATGGACTTAGTTCTATTAGATCCTTATAACATGTCTTAATGTTGGCCATATCCCTCATTTCATGTTATTCCTTGTAATATTTTAAGTCATGATCATGTGATTAACATGGTCGTGGTCGATTAAGCACTAACTAAGGTCAAGATGGTGAGGGTGCACTTTGCTTTGATTTTTCTTGATCATGTGGTTATATTGACATGTTATGTTTTAAGTTGTGACGATGCAAAAAAGGAAGATCTTTAGTGTTTCAAGACATATCCTGCACCGTTAGATCATCTAGATCTATAGCCAGCATATGATCTTTACGAATTAAGAAATGGTTAAGGTTTAAGTTGTGAAGTAGTAGTTTCCTTGTTTCACTTGATCGTAAGGGTTAGACAATAGCATTAGTTTAACCTAGATAGTGCGGATATGGTCTAACCACAACTTTCGCAAGATCTTAGTGCTTAGTAAGGAATGCCAAGTGTAGGTTGTGACACAATGATAATCAGTGGTTGCAATTTCACAAGAAGTAATAATTATTAAGAAAAGGTGATGGTGAGGTTGTGATCATGGGTGATTGAATGCAAGGTATAAGTATTGGACCCCTGACATGGTGAGAAATGTTTGGTCCACATAGCAAGGCTTAACGGTTAAGCCTCAGTTGATTAAGGGTCATGATTAAGTTTAAAGTTGATGGTAGCAGAAGCAATTCCTTGAATGATGAATCTTATCTTTTCAATCTCCTACAACTGGTCTCATCGATCCCTAGGTTTGATAAATGCAAAAGAAATACTCCACCACCATTTTTTGATTCATTCATTTAGTCAAAGATTAAATGACTGTTGTTCCTGGTCTCTTAGAGACCTATTTGGTGAGAAATTGATCCTTTCATGCATAGATTTACTCAATGACTACATCTTTTTGGTTTTGCAGTAACTATCCTCTGGAGGTTTGATTGTAGTGGTTGGCTTTGTCTCACGAGGGAATTCATCTAAGTTATTCTTGCACTATAAAGGAAAATATTTTACTCTTTCTTAGGGTTGAACCTTCTCTATTTCTCTAGTGTTGCCTTGGCATACTACTGTAAATTCCCTTTTGCCTATGAGTTATATGACTTTTTTCCTTATCTCGTTCAATCATTGTCCTACTATGTAAGCTTGTCTACTTGTCTTTGATGTACTGTGAATATCTGTAATCTGCATTCTTTGCATCTTTTGGATCGTGAATGATAAGAAGTGAAGAACTTTCCTTATTTTATTCATACAATTTTTTGATCTTCATGTAGTTTATAGATTAAAGAAAAGAATCCACATATCTTTAGATTTTCATAATAATAGCACCGTGTGTGTATGGGCAGAGACTAGTATGGACACCTTATTTTGGTGCATCACCTCTTTAGAATAGATTAGATAGTTGCTTTCATGTATTCCTTCTCCCTCTTCTCTTCAAGAATAGTTTAAGTGCATCCTAATAGTAGAGGAAGTTGACCTTCTTTGGAGACTCAACCTCATAGTTCAAGTTCCACAACTTGGAGGTTGTTTCCATGTTTCACAAGGCTATCCTTAGGTAAGACTTTGGACAAGGGTGCAAGCTTTTGTGACAACAGTTTTTGGCACGCTCAATGGGACTCCATATATTTTAATATTCTAAAGTTCATTGACATCAAGAAAAGATTCTTGTTCATTCTAAGGAGATAGTATTGCCTTTAGTATAAAGCCTCAGGGAGGCTCATTTTTCAAGATTACTTGGTGACTCTAAGCTTCAAATGTATTTGGTTTCCAAACCAAAGTTCCTATAATTCATTCCCAAGAGACACACGATGGCATCTTCTAGAGGTAAGTTCTAGTATCAAGATTTTTCTCTTTCTAAACCAAGAAGAAAGGTTAGAGTATACTTATCACCAGTTAGGAGTGTGAAAGTAACACATACCCCTACAGGATCTACCATTGTTAGGTATTAGCCTAGAATACCAACTGCTCATATCAATAGAACACTTTCTTATATGGCTAGAGCTCACACTTTCACCACCTTTAATGGTGGAAGTCCCCTCCTATTAGCCCAAAGGCATGGCATACTAGTATTAACTCTAAAAAGTATACATGAGTTTACTGGTGAAACTTCCACATCCCCCATCGAACATCTTCAAGAGGTATCTAATGTTTGTAATATTCATGGAATCTCTAAGGATGATGTAGTGGTCAGAATTTTGGCCTCATCCTTGAAAGGAAAGGCATTACAATGATATAGAGGTTTTCCTCACAACTCTATTACTAATTAGGATGGGTTAGGGGTAGCCCTACGCAAGCATTTTGAGGACAAAAGTGACAACATGTTGCTTTTAGAGCAACTAACAAGTATCAAGAGGGCCCCCCATGAATGTATGACATATTTCAATTATAGATTTCAGAAAACATGGGATAGAATACCTACTATAGTAAAGACCTCTCCCAATAATGCATTCTTGTATTACCTCAAAGCCTTCAATAGTGATATTGCTACCACCTTGCAATCTATGGGAGGAGACACTTTACCAAATGCTTATGAGGTTTCCATAAGAGCTAAAAATATTTTGATACAGGGAGGAAAGTTAGCTCCAAGACCCCCAATGCCTTTCTTCCTTGACATTCCTAATCATCAACCCACTATATCCCCTATTCATGTCTCCTCTATAAGTAAACCTCTTGTTGTAGTCCCCATAGCCTCTAAATTCTCTAATGGAGTTGATAAAATTGAGGCTATGATGGAGAATGTAGACAGAAGGATGATAGATCAAGAAAGGAAGATGGAGGAAAATAGTGCAGTAGTGCAAAAAAATGGGAAATGAGTTGGTCACCATGAAGAGGCAACAAGCTCAAAATAATAAGCTTCCCTAACTCCAGAGTCAAGGTCCCATCCATGGTAGACCTCCAAATAAGAATCATACCCCCTACAATAATAATAGACCTATTGACCACACCCAATCTTCAAACACCAATCTAAATAGGGCCTTAGTCCCTCATAACAACCTTGCCCAAGATCAAGATTTTTGCACTTCTTGTAACTACTCCTATGGATATTGCATGTGTTAGAAGGAAAAATCTTCCTTGGCTTTAACTATACCAGAGTAAATAGTTCCTTAGTAACGCAACGCTACTCAACTTCTTGATACCTTTCAATAGGATGATTGTTCTTTTATGAACTGCCTAGTGCAAGAACATGGTAGTGTAAACTAGGATTCTTGTGCATACAATACTAGGAGCAAGAAATGAGTTGTAGAAGAGATGGAACCTCAACCTCCCAATCAGCCTTCCACATCAAGTGTAGTGCCATGTGTACAAGCAGTTGCCCAGCAACACAATACGAATAAGCTTGTTGATGCTTCTCAATGACAAAGACAAGGTGAAAGAAGAGATAATGTGAATAACCCCCAGACTGTCCCACCTCAAGTTGCCACTTCATGGGCTCTTGCCAGAACATTTAATTTTTCTTTTAGTATGGTAGAGCAGATGAGGAAGACCAATGCAAATATTTCAATGTGGGACATTGTAACTACTATGCCATCACAAAAGAGGCTACTACGACATGACTTGGAAAACATTGAACTCAGAGATCAATCACCTAGCATGGAGAATGCCACAAGTTTGATGCAAACATCAAAGGAGGTAGAAATAAGAAAAAAGGTTAGACCTCCTCCATTTTATGTTCCCCTTCTTATAGGAGATAAGCTAGTCCACAACTATATGATTGATTAAAGGGCCAATAGTTCAGTAATGCCCAAGTGTGTTGCTGATACTTTAGAAATAAAATATGAACCCATTGTTAAAGATGTGTTGCAAATTGATGGTAGTACTAGCGAAATCGCGAGAATCCTTAGGAATGTTGAAATGGCCTTATATGTCTGTCCAAGTTGCATTGTAGTTTAGGATATATTAATTGCTAAAGTGAACCACATTTTTTTATTTGCTTGTCAAGAGACTTCATTGCTCAAATAGGTGGTTACATATCTTCTTATTGGTCATATATGTTTTTAAGAACTATATATGGAACCGAGGCTTCAATTAAAGTAGAGCCATTAGCCCTCCCTCATATTGAGCCTTATTCTCCTATTCTCATCAATATGAATTGTACCATCCTAGAAATAAATGAAAATGATATAGCAAATGAACCTGCCACTTCCTTATCTAATAACTTGATTTCCTCTTAGATGAATGGGCTAGTGCTTTTCATTTTGATCCTACATTAGAAACTTTAGAGACTAGCTTGGGCATGTATTGCATATCAGAAAAGGATTCTCTTGTCTCTAACTTGATGAAAGCCAAATAAGATACAAGTGGAATATGGAGCATGTACATTGATGGATGAAGAAATAAAAATGGGCCAGGGGCTGGTCTAATGTTGGTTTCTCCTACATTAGAAAAGTATTATTTCTCATTTAGGTTGTAGTTCAATTTTACTAATAATGTAGCTAAATATGAGGCTTTGATTCAGGTTCTCTTAATTGCTCAGAAAAGAGGAATCCAAGCATTGAGTGTGTATGGGGATAGTGAGTTGGTGATCAATCAGGTGAGGAATCAAAATGTCACTAAGAATAATTTTCTCAAGTCTTACAAACATAGGATATGGGATTTTCTTGAAGGTTTCAATGCATTTAACATTCAAAGCATTCCTAGAAAAGAAAATAGACATGCTGACAGACTTGTGGTAGTGGGTGCATCTTGTGATGTCCCAAGAAGCCTCAAAGATGAGAAGAAACAAAAAATTAAATTGGTGGTCAAGCCCATTGTTCTTGATAATGATATCAATTGGTAGGTTTTTGAATCAGATGCACAAATTATGAGTTTCTTGTAAAATGAAGTAGAATTATTAGATAGAAATCAATCAATATTGCATGACCAATATGGTGATCAAATCATCAATCTCAACTCCAAAAAATAACCTAAGGGCTTCATTACCTTACAGAGTATCTTCAACCCTTATGACCAAGTGAGGGAAAGAGGCATGAATCTTGCTACAAACAAACGAGACCATGTGCCAATCATAGTTGTTGATGGAAGGATGCTAAACTTGGGGAAGGTATGTTCTGAAACTAAGCAAGAAAGTTTTGTCCATCTATGTCAAGAATTTAATGGTATATTTGCTTGGACCTATGATAATTTGAGAGGATTTGACCCTAGTCTATTTTAACATACTATAGATCTCCTAGATAATGTCAAGCCTATTAGGCAAAAATAGAGACTAGTAAATCCCAAGATTGAGCCCCTAATGAGAAATGAGTTGTCCAAATTAATTGAGGCCAATATCATTTTCCCTATCAAGCACTGCTCTTGGGTGGAAAACCTTGTCCTTGTTAGAAAATAAAATCGAGAGATTACACTGTGTGTAGATTTAAGGGATCTTAACAAAGCCTCCTTTAAAGATCATCATCCTCTACCTTCTATGGAATAAATATTGTCCAAGGTTAGTGGTTCAGAGAGATTCTCCTACTTAGATGGATTCTCAGGTTATAATTAGGTGTTAGTCAAGGAGATTGATAGATATAAAACTATCTTCACCACCAAATGGGGTACCTATACCTATGGTAAGATGCCTTTTGGACTAACAAATGTAGATGCCACGTTTAAAAAAGAAATGGAGATGACCTTTAAAAATATGATTGAGAGGTTTGTGTTAGTCTAACTTGATATATTACAGTATACTTAAAGGATGTAGCAGAACATTTTGATCATCTCAGGTAGGTATTTGTGAGATGCCGAGAGTACGGTGTGTCCCTGAATCCAGGCAAGTGTGTCTTCACCACTAATCAAGGGAAATTATTAGGAAATATTGTATCTAAAGAAGGTCTAACCGTTGATCTAGAAAGGACAAAGGAAATACTTGCCCTCTCTCTTCCTAGTCACAAGAAAGGTTTTCAAAGTTTCCTTCATAGAATAAATTTTGTGAGAAGATTTATTCCTAACCTAGCTACTATGGTGAAACCTCTTACAATTATGCTAAAGAAGGATATGTACTTATCATGGACCAAGGAAGGGAAAGCAAGTTTTGAAGAGATCAAAGCAGCCATAGCTTCAACTCCTACTCTCATTAATCCAAATTTTGATAACGATTTCATCCTTTATACCTTAGGGAGGTGAGTCAAGTATTTGTACTATTTTGATCAGCTAAATGAAGAAAATGAAGAGCAACTTATTCCTTTTTTTAGTGAAGGACTTAAAGAATATGAAAGTAACTATAGCTATGTAGAAAAGTAGGCCCTTGCAGTCATAAGAGCTTTGAAAAAATTTAGATACTTGTTGTCTCACAACAAAATCCACTTGTTGGTTCCTTATGCTAGTGTAAAGGATTTCTTGTTGAGCAAAGACATAAATGAGAAGAGAGTTGGTTCAATCACCAACGTAATGGAATATGATGTGGATATTCAGATCATCAAATTGATAAAAGGAAAAAGAGTGTGCAAATAGATGATCTCATCTTATGAGAATGATGGAGAGGTTGTCTTGGTGTTGGCTAAATAGTAGGAGGCAAGGAATGACAATCCAAGGACTTGGATGGATGATATGAAGACCTTCTTAGCTGGGAATGGGTATCCTCAAGGGTTGGATAAAGCTAAGATAAGGAAATTCAGATTGTAGCCTATTCCTTATGCTATAATTGATGGTGTTCTTTTTAGGAAAAATTTCAATGGAGCCCTGCTACGATGTGTTGATACATATCAAGTAGAGAGGATAGTTAAAGAACTTCATGATGGCCTTGATGGTGGCCACTTTTTGGCAAGAACTACTGCAATAAAAATTATTAGAGTTGGCTACTTCTATCCATCCTTGTTCCATGATTGTCACAAACATGTAAGGAAGCATGAGAAGTGTGCTTTCTTCTTAGGTAAGAAGAAACTAGCAACTCTTACACTTCATCCTATCCAATCTGATCAACCTTTTGCCCAGTGGGGATTAGACTTTATTAGTCCAATCAACCCTCCTTCCAGCTCTGGTCATAAATGGATTCTAGCTACTACAAATTATTTTACAAGGTGGATAGAGCTAGTAGCACTAAAGAATGCCACAAAACCTTCAGTTGTTGAATTCCTTAATGGGATTGTAACTAGGTTTGGTGCCCCTTCAACTATTATTTTGGATAATGCTAAATCATTCATAGGAGCTCAAATTTGTACATAGGCACTTGATCATGATATTTACTTGAGCACATCCTCTAATCATTACCCTCAGAATAATGGCTTGGCCGACCCATCTAATAAGAATTTGATCAGGATCATCAAAAGGACCATTATTGGCATCAAAAATTAAAGACTACCCTTTGGTCTAATAGAATAACACCCAAAAGAGCTATAGGAAACTCTCCTTTCATGTTAGTCTATGGCAGGGAAGCTAGGCTTCCTGTTTCACTAGATTTTCCTTCTCTTGAGTTGGCTGATCAACTAGAGTTGATAAAAAATGATGCTATGTATGTAAGAATGGAAAATCTAATAAAGTTAGAGGAGAAAAGAGGCTAGGCAATCCAAACCTTAGAAATACATCAGCAACAGATGAAGAGGAGTTTTGTAAAGAAGGCTAAGGTCAAAAGTTTCAGAGAAGGTGATCTTGTGCTTAAGTGGGATGCAAACAGAGTGAAGGCAAGGAGACACTCAAAGTTTGATGCCTTATGGAGTGGCCCCTATGGAATAATTAGTTGCAAACAATCTAATGTCTTTCAATTGAATAGGCCTAATGGAAAAGTCTTGCTCATTCTAGTGAATGGGATATATCTCAAGCTCTATTTTTGATGAAAATCAGCATTCATGTACATAGTAAGAGTAGTTTTTCTTTCCTATTCTTTCCAATTTTCAAGAAGTGCATAGGCACATGTTTTTTTTTGTAGGAAAAGGGTCTAGTTTAAAGGTTTTTTGCAAGTTGCAGAGGAAGAAGGCATATTATTGTATAGAATGTAGTAGAGGAAGTAAATTGATGAGTATCATAGTTTTAGAGACTCTGTAGCCCAATGGATCTTTTTGATGGTCACTGGTCATATGCCAAGTAGGCCTGCATCCCCCTTAAGTTGCTAGAAATGTTAACCCAAACTTGCATTCCCACCAAAAAATCAAATTTAAATAATGATCTGTTGTAACGGTCACCTAGGATTCGCATGAAATGTCTTAACATTGGTAATATCCCTCATTTCATGTTATGCCATGTAATGTTTTAAGTCACGATCATGTGATTCACATTATTTCGGTTAGTTAAGCACTAACTAAGGTCAATATGGTGAGGGTGTGCTTTGCTTTGATTTTTCCTGATCGCATGGTTATATTGACATGCTATAGCTTAAGTTGCAACAACATTTGCAAAGGAAAATCTTTAGATTTTCAAGACATATCCTGCACCGTTATATCATCTAGATCTATGGCCAATGCATGATCTCTATGAATCAAGAAATGGTTAAGGTTTAAGTTGTGAAGTAGTAGTTTCCTTGTTTCACTTGATCACAAGGGTCAGATAATAACATTAATTTAAGTTGCGACGGTGCAGATATGGTCTAACCACAACTTTCACAAGGTCACAACAATTAATAAGGAATGTCAAGTGTAGGTTGCGAGGCAGTGATGATCAATGGTCATGGTTTGGCAAGCAGTAATAATTATTAAGAAAAGGTGACGACAAGGTTGCGATCATGGGTGATTGAACACAAGGCATAAGGATTGGACTGTTGACAAGGTGGCACAATGGTGAGAAATGTTTGATCCATGTAGCAGGGCTTAATGGTTAAACCTCAATTGATCAAGGGTCATCGTCAAGTTTGAAGTTGATGTTAATAGAAGCATTTCCTTGAATGATGAATCCTATCTTTCCGATCTCCTCTAAGCTCTCATCAATCCCTAGGCTTGATAAATGCAAAAGAAATACTCCACCACCATTTTTTGATCAATTCATTTAGTCAAAGGTTAAATAAAAATTGTTCTTGACCTCTCAGAGATCTATTTGGTGAGGAAGTGATCCTTTCATGCATAGATTTACTCAATGGCTAGATCTTTTCAGCTTTGGAATAACTATCATCTAGAGATTTGATTGTAGTGGTTGGCTTTGTCTCACGAGGGAAGTCATCTAAGTTGTGCTTGCACTATAAAGGCAAATATGTACTCTTTCTTAGGGTCAAAACTTCTCTATTTCTCTAGTACTGCCTTGGCATACTATTGTAAATTCCCTTTTGCCTTTGAGTTATATGACTTTCTACCTTATTTCTTTCAACCGTTGTCATATTGTATAAGCTTGTCTACCTCTCTTTGACATACTATGAATATCTAGAATATGTATTCTTTGTATCTCTTTGGCTCATGAATGATAGGAAGTGAAGAATTTTCCTTGTGTTCTTCATACGGTTGTTTGATCTTTGTGTAGTTTATAGATTAAAGCAAAGTCTGAATCTGTATATCTTTAGATTGTCATAATAATAATACCGTGCATGTATTGGAAGAGACTGGTCTGAAAACCCTATTTTGGTGCATCGCCTCTTTAGAATAGATTAGGTAGTTTCTTTCATGTATTTCTTCTTCCTCTTCTCTTCAAGAATAGTTTAAGTGCATCCTAATAGTAGAGGAAGCTGACCTTCTCTAGAGACTCAACCTCATAGTTCAAGTCCCACAACTCAAGGGTTGTTTCCATGTACTACAAATATATGTAATTTTTATTCTATGTATCTCTTTGGCTTGTGAATGATAAGAAGTGAAGCATTTTCCTTGCGTTATTCATATAGTTGTCTGATCTTTGTGTAGTTTATAGATTAAAGCAAAGTTTGAATCCATATATCTTTAGATTGTCATAATAATAACACAGTGCATGTATGGGCAGAGACTGGTCTGTGTTAGTTTGTGGTGACTATTTAGGAAAGTACTGTACATACTTCATAAATTCTTTGGGGCTCAAAAAAATTTGGGCCTTATTTTATTAGGATTTTGGGCCGACATGTAATTATTAATTATAACCCTAAAGGAGTAAAATACTTGTATAAAAGGGCTTAGAGTTAGGGATTGTTTCATAAGGTGATGCAAAAATTGGTTCTTACAGTGGTATTAAGCTGTAAGAGATTACGGATTGTAATCAGGTTGTTATCATTGGATTGTAATACTATCAGACTTGTTGTTCGATGGATGTACCCTAGGGATTGGGTGAACCACATTAAATCTTGGTGTCTTGTGCACTTTTCTATGTGATCTATTATTTTTTGATATTGGTTATATTTGCATGTAATTGTTATTTATATTTTTGGTTTATTCCTAACAAGTGGTATCAGAGTAAGGTTTTTTTTCAATTATTGTCTATAGGAAAGTCTCACAGTTGAGTGGGAGCAATGGCAGATAAGGGTAAGCTGATGGTTGATAAGTTTAATGGGCAGAACTTCCAATTACAGAAGATGCAAATGGAAGACCATCTGTATCAGAAGGATTTATGAAAGTCGTTAGAAGGAAAAGCCAAGAACTAGTGATCTATGTCAAATGATGAATGGGATCTTTTGGATAGAAAGGCACTTGGAAGCATTCTATTATGCTTGGCACCATTCGTGGCATTTAATATTACAAAAGTGAAGAAAATAGAAGAGTTGATCAAAACCCTAGCAACATTGTATGAAAAGCCCTCCACTTCAAACAAGGTACTTTTCATGAAGCATTTATTTAATATGAAAATGGAAGAAAGTGGATCTATTGTAGATAATTTAAATGAGTTTAATACTATTACTAGTTAGTTATGTTTTGTGGGTATCAGTTTTGATGAAGAAATTAGGGCTCTCTTGATTTTGTATTCTTTGCTTGAAAGTTGGAATGGCTTGCTAATGGCTGTGAGTAATTATGTTCCTAGATCTAGTACCCTAAAATATGATGATGTGATTGATATTGTTTTGAGTGAGGAAACTCATAGGAAAACCTCAAGTGGATCTACATCAAGAACTATTTTGAATTTGAATGCACAAAGAAAGGGTAGAACAAATCAGAGAGGAAGTAATTCTGGATATCATGGGAAATCAGGAGGAAAGTCAAAAGGAAAGAGGTCTCAATCAAGAGGACCAAATGACTGCTGGTACTGTGGGAAACTAGGGTACAAAAAGAACATTGTTGGAATCGAAAGAAAAATGGAGATAAACTAGATGGAGACAAGGAAGCAAATGTGGTAAGTAAAAAATCTGAAGAGGATGCTTTGCTTCTGTTTTTAGAAAGTGTTGATGATTCATGGGTTTTAGATTTTGGTGCTTCATTTCATTCTACACCTCATAGAGGGTATTTCATTGATTATGTCCAAGGGGATTTTGGACTTGTTTATTTGGGGGATAATGAACCCTGTCAGATTGTTGGAAAGGGAAAAATTAAGATTAACTTGTAGAATGAGAATCATTGGCTGCTACATGAGGTAAGACATGTTCCAAGGCTAAGTGAGTTTATTTTCAACAGGTTAACTTAGTGATGAGGGTTATGTAGTTACTTTTAATGATAAAAATTGGAAGGTTTCAAAAGGTTCCCTTGTAGTAGCAAAAGTTGCGAAAGTAGGCACCTTATATCTTTGTACAAGTCAAATTGTTCCTTCTACTTTAATTGTTTCAGAGAAAAATGAATTTTTAGGAACAATTGTTGCGGTTGAGCAGGGAGAACAAATAGTTGTTGTAAATTCTAATACAACATTATGGCTCGACAGACTTGGGCACATGAGTGAGAAAGGTATGAAAGTACTTCATTCAAAGAATGTTTTACTAGGTCTAAAATGTGTTAATATGGATTTCTATGAAAGTTGCATGTATGAAAAACAAAAGAGAGTGAGTTTTGTGAAAATTGTGAAGGATAACAAAAAGGAGAAATTAGAGCTTGTGCATATCGATGTATAGTAACCAGCTCAGGTATCTTCCCTTGTTGGCTCTCATTATTATGTTACATTTATTGATGATGCAACTAGAAAAGTATGGGTTTATTTCCTTAGACAAAATTCTAATGTATTTCAAACTTTTAAGAAATAGAAATGCTTGGTTGAAAATGAGAATGGTAAGAAATTAAAATGTCTTAATTTGATAATGGTGGTGAGTATTGCAGTCATGAATTTGAAGATTATTTCTCCACTAATGGTATTCGTAGACAGAAAACTGTTCCAAGGACTCCATAGGAAAATGGAATGGTTGAACACATGAATAGGACTATAATGGAGCATGCAAGGAGCATGAGGTTGCATGTTGGGTTGCCTTTATACATGTGGGTGGACGCTGTCAATATGGCTATTTATTTGATTTAAAATAGAGGTCCCTCTACTCCTTTGGGTTGTGTTATTCCAGAGGAAGCATGGACTCGTAAGGTGAGTTATTATTTTCTCAAAACCTTTGGTTGTGAAGCATTTTCTCACATAGATTTTGAAAATAGAACCAAGCTAGAAGCTAAGTCAAGGAAATGTGTATTTGTTGGATATGACATTAATGAATTTGGTTATAGGCTTTGGGATTTTGAAAATCATAAAATTGTAAAAAGCAAGGATGTCATATTCAATGAGAAAGTGTTGTACAAAGATCTACTGTAGCAACATGAGAAGAAAGAAGATGATTATGTAGTGTTGGATGATACTCCAAAAGTTGATGTTCCAACCATTCCTCATGATGTGCAACATCCACAACAAAAAATAACACACACACCAATGAATGTTAGATGGTCAACAAGGCAAATTAGGCCTCCAGAAAGATTTTCTCCCTCTTTGTATTCAATTTTACTTACTGATGCTAGTGAACCTGAATGTTATGATGAAGTTGTGTAGGTGGATACTAAGATTCAGTGGGAGTCTGCAATGAAAGGCGAAATGGACTCTTTGCTGAAGAATAAGACATGGGATTTATGAAAGTTGCCTACAAGTAAAAGAGATTTATAGAATAAGTGGGTTTATAGGTTAAAAGAGGAGGATGGAGGTAAGAAAAGATTTAAAATTAGGTTAGTTGTAAAAGGATTTGCATTGAAAAAGGGCATTGATTTTGATGAGATATATTTTCTCATGTTGTTAAGATGCTTCTATTTGTAGTGTTTTAAGTCTTGTGGCTAATGAAGATTTGCATTTAGAGCAGTTTGATGTTGAAACAACCTTCCTTCATGGTGATTTGATGAAGAGATATATATGGCTCAGCCACAAGGATTTGAGGTCAAAGGTAAGGAGAACTTAGTGTGCAAATTGAAGAAAAGTTTATATGGCTTAAAGCAAGCACCTCGACAATGGTATCTAAAATTTGATAGTTTTGATGCATAAGCATGGATATTGTAGGTGTCATTCAAATCATTGTGTTTATTTTAAGAGGTTGGACGATGACAACTACATTATTTTATGTTTATATGTTGATGATATGCTTGTAGCTGGGTCTAACATGGATCATATTAAGGGGCTAAAACATCAATTGGCACATGCATTTGCTATGAAGGATTTGGGGCCAGCAAAACAAATTCTTGGTATGAAGATTTGAAGAGATAGGAAGAACAAAACATTGACACTATCTCAGGCTAATTATGTGGAGAAGGTGTTGTAACATTTCTCTATGGAGAATGCTAAAACTGTCAGCACACCTTTACCTAGTCATTTGAAGTTGACTAAGGAGATGTGTCCCAAGCAGGCCTGGAAATTGATGGCTGTATTGGCCCTTTTTTGATAATTTAACCGTATATGATAGGCTAATTTTTTAAAGATTGTACACAGTGACAAACAAATTTTTTTTTTAACCATAAATTTGACAATTAGATTTCTTAATAAATCGTCGAAATCTCTTATAGGGATACTATAATACTTCACTTACTAATATAGATATAAAATTATATTAAAATATATGTAATATATGTATAATAAAATATAAGATATTTTAATTAATATATAATATATGTTTTGTATATTAATAGTAATTTAGAGTCTAAAATATATGAATTTTAGAAACTCAACTTACTAATAAATAATACTATGATTTAATTGTTAACATATTTTATATTATTAATTATATATTTCTATTTGTATATTTTTAGCTTAATTCATTGCTATTTGTAATTATTATTATTATTTTTAAAAATTATAAGGCAAATTATTTTAGAAACTTGTTAATATTTATATTGATTTAACATTTTTAAAATTAAATATATTAATTTTAGAAAGTTCCCAAGTTTCTTTAATATTTTTATGATTTTATATTTTTAATCTTATAAATTAAATCTTTTATGTGTTAACATTTTCTTATATTAATTTAGAAACATCTATGATTTGTTAATATATGACTGACTTGAACTTATAATTTTTATTGTTGTTTTTAAAATTGTTTTCAAAACAAATATGAAAAAAATAGAAACTTGTTGTAAATAAGAGATTTCTTTATTTGTTACTAAATTATACTTATTCTAATTTGTATCTATATAATCATATCACCAAAAACATTATTTTTTGTCAAACAATTGTATTTCTATTGTATTTGTAGCTTCAAAATTCTTCTTCATCAATTGAATCACATAAGGTAAATTTATGTTGTTTTCAAAATTCTTCTCTTCATTATGTTGAATCACATAAGGTAAATTGTATGTAGTTTTCAGAACTCTTATTTTCATACATAGTTACTAATGTTATATTTATTTTTGCAGGTATATAAATGATGTAAACTGGAATGAAATATATCAAATATGGAAGAACACAAAGTCAAGAAGAGTTCTTGACCTTTGATTAATTTATTTTTATTAGTCTATATTTTGTATCCCAATTTTAATCAAAAATTATTTTGCTTATAGATTGGAATATTAGATGGTTTACTTTTGAGTATATTTTTTATATTTAATATGTTACAAATTATAGTGAAGATTATTAAAAAATTTAAATAATCTATTAAATTATTCATATAAAAGAAATTTGACAATCAATCATTTTTTTTGAACGTAAAATGAAAGGTACTAAAATGACTCAACCATCATCAAAAATGCATATGATAGGCAGAGGTGATTGTCAAATTCCAGGCCTGGTCCAAAGACACAAGAAGATGAGGATAAGACATCCAAGGTACCCTATGCTTCCACTATAGGAAACTTGATGATGTACGCTATGGTATGTGGGTAAAAGCACAAACATGTGTCACCTTTTATAAAGGAAAGTGATATCAGAATTTGAACTCTTCAACTTTAACGACATAAAAGTGGCATTTTTGTTTAGAATTTGAAGATGATGTAAACAAATGAAATGTGTACAATTAGATGAAGTTTATGTTTGTAATTTTTATTTTTTTAAATTGAGTGAAAATTTTATTTATTTTTGAATTTTTAAAGTCTATTTTTAATTTTTTTAAATGTTGAAAATATAGAGTTTTTCTCCTATCAAAAAAAAAATGCAAATGATCATATTTTGGTCTAATTATGGAATATGTTGGAGTTAACATGTATACCTAGTGCACAAAAAATTTAAAATAAAAATCAACTAATATTTTTCAAACTATAATTGATCAAAGTCAAAGTTATCAGAAATTGACAGTTTTTTTCTCCCATCAAACTTTTTCCATCAAATCTACATATTTTTTAAAACAAATTATATATTCTTGAAGAAGACTCTCTCCTCTAGTGCAACATTAAAAAATAATAATTTTTTAACATGATTTACTTTTTTTTTCTATTTTTGAATAGACATCTTCCTGAATCTTAAAATACCTACTTGTAATATTTTCAAGTTATAACATATTATCCTTAATCAAAATTTTTAAAAAATTATATGATCATAATCTTGACTTCGAGACCTATTGAAGTATATTTTTAGTCTTTTTTTAAAACTTCATTTTAGTAGGTCAAATTGGCCTTCAAAGTGAGATGTTTACAAAAGTTCTTATTTTTGCTTGTGTGGCTGCCACTTAGGATGCCACATAGACAGTTATGGCCGAAACCCTTTCAACTGAAAGGGTTTCGGCCATAACCCTTGTTAGCCAATCAAACCGAAAATGTTTAATTTGGTGGTTTCATATAAAATAAAATTTGTTCTTTCTTTTTTTTTCAATAAATATAGAAAACAACAAAAAATAAAAGAGCATTTTTGGAAGACAACAATTTTTGAAGTCATTTTCAGCAACTATTTCATCAATTTAATCAAAACTGCAAAGGATCGAATATTTTTAAGGTGTTTTTTCTCGTCTACTTATTTTTATGTATTCTATATTGAAGCATTAGCTAGTATTTAATGAAATCTAAATTAATTTTTTTGTTTCTATAGATTAAAGTATTCAATGGGCAGCAAAAGGAAAAGATCAAGGAAATATGATAGAATAAGAGATGACAAAATGAAAGGTTATACAAAACGTAACCAAAACCAACCTACTAAAATTACTAAAGACGATCATATTCATGAAGAGAATGAAAGTAATGAAGAGGAAGAAATTGGCACTTCTACTGATAGAAACAAATTAGAAGGCATAGCAAATTTGATGGATTTGCATGAGGAACTACTTTTTAACCAAATTTTATCTAAAGATATGATAAATGATAACACTATTAGAAGACATTGTCAAAACATGTAGGATGAATATTTCAAAGATAAAAGTATATTTGGATAGGCACAATTATTTGTCAAGTTATTTAGGAGAAAAGATATGAGACCTATTTTGGAGTTTTTGGGTGTTGATAATAGGAAAAACCATGCACATAATATTAATAAAACAATAGTTAAAAACTTGCAAAATGCTTATAGAAAAATTGACAACACAACTCGGGGAGGTGATTTGAGTATTGCACGTAAAGCATTGATGAATACTATATCTAGTAGAAAATTGACATAGAAAATAGGTACATGCAATTTCTAATGTACTACATATATCTAGAAGAACTGTTCAGAGATACATCAAGAGGAGAAATATGTTAGATGATAACATTGAGAATAATTGAGTGAATATTTGTAGAGTTCCTCGAAAAGACAAAATTTTTAAAGATGTAAAAAGACAAGTTATTCAATTTTGGACCACACATTCTTGTGTTTCTTCTAACAGGTGTGATGCTATACAAATTAAGGATCAAGAGACAAGGGCCAAAATTGAACATCCAAAACATTTCATAGATATAACTCAAAGTGAATTATTTCAAACATTCAAGCAAGAAATTTCAAAAGTCAAAATATGTCAGAGAATGTTTGAGAGTTTTCATCCTTCCTTTGTACGCATAAATAAGATGCGTGAAACTTGTTGTTGTCAAAATCATGTTGAGTTTGGTCTACACTTACAATCATATAAAAAAGTTATGGCAGTACTTGATCCTAATTTGGTCATCCCTAGAAATACAACACAATTTGTGAAGTCCATATTATGCGATAACTTAGAAGATTCAGATGAGTTCAAAGTGCAATGCATCAAACTCATGTATGTGAACATCTAGCTCAAATATGCGCATCTAGCTCATTATGTGAACAAAAAATATGCATGTATTTTATTTAGTACATATAGATTTACTATGTTAATGTTTTCTAAAATATAACTAATTTTTAGCTATCTTGAGGTCTTAACAAGTTTTCAAAGTTTCATGTACATATTATTATAGTTTCCAAGTTTTCTAATTTTGAAGTTGGTTAAATTTTAAGTTATCAAGTTTGAACAACTAGAACTTATTATAGTTTAGTTCTACCTAATGTTTCAAGTTACATGTTAGTTATCTATATAGGTTTGTACTATGTTAATGTTTTATCTAGTGTAATTACTTTAGTTATCTAAGTCTCAACTTGAATTTTCTATGTTGGATAATGTAAAATCTACATTTATGATTAAATGTGCATATTTAATTAAAAAATACTATATAGTTTTTTATCTTTAATATATCAAGATCTAACAATATAAAGAAAATTAACTAGTCTAAATAATCAACTACTAAAAATACACTTAAAATGAAATGAACCTTGCTCAGCTAGTCACAAATTACCCTAATTTTCTACTTGTAATAAATGGTTGCAAGATCCACAATGAATATAATTCTTTCTTTCATCTGTTAATGCACTAAGAGAATAGGATGCATCTACAACCAAGACATCTTTACAAGATATGAATACAAACTAATATCAAATCCAAAACTCTAGTATCATATATATATAAATAAATACTTAATTCTGATAAAGATTGACACCTACAACAGTAGCATATAATATGCATGAATAAACAGGAGAAACCTAGTTCTTGAAGTTGCTTTGAGTCTCCACTAACAATGCAATCAATATCTCCAGGTATTATGCCCTAATGACAAGGTAATACAGTGTTCCTACAACAAGCTCCTATAGCAAATGCCCTACTTATTCTTCCTCTTCACACCTAGCCCTTGGCCACAAATTCAGCACAATGAAGTGACTATAATACCACCTCCAATCGGCAATAATTCAGGTGATGTTTCACACCCTCAAAATTGCTATCATTGAGAGTTTTCATTCCCAAAGACAAATTGATTATCTGGAGGCCCTTGGCTCGACAAATACACATGCAAAGGTTAATAACAAATCTGAATGCCTTCCCATGAGGCTCTCTTCTCTATTTATATTATTCCTACCCACCCCTTCTAGAAGAATCATAAGTGTTATCTTATCGCACTATTCTGGAAGCTTCCTCCTTCCCAACAATAGATGAGTTGTGCTTCTTGGTGATTCCCTAATATTAAATTAATTAAATATAAAGTCATCTTTTTAAATTTTTTAAAATTTTTTAATGACTTTATAAGAAATCAATTTAATTATTTCCACTTAGCCTTCGAAGGACGAAAGGGTAAGAAATCTATTGAGAGGCTAAATAGATGGGGACATTACAGTCCGCCCCTCTAGAAATTGCTTGTCCCCAAGCAATCTCAACTCTGGATGTTGCAGAATCTCTTCACTCTCCCATGTAGCATCCTCAATAGGTAGGTTCTTCCATTTAATCAAATATTCTCTAATGACATGACTTCTCAATTTCTTCTCTCTAAAATCTAGTATAGTCTTTGGTATCAAAATCAACTTACCCTTATCATCTAAGGGTGGTAGAACCATAGAAGGAGCCACACGACGTCCCAATGCCTTCTTGAAGCATGATACATGGAAAATATTGTGCACTTTGCTGTCTGTCAGCAACTCTAGTTCGTAGGCCACTTCACCCACACGCCTAAGGACCCGAAAGGGTCCATAGTATTGTGGCTTGAGCTGCTCTGCACCACTCTTCTTGAGAGTAGACTGTCTGTAGAGCTGCAACATCAAATACACCATGTCTCCAACCTCAAAGAGTGTTCCACTCTCTTCTGATCTGCATATTATTTTTGTTGATTTTGTGCCTTTCGAATGTTTTCACGAAGAGCCCTCATGATATCCTGATTTTCCTGTAACATGTCTCCAGCACTAGGCACTGTACTATCACTTATCAACAAATCAAGAAAGCTAGGAGCCTCATAACCATACAAGGCCATGAATGGTGTCATCTGAATAGAAATATGGTAAGTGGTGCTGTAGTAGTACTCACAAAGGTATATCCACTTAACCCATCCTTTTTGCTGCCCAACGATATAATTTCTGAGGTACTCTTCCACCCATTTGTTGACTATCTCTGTCTATCCATTTTTTTGAGCGTGGTAGTTCTAGTACTCGGAGAAAGCTCGGTCCCACACAATCTGAAAAGATCCTTCCAAAAATTGCTCATAAATTGACTATCTCAGTCACTAACAATGTTTTGTGGTAATCCATGCAATCTAAACACCTCACAAAAAAATAGTTCGACAACCTGTGTGGCTGAATATGAAATAGTGACTGAGAAAAAATGTGCAAACTTGGTCAAGCAATCAACCACCACATAAACACAATCCTTGTCTTGCACCTTTGGCAACCTTGTGATGAAGTCCATAGATATACATTCTCACTTCTTGTTTGGAATTGGAAGTGGTTGTAATAAACCAGCAGGATATGTATGGTTATATTCATTCTATTGACAAACAACACATTCTCTAACATATCGTAGAACATCAGATTTTAGACCCTTCCAAGTGAACCTCTCCTGAATCTGTCGATAGGTTTGAAATACCTGGGATGGCCTATCAATGGTGAATCATGAAAAGACCTCAATACTATGTTCTTCACTTTGGATCTTGGAGTCAAGAAAATCCTCCCCTTGTAAATGATAAGATCATTCACCACCGTGTACCTGTTATCCTGTAGTGACCCATCAATAATACTTGAAGCCCAAGAATCCTTAGCATATTCTGCCACAATCAAATGACTCCAATCCTCTGAAACCTCAGCCATAGAGCTCAAATCTGGTTGGCTAGACAAGACATCAGCGACTATATTTTGTGAACCTTTGACAAAAGAAATGTCAAAATCATAAGATTGCAACTTGCCTACCCACTTTTGTTGACTGTCATTAAGATCTCACTGCCCAAGGAAATGTCTCAAGCTATTATGGTCTATTTTAACAATGAATTTACTGCCCACTAAGTATTGTCTGAACTTGGCCAATGCATGCATAATGGCCAACATTTCCTTGTCATATATACTGTAGCTCCTCTCAAGGCCCCTCAACTTCCTTCTTTCATATGCAATTGCATGTTTGTCTTGCATAAAGATAGCTCCAATCCCCTCACCTGAAGCGTCACACTACAACTCAAAGGGTTTAGTGAAATTGGGTAATGCAAGCACTAGGCAAGTAGTCATAAGTTGTTTGAACATCTCAAAGAGTTGTTGTGCCTCACAAGTCCAAAAAAAATCCCCTTTCTTAGTCAAATATATAAGTAGTGTTGCATGGCCAGAATACCCATTGACTAATCTACAATAGAATCCACACAAACCCAAAAATCCTCTAAGTTGTGTCAGATTCGTCGGAGTAGGCCACTCAATAATTGCCTTGACCTTATTTGGATCCATCTGAACTCCTTCTACACTAATGATGTGACCTAAACACAATAATTTTGTCATGACCAAGTCACATTTTAATTCCTTGGCATATAGAGATTCCTTACCAAGAATACCCAAAACTATGTCAAGATGTGCAAGATGCTCTTCCCATGTCTGGCTATAAACCAAGATATCATCAAAGAAGACTAACACAAATTGCCTCAACTATGAATGAAATACCCTATTCGTAGTAGACTAGAGTGTAGTAGGAACATTGGTTAGCCCAAATGGCATAACCACAAACTCAAAATGTCCACAATGGCAACGAAAAGTTGTCTTCTCAATATCTTCTTCTCTCACATGAATTTGGTGGTAACCTGATCTTAGATCAATTTTGGAGAAGTACTTGGTACCATGCAAGACATCAATCAATTCATCAATCCTTAGAATGGGGTAACGATTCTTGATTTTTCTCTTGTTAAGCATTCTATAATCAATACACATCTTTAGAGTACCATCCTTCTTTTTAACCAATACTATTGATGAAGCAAAAGGTGACTTACTTGGTATTACTCAACTTTAGGAAAGAAAACCAAGGGCAATGGAAAGGTGAAACAAAATCCTATCTAACCAACCCAAAATAGGATAGATGTCAATCCAACGTGGGTCATGTAGTGCAAAACAACATTAAATTTCATAGGAAAACCACTCTTTTCTTGCTTTGAACTCCACCATAATCATACAAAGTCTTCAAGTGTCTCTTTTCTTGGCCTTCTCAAGCTTATTTATGCCTATCCCATTGGTCAATGAGTTTGACCTAAATGCTACACAGTTAAATCCTCATAGCAATATCACAAAATTTGCAACTTTTTACAACTTCATGAACAACTTTTTATTTATGACTTCTAGGGGATTGAAATTGACTCATATCTACCCTAAACATCCTAGGATGACTAAAAACCATGAAACTCATCAAATATGAACCCTTTGACCAATCTTTAACTCAAGCTTTATAAGATTAACTCATGCCAAGTGGCCTAACAAATAAGTTATTTTATTACATCAAATAGATCCAAGAACCTTAAGACATCCTAGACCTATTCAATCATTTTATTACATCATTGGAATGTGCTCTTTATGAGTTTAATTTTATATGTTTTGACTTTCCACATTATATCTTCTAACATTCAAATTGACCAACATAGAACCCAAAAACATCCTCTAACATATTACATATTAGACCCCTCTCACTCTGTAATTCCTCTCCCCTATAAATCCGGACACGACTATCCTTCCTACAAATTGTACCATTGACAAAATTTCAAAAAATAGAAAACATAATGATTTTTTTGAAATTTTCAACATTTGATCTTCATGATCTATATATTTTGTTATTGAAAACAACAAAATTTTTGAAGAAAAAAAATCATGTTTAACTTTCTTTTGTCTTTAGTACATATTATCTGAAATTACTCTAAATTCTAACCCCATACCCTTTCCCTTTCAATATAAATAGTTATATCTCGTACAACCATTGACTAAAATCCATATTTAAATATATAAAAACTTTTGGTGAATTTGCTTCGATAAAACCTAAAGGCATGTCAACGTACATCAAGTGACGGTTGATACTGCCACGAAGAAGACATGTTAACAACTGGAGAATAGCGAGATACCCAGAAATTTCATCTGTCCAGCCAAGAAAGACCATCTTGTACCGCTCGCCCACACAAATTCTCATCTCCTTCCTCACATCTTTCCTCACCATTGGGACGAAGTTACCGAGGACCAACATTCTTTCACTTTACTATGATATATTAGTTTCATGGCATTGCCACAACATAACACAGCAGAGAATGGAGGAGCAACATGAGCTCAAACACTTTCCTGGGTTTCGTTTCCACCCCACAGACGAGGAATTGGTGGGCTTCTATCTTCGCCGCAAAGTGGAGAAGAAGCCAATCAAAGTTAGTGTTATCAAAGAGCTTGATCTCTATGCTTTTGAACCTTGGGAACTTCCTGGTATGAATTTAAGAACTGGGATCATTTTTGGGTTCGAGTAATTTTTATTGTGTTATTGTTTTTGAATTTGGTTGTATGATTTTTTTAAAACATTAATGTTTCTCATTATATTCTATTATTTATCATTAGAATGTTTGAAACTTCAATCAGAAAAAAAAAAGTTCATTATAACATCTATGTTTCAGATCATACTTCATAATTTATCATGACAACGATATTGAATTAGAAGACTGAAATTAGAGAGAGCTTAATTTTCAACTTCTTAAACACTCCAAAATATTTCTGAGTGCACTTGTTATATTAAGATATTAAAGAGTTCAATAAGAGAATGCACTTATTTTTTATTTCCTTAAATATTGTAATATTCTGATGATTGTTCATAGAGTGCGACCTAAAATGTTCATGTTACCTGTAACAATAGTCTTATAGATTACGAATTGATAACTGAGTTGTTGAATGCAGGGTTGTCTCTGACTGAAGGAGAAAGGCAGTGGTTTTTCTTTGTTAAACCTCGTGGGCACAACGATGGACGATCCAACAGAATCACTAGAGCAGGCTTCTGGAAGGCCACCGGGTCAGATAGGCCTGTTTATAATCGGTCTACATCGACAATCATTGGGTTCAGAAAGACCCTTGTTTTCTATGAAGGAAGGGCTCTCAAAGGCCACAGGACTGACTGGATAATGAATGAATACAGACTTCATCCGGTAATACATGCTATACTACTTTTGTTTGAAAGTTTTTTCATTATTAGTCTTTTGTATAATGGAGGTTCGATTTTTACATTAGTATAGATATTTTAAACATATTTATATTTATTTTGATGTTGTTCCCAAGTGTGATCATGAATTTTAAATAATATCAATAATTTAGATAATTTAGATTATATTCAATGATGTATGGTCAAGATTTTAAACAGAGAAGATTTATTAGGCTTGAACTCTGTAACATTGTGACTATGGATCAAACTCATGGTACGTTTCCAAATTTGATTGTATATTTTAAATTATATCATCAGTTTAGATCATATTCAATGATCTATTATGAGGATTTTAAACAAAAAGATCTTTCAATTCATCTGAAACATTAAGAAGATGAATGAAACATTAAGAAGATGGATCAAATTCATGATACAAATAAACCCGCACAAGACTATATTTTCAAATACATCAGTTTAAAACATATCAAAAAAATATGAAATTGAAACTATTTTTAGTTTATTAGAACTATTTTATTTGCTACAATATATTAACATATATAGTACTTCATATTTATAAAATATTTTATTTTTGACTTATAAATATTGTTGATATGTAAGATCAGTTGTTGATGTCTTGATTGGTTTGACATTGCAGAGTGTGAGTGAGAGTGGAGAAAGTGTTAAACTGTGTAGGGTGTACAAAAAGGCAACTTCTATGAAGTCTCTTGACAGTGGAAATACACGTCAAGATGAGAAAAGAGTTAATAATTGTGAAAATACAATTTTGAACTCCCCTGTGATGGCAAATGAGCAGTTGCAAGCCAATTCAGCACACTGTTTTGCATTTTTTAAGGAAAACATATCAACCACCAAAATGGAAACGGGAGTGAGTGAGGAGGATTTAAAGTGGTTGTGTTGGGATGGAAGGTCGTCTATATTCTGAAATTACTCATTTCCAATTTATTATGCATCTAAATGAGCAATGAGGATTTTAGGCCTTCCACATGTAAATGAGTATGTTGTACTGTTGTTTCCTTTAAAAAAATTTGTTTTAATAAGTTAGCTTTATGTGCATATAAATGATTTTTAGTTTTTAGGAAAAAAAAAGTTTCACTTCTATAAATTACAAATGAGAAAAGCTGTGTCTTATTTGTGCATATTAGTACTAGTTCCTTGTCAAAGAGTTTCACTTCTATAAATTATAAATAAGAAAATCTCTCTTATTTGTGTATATTAGTACTGGTTCCTTGGCAAAGAGTTTCACTTCTATAAATCACAAATGAGAAAAACTCTCCCTCATTTGTGCATATTAGTACTGGTTCCTTGGCATATACATTTGTGAGATAAAGAAATAGTTAAAAAATTCTAACTCTTATATATTTTAAAATTTTAATTTAGTTTTAAGGCTAGTTTAATGGATTATTTCAATATAGTTGTATAATGTAGGTCAGTCGTAAATGTCACACACTAAAGAAGATATTAAGTTTAGAAAAATAAGTCAACTTTGACTATTTAACACTTTTAGCTTAGGAATCAAGCCTTAGTGTGTGATGTTTAAGCAAGTCATAATGATAAGTGTATATTTGACCCACACACAGATATATATAAATATATAGAACACAAATTTTAATTTCTCATATTCTTGCCTCTTTCCACTAATCATTTTAAATTGACTTAATACATAATTAAATTGCTATTATATTTTGATGTTATACAAAGCCATTTTTGGCAATCAATTCATGTGGTCAAATGAAGAGTAATCACTTTACAGAAAACTTGGGTTTAGAGTTTATAAAGAACATGTTTGTGAATGTTGTGTATGATTATTAGGTTAAAACTATAAAGCCAACTTATTTAGACAATTGACCTAAGAGAACTTGACCCTATCCATTCAAGGATATCCTCAAATGTATTTATAAACAATAATGTGATATCTTTAAACACAGAGAAAAATAAAACATAGCCTTGCACATACATTCTATTAGTTTGTTCCAACACTATAAGCACTAGCATTCTATGCACATGCCACATAAGCTAGAAATCCAAAATACGTAGAAGTCACAAAAAAATCTACAATTCAAAGATATTTTTATTACATTAAGCTTTTATATTTCAAGATTGATCCATTTATCAAAATAATGCAATCTAGTACAAGGATAAAACAATACAAGAAGAGATGAGGTGGTGATCATCTAGTCGTAAACACAATTAGTACATATAATGAGAATTTTCTCAAGGAGATGTCAACCTACTCGTCTAGCATCAAGTGCATCAATATAAACATATCAATACGATGTTACTACAAATGAAACTAGAGTGTTCAACATGGAAACTTCCTATGGATTTATGTGTAGAAAATGTAATGAAGAAAGAACACCCATTAAAATTGGGCTACAAATTTTTATGGATAAATTGAACTTGCAGAGGGGGAGAGAGAGAGTAGAAGAAATCCCAATGGTATTTGGATGTGACTCATCTCATTGTTGTACTTAATGATGATGTCCCAAATGAGCCTAACACTGTGGCTAAAGTTCTTCCTCACCTACATTGTAAACAAATTATCAAAAATAGGGCTCACTTGGATGGAAGTAGATCATGGATGGGTTGCTTGGGTTGATAAGAATGGTATTAGTCTCTAATAATTATATCTACTCTCTTCAAATTTCTATATTTTTATATATAAACTATTGAAACACATAGGATATATGTGTATAGCCTTCTATATATCTTAGGTAGACTTGTGTATCTTTCTTGAATTTCTTAAATATGTTGTGGTATATATAGTTGAATGTTGAGTTTAATATTTAGACTCTTGATAAATGAAGTAACCTTTGTCATAATTAATTAAAAAAATGTTATGTATGATTATTAGGTCAAGACTATAAAGCCAACTTATTTAGATAATTTACCTAGGAAAACTTGACCCTAGCTATTCAAGGATATCCTTAAAGGTATTTATAAACACCCATGTGATATATGTTAACACAAACAAAAATAAAATATATATCATTGCTAGTTTGTTCCAACACAATAAGGAGTGCTAGAAATACAAAATATACCAATGTCACTAAATAAGTCTACAAGTCAAAGATATTTTTATTTTCTTAAGCAGTTATGTTTCAAGACACATCCTATTTGTCAAAATAATACATAAACTATTACAAGGATAAAATAATACAAGCTGAGCTGAGGTATTGACCATGCCATCGTAAACACTATTAATAAGTATAATAAAATTACATCATTTAAATTAAATCAAGGGTATGCAAACCTACTCATCAAACATGAAGCACATCAATATAAACTCATCAATATGATTTTCAAATTACATCATTTTGTTGGTGTAATTAAATATTCACTAGTTACACTTACTTAATCTTACTTAGGATAATACATTGCATAGTAGTTTATCATTGATACACTTAGAAGTTTGCACCTCCATTAAGCACATGGTGTAGGAGAATTCCACTCTAGGTGATAATAGTTGTTATCCCAATCCACCTTTAGTGCATTTATCACATTATCATCTTCATCATCACGCATACTTGATTGCATAATGGAGGATGATCCATCTTTGGTGGAAATGTGATTCCACCTTGTGTAGGTGATAGATTATCTTCTTCTTATCTTTGTCACTTATCTCCTTTCCTATATAAGGAGGCCCATTATGTACATTTTAAATCAATCCATTGGATGTCAAGGAAGTCCATACTCAATAATATCATTCTTGCATCTTCATGCAATTATCTTGACAATCTCTTGTGGAAGTTACCTTGGTCTTGCATTTGATCCTGGCAGTGTTGTAGAGGCACCTAAAACTCTAGCATGGTATCATATGTCTCATGGTGTGAAGACTTCTTCTCAAGAAGTTCAATCTTAGCTTGACTAAGTTTTGGTGCAGCATTCGGCAATTTGGACATCATAATTTGAAGGTGATTTCAGGATTCGTATTTTGTGACCTTCTATTGCAAGAAAAGATTGGAGACTCCTCGTGCAAATCAGAGGTTGGCAATTAAAAGTACAAAGTTGTGTCACCTTGCAAGCTGACTTATCAGAATGACTGAATTTGAGCATTTCTATCTAAAACTCAATTTTGTTCAAAAATATTATCTTGATAAATTTATTCTAGCTAAGTTATATATGGTCTCACACTTTTCCAATTGGAAATGTCTATTAAATGCATGATTTACACTAGTTAATATACAATTACTAAAGAAATACAATTATTTCATAAAATTGACCTTTACTCTTACTATTTTTTATGATTTTTTTTTAATAACATATAAACACCATTTTATAGATCTCAAAGTCAAGACTATTCACATATAGAGTTCATAGTTTTTTAATTAGATATAGTATTTTGTAATTAAAAATTTCTACAAGTACGTATTTAAACACTTGGGAAGATGTTGATTTTGAGAAAGAAAAAAATATTAATGCAAATTAATAAAAATTTAAAATTATATGACGTTCTAGAGGAGAGAGTCCTCTTTCAAAATCTATAAGTTTTCTTTTGGTTGGAATAGAATTATTTTGAAAAATGTGGTGAGAGATGAAAACTACTGATTTGAATAAGTTGAAGTTTGAATCATTATAAAAGAGAAAATATAGGTCTAAAGCCAAATTTTGTTTTTTATTGTTCTAGCTACATATGTTATCTATAACATAATATGAGATCAAAGAGAAGTAAGTTTATTTCCACGTAATTTTGTGGTGGGAACTAGACCCCTAATTTCCAGCATTTTTTAGCAACTAAAAAGCTATCATTAAAAAATAGGAAAATATATCATTTCTTATTCCAAATAATTATTAAAAAATATAATCCTAAACATCATCCATTTCTACACATTTCATTATTTTAGTTAATTTTCAAATTCTAAATAATAATACCAATTTTATGTCATTGAAGGTGAATAATTATACTTTTGAACTAGCCTTTTCCTTTGTATATAGGTTTGTGCTTTTATCATATAGAGGAGGTCCAAAAACCCCTAAATCAAATTTTGTTTTCTCCAAATTGGACATCTGAGGTCATATCTAGAGCCATTTGATTTTTGGAGGTGAGGCAATGACAATTCAAAAAAAAAAAAATTCAAAAGCAATTTTCAAATAGTGATATCTCAGTCATCCAGACTCCTTTTTCAGAGATTTTTTTAATGTTTTGGGGTAGAATGTCACAATCTACATAGTGGTGTAGGTAATCTTGGATCTCTATTTCTAAATATTTTTGAAAATCACAAATCTTGTCTTTTGCAACTTTCAAGGCTTTGTTTGGGCACATTCAATAATAGTTTCATGTGAATTTTTTTTGAAAGTGCATGATTTTTAATCTAGTTTCTAGATCTGCAATTAGTTTTTAGTGATTTGGAGTGGACATATCACTTTTAGGAATAGGTCTTTTTGGATATATTTGTATTTGGTGAATACTTGGGTTTTAGTTTTATCAATCGAATCGGTGGTTTGAAGGAGTTATTAGTTGGTTTTAGTCATCATTTGATTTCATTATGGATTTTTGAAAAGTACCATTGCTCACTCTCTATAACTATCATGAATGGAAACAAGCAATCTCCATTCAGTTCATGAGCATTGGATCACTTAGAATGATTCTTGGATAGGATCTAGAACTAGCTACGAGTGTTTCAGAAAAGAGGAAATGGTTTGATCAAAGAGATAAAGCACTTGGTTCTCTTACATCTACCATCTCTCATGATTTTCTATACCACATTGCATTTTGCACAGATCCTCATGATGCTTGGACATCATTGGAGGGTTTTTTTGGTAAACTTGATAGAATGAGAAAATTCCAATTGGAGAATGAGCTTATAGGTCTAAGTCCATGTGATTTTAACAATATTCAAGACTTTTTCTCTAAGAAATCACATGAATTGTGACGTTGTACTCCATGTTATGTCTAATGCTAGAAAATGGTCACTTCTAAACTTGTCACAAAACCCCCCATAAATATTGGCACTCTCCTGAATATATTTAGGAGATATTTTTAAAATGGCTAAAAAATTTATGACATCTTCTTTGACAAAGTGTGTCTTATAGGGCAATCATTTTTTTTTAGTCTTCATAATTTGACTCTATGTTTCTTGCTAAGTTTCCAGTTTGGATTTAGGTTGGATTGAGCTCGAGATTCAAATTCAAAATTTAATAGAAAATATTAGGTTAAATGCAAAATCATTTGGCTTAAGAGTACATCCTTTGGCTGGCACTACTCTTGCAACCTGAAGTTTTTTTATTTCTATTTATATATGTTTTTTTGATGAATAGTTGATCTCTAGTCTTGGCTGTTTGAACTCACGGGGTGATCTTGTATCCCCTGAGCCCTTTTGTGAATATGTATCTTTAAAGTTTTAATTTAGTGAAAAGATCTATTCATCAAAAAAAATTAAATATTATTATTATAATTATTTAAAGTCATTTACAAATCAGTTTTTTCATATTGATTAATTTTTATTTTCATTTTTAAGAGGTAAATATTGTTGATCTAAAGCTATATTTTTTAGAATCACTTTAGTGAGATCTAAACTTTAATGACAAGAAAAATACTAATGCAACTTAGTCATGACACCATGTCAATATTAAAAACTTAAGACATTGATTAGTTAAGACATATGCTATGGTTTTATTTTTTTTTATTAGAATCGTTTCAAATTTGAACATATCTTGTTTAATTGTAGAATTTTTAGCTTATTAAGTCTCAAAGGTGTGATATGGTAATTTTCTATTTGACATTGGTTAAAATTGTGGGCTTGCATGTATAAGAATAAGATTATAGATTGTAGAAATATATTATCATTAAAATTGTATGATTAAATTGGTAAATGTGCTAATTAACTAACACTGAATAACTTTTGTTAAAGTGAACACAAGATCTACATAGTGATGCCTAGAATGGATTACTTAAATCACGTGGAAGTAGTTATGTTTCAATCTTTAATATAGCTCACTCAATTCAAAATATGAAAATATGCATCAATAATTAGAAACACAAGGGGCTAGGTGTTGCTGTAAATGTTGCGAAGTCATACATTCAAATTAATTGTGTACTATAAACTATGACATTGTAAATAATGTATTCCCATAGAAAAGGGAATCCCACATTGATGATAATTTAAAATTCTAAAAGTAAATAGAGTATCCTTATCACCAGTTAGGAGTGTGACAGTAACACATACCCCTACAGGATCTATCTACATTGCTCCCATTGTTAGGTATCAGCCTAGAATACCATCTGCTCATATCGATAGAACACTTTCTTATATAGCCAGAGCTCATGCTTTTGCAACCTTTAATAGTGGAAGTCCCCTCCTATTATCCCAAAGGCATGACATACCAGTATCAGCTCTAAAAAGTGTACCTGAGTTTACTTATGAAATCTCCACATCCCCTATCGAACACAGTCAAGAGGTATCTAATGTCTATAATATTCATGGCATCTCTAAGGATGATATAGCAGTCAAAATTCTAGCCTCATCCTTGAAAGGAAAGGCATTACAATGGTATAGAGGTTTTTCTCAGAACTCTATTACTAATTGGGATGGGTTAGAGGCAGCCCTATGCAAGCATTTTGAGGACAAAAGTGACAACCTGTCGCTTTTAGAGCAACTGACAACTATCAAGAGGGCCCCTCATGAATGTATGACATATTTCAATTATAGATTTCAGAAAACATGGGACAAAATACCTAATGTAGTAAAGCGCTCTCCCAATAATGCATTCTTGTATTACCTCAGAGCCTTCAATAGTGATATTGCTACCACCTTGCAATCTATGGGAGGAGACACTTTACCAAATACTTATGAGTTTTCCATAAGAGCTGAAAATATTCTGATAGAGGGAGGGAAGTTAGCTCCAAGACTCCCAATGCCTTTCTTACCCAACATGCCTAATCATTAGCTCCCCGTAGCCCCTGTTCATGTCTCCTTTATAAATCAACCTCTTGTTGTAGTCCCCATAGCCTCTACATCCTCTAATGGAGTTGATAAAATTGAGGCTTTGATGCAGAATGTAGATAGAAGGATGCTAGATCAAGAAAGGAAGATGGAGGAAAATAGTGTAGTAGTGTAAAAATGGGAAACGAGTTGGTCACCATGAAGAGGCAACAAGCTCAAAACAATAAACCTCTCTAACTCTAGAGTCAAGGTCCCATCCATGGTAGACCTCCAAATCAGAATCATACCCCCTACAATTAGAATAGACCTATTGACCACCCCCAATCTTCAAACACCAATCTAAACAAGGCCTTAGTCCCTCAGAACAACCTTGCCCAAGATCAAGATTTCTGCACTTCTTGTAAGTACTCCTATGGATACTGCATGTGTCAAAAGGCAAAATCTTACCTGGCTTTAACTATACAAGAGCAAGTGGTTTTCCAGCAACACAATGCTACTCAACTTGTTGATACCTTTCAACAAGATGATTGTTCTTTTATGAACCACCTAGTGGGAGAACATGGTAATGTAAACTAAGATTCTTGTGCTTACAATACTAGGAGCAAGAAAAGAGGTGTGGAAGAGATGGCACCTCAACCTCCTAATCAGCCTTCTACATCAAGCACGGTGCCATGTGTACAAGTAGTTTCCCAACAACACAATGTAAATTAACTTGCTAATGCTTCTTGATGATAAAGGCAAGGTCAAAGCAGAGATAATGTAAATAACCCACAGACTGTCCCACCTCAAGCTACCACTTCCAAGGCTCTTGCTAGAACATCTAATGCTTCTTTTAGTGTGGTAGAGCAAATGAGGAAGACCAATGCAAACATTTCTATGTGGGATGATGTAACTACTGTGTCGTCACAAAGGATGCTACTACAGCATGAGTTGGAAAGCATTGAACTTAGAGATCAATCACCTAGTATGGAGAATGCCACAAGTTTGATACAACCATCAAAGGAGGTAGAAATAAGAAAAAAGGACAGACCTCCTCCATTTTATGTTTCTCTGCTTATATGAGATAAGCTAGTCCACAATTGTATGATTGATTTGAGGGCCAGTAGTTCAATAATGCCCAAGTGTGTTGCTGATACTTTAGAAATAAAATATGAACCCATTGTTAAAGATGTGTTGTAACTTGATGGTAGTACTCTCAAAACTGTGGGAATCCTTAGGAATGTTGAAATGGCGTAATATGCCTATCCAGGTTGCACTGTAGTTTAGGATATATCAATTTCTGAAGTCAAGCCACATTTTGCCATTTGCTTGTAAGAGACTTCATTGCTCAAATAGGTGGTTACATATCTTCTTATTCTAGTCATATATGTTTTTTAGAACTAGATATGGAACCAAGGCTTCAATTAAAGCAGAGCACATGTACATAGAAAATATAACATAAAATCTATCACTTATGAGGTAAACCATTAGCTACATCTTCAAAGTCCTAGACCTAAAATATTTTGAAAAAAGTGAACACCAAGGAAGGAGACTCAACCTTACATGTTATAGTATACTAAAGTAGATTTATATCTTTCCTTAGTTTGTGGATTTACTTTTATTGTTTAAATTCCACATGGGCATATTAGTTGTCATATATATTTTCTACACTATATTAATACTTGTGTCGGTAGTTGAGTTGACTTACTCCTACCTAAGGCATGGCACTTTTTCTATCCTCCATCACTCTTGCCTTGTCTATATAAGAAAACTTTTACACATTGTTTAATCATCTCAATATCATATCATTTTCTTGATGATTTATATCTTTGCTTAGTTTGTGGATTTACTTTTCTTGTCTAAATTCCACTTAGGCATATTAGTTGTCATTTCTATTTTCTATACTACATTAATACTTGTGTCAAGTAGTTGAGTTTACCTACTGCTACCTAATCTTGTGTCTCATTAATGTGCATGGCACTTTTTGTGCCCTCCATTCACTCTTTGTCTTGTCTAAATAAGAAAATTTGTACACATTGTTTACTCATCTCAATATCATATCATTTTCTTGATGATTTATATATTTGATTATTTTGTGAAATCTATAGTAATCATTCCAATAATGCATTTAATGTTTCATCTAAATACAATTAATATACATCAACAACTCACAATTACAAAACCATATAATCAGTCCGTAAAATGATATTTAAACATAAATAACTAAATTATCTTCACAACATAAAATTATGATATTACATATTCAAACTAATATGAAAAAACATTCTATGTTCACAGTACAATGTCAACCATAATATTTTGTAAAATTAGAGTTGAGAAAACATTTTCCAACTCTACAACTCCAAACAAAAAATAAAATTTAATGGCGGATGGGGAAACAGGTATTTCTTTTACACGTTTAATATCTGATCAAATATTATCTGTGGCCAAAAATTTCCAGCATTTGTTACATATGTTAAAACAAACAAATAAAGACAAAAGGAAGCTCTGCAAATATTCTTTAATTTAACGGGCAACAAAATATTGCAGAAATTAGATAGGCTAACTGAACTTTGAAAACATTAAAGTGTGACTGGAATATTTCCAGAGAATATGTACGAAATTATGCTTACAATTGATTTACAAATTAAGAAACTAGGGGTGTGATGCCTTCAAACATTTAAAGTTTAAAATCTAAAAATAAAGTAGATTTGTGAGTTTAGGGAAATTGATGATCAACTATTCTAGTAAGGAAGATTGAAGACATCTAACAATTTATGAAATATTTACAAACAATACCTTAGTTACATGAGATTTCAAAATAGTAATTTATAAAGAACACAAGAATGAAAAACTACTTTATAGAAAAATAAGTTTTTCAAAATACATTTTATCATTATTTCAACAGGACACAAACCAATTTACACTCAAGTTTTTGATAATTGAAATCAACGTCTTATCAATAAAATGAGAAACAAACAGACAAATTTCATTGAAATGCACTTTATTAAATTGTTTCCACATGACACAAATTTTACGCATTAGATCAAGTTAACAATAATCAAAATTAACTCTATAACAAGTGAAATTAAATATACCATTTTCTAAATAACATTAACATTTCTAAAACAATATATGGCTAACCTCTTAAGACCATGCACTCAACTCCAAATTTCGCAGAAAATGTAGTGAAAAGACACGTCAATGTACATCAACTGACAGTTCATGATGGAAGATGGAAAATAGAGAATATGGAGACACCAAGAAATTTCCTCTTCCCAGCTATGAAAGAAACATTTTGTACAGTGCTCGTTCAGAGAAAGAAAACTCTCCTTCCTCACATCTTCTCATAACATCCGGTTCAGTCGGACGAGCTTTCTTAGGACCAACATTGTCACTTTACTCTGATATATTAATAAGTTAATTTCATGGCATATCCACAACATAACACAGCAGAGAATGGAAGAGCAACATGAGCTCAAACACTTTCCTGGGTTTCGTTTCCACCCCACAGAGGAGGAATTGGTGGGCTTCTATCTTCGCCACAAAGTGGAGAAGCAGCCATTCAAAGTTAGTGTTATCAAAGAGCTTGATCTCTATGCTTTTGAACCTTGGGATCTTCCTGGTATGAATTGAGGAACTTAGATCCTTTTTTTTTGGGTTCTTGAATTTGATTGTGTAAGATTTTTTTCTATGAATTTAAAAAATCTGATAAAACGATAATTTCATGATGTAGTGTTATTTTTCCCCTAAAAAATTTGTTCAATGCAGGGTTATGTCTGACTGAAGGAGAAAGGCAGTGGTTTTTCTTTGTTAAGCCTCGTGGGCACAATGATGGACGACCCAACAGAATCACTAGTGCAGGCTTCTGGAAGGCCACTGGATCAGATAAACCAGTTTATAATCAGTCTACTTTGACACTCATTGGGTTGAAAAAGACAATGGTTTTCTACAAAGGAAGGTCTCTGAAAGGCCACAGGACAGATTGGATAATGAATGAATACAGACTTCATCCGGTAATAGATACTGTTTTGTTTGACACTTCTACAGAACTTAAGTTTTGGGTTTTATATTAGTATGGATATCCTAAGTATGTTGGTTTAAATCAAACTAAAAAATAATAATTTAGAACAAATTGATTTTATTTTACAACTATTTTATAGGTGCGGGCTAATCTTCAGAAAAAATGCATCAAAGACAAAATAAAATTCAAATATGATTCCTTTTCAAATTTATGAAAACACAGTGAATTTTTTTCAAAATTTTTGTTGTTTTCAATCACAAAATATACAGATCATGAAGATAAAATGTTGAAATTACAAAAAATATCAATATGTTTTCGTTTTTTTGAAATTTAGTCAATAGTACAATTTATAGGAAAGATAGTAGAGTCTTATTTTATCAAATACATTTGTACTACATATTTTGAAAATATTACTTTTTAAGATATATATAAATGCCCGCCTCAAGATGTAAGATTATTGTTTATGTCTTCATGATTGGTTTGAACATTGCAGAGTGTGAGTGAGAATGGAGGAAGTGTTAGACTGTGTAGGGTGTACAAAAAGGCAATTTCTATGAAGTCTCCTGACAGTGAAGCCACAAGTCAAATTGAGAAAAGAGTTAATAATTGTGATAATGTTTTGAGCCCCGCTGTGATGGAAAATGAGCAGTTGCAGGCGAATTCAGAACGTTCATTTGCATTTTGTAAAGAAAACATATCAACCACCACAGTGGAAACGGGAGTGAGTGAGGACGATTTAAAGTGGTTGTGCTGGGATGGAAGGTCACCTATATTCTGAAATTACTCATTTCCATTTTGTATAGAGATGTAAATGAGCGATGAGGCTTTTAGGTCTTCCACATGTAAATGAGTATAATGTTGTTTCGTTTTCCAAGTGAAAAATAAAATAATAATTTAACAACTCATCTTCATGTCCACATAAATGGCTCTCTAGAAGTCGGTTTTGTTTTTATTATAAGTATATAACAGTTATGTGTTATAGTGTCACTTTTACAAATAGATGAAGAAAGCTTTTGTAAAGAAAAGTATATAAAATATTTTTTTATCTCAATGTCATGTTGATATTACATTTAATAGGTATTTATAAAATGGTAGATACCATATAAAGAAGTTAAATAGTTCAACTTTCTAAAAAAATTTCTCTATGTTTACCCTAAGCAACATGGTACATTGATTTACAATGTAATACATTATACCAACATGTTTCTTTTATGTGTACATAACTTGTCAATACTAGATCCTCAAGCATATAGAAATGGTCAAAGTTTTTCACACACATATATTCTCTAAGTACATATGGGAGGGATTTAGATATATATATATATATATCTGTGCACACATGTTGCATATATACGATTATTGAGAGGAGGTGAATTAATAAACTTATAAAATCTTTAAGTTTTTTACTATCTCGTATGTTAAAACTTTACTTCATACTTTATCATTAATGTAATAATCAAAGAACAAAGCATTCCACCCAATTGCACAAGAGAACACCATATTTATGTGGAAAAACTAATGCGAGAAAAAATATGGTGATAAATCTCATAATATAGAATGATACTACAACTTTGTTTTAGGGATGCAATCCCCCGATGTAATAATTACTAGAAAATATACTTGTATGGCTATGTCAAATGAATTCACTACTTTCTATTTATGATACACTTACAAAAGGAGACTACTAGCTCAATTAATCATAAGAATAATAAAGCATCCATGACAACATAATTTTACATACAACAACCTTTAGTTCATTGCTTCCAAAATACTTTTGGCTTATCTAAATGTAGATAACTTCAACTCACTATTCTTGGAATATTTGAGGGATTTTTTCGCACACTTTGCACCACCGTGCACACTTTAACAACTTATTTGTGTTCCAATTCATTTGAACTTTCATTTATATCATATAAAAGATCAAAGAAACTTCTATAAGTTAGCCAAGATGAAATATGTATGGACATGAAATATGCATCGTCAACATGGTTGGCCCTAAACATTGTTGTGATGGAAGAAAAAAGAAAATAAATCAAGTTGAGAGATAAAAATATCAAAACCTTACTAACATGACTCTCCAAGATGGTGTAAACCACAAAGCAATGTCACAATCAATCCAGGTCATCCAAACAACCACTTTTCCTCTTAATCATTCAATTCAATCACTAAATAGTACTATATCACTTTGGAGACATCACCGAGAGCAATAAATAAGATCATATGAATTTAAGAATTATTCTAGCTCCATCCATTCTCACTATCGCACCCAATCAAGGTAGAAAAAAACACACTAACAAAAGTCCTAGCACCATATGTAACTAATGAACAAGTCTTGAGATATAACATTTAAAAATTGTATTGCAATACAATTTGAGTATTTGAAACTTGAAGGGTAGTAAGATAGAATCAATATGAACAAATTCCCCATAATGCAAGAGCATACATTTAAATGTAGAGAAGTGCAAATCATTGTGAATTTCTCCCCTTAGATCCTCTTCATTTTCTTAAAAATATATGATACAAATATTTTATAGCTTTCTCTACAAGATGAACTGTGATATGAATGGATATATCATATTTGCACTTTTTTAAATCTTAATTTCCTAATAATAACAAGTACAAAGTCAAGAATGGAGAAATCTGGTGCAATTTCCTGAGCTAGGGATATCAACACTACCATATCATACTTCTAATAAAACAACCTATCAATCAAAATGTTTTAGCATTCAACCCTAAACTTTAAGGAACATCATATATTTTATACTCAACCATGAGCTTCATACAATAATATTAGGATTTTTATTCAAAAGTACATTTTGATATCCAACCATGAACTTTTGATCATTACATATTTTTACATCTAGCCATGAACTTGTGATCATAATTTTTTTCAACATTCAATCATGAACATTTGATTAGGAAATACTAAATAGCACAATCAAATCAATGCCACAATGGACAGTTGGAAAGATGTCTAGTGTTGCTCCAATCCACTAAGCAACACTGCAAGTTTTGGCATCAAGTGAGAATGTTGTATCAAGTCAAATCTATATGGAATCTCTTATGATTGAGGCATGTTATTGTAGGGTTTGTCAACACGGTCATGTACCATCTAACTGTGATGTCCCCTTCTAGTTGACATCTCTCAGTAATTGAGATTGGCCTATTATGTGATCCTCATAGGCTAATATGGTGATTAGAGGGTTTTATTGGGGATTAACACTTCATGATGGGGCATATTTTCATATTATACTATTATAATAAAGTAAAAAAATAAGAATATCTTTTATCCCATGTTGGGGAGACAACTAAGTAACCTCCCACAAGGAAAAAATAAAGGGGGCACGAGAGATTCTTTTCTTATCATCCGATTATTGTCATTTGCATTTGATAAGTTTTGTGGAGCCAAGAGTTTCAACATTTTCCACTAGAGAATGGAGTTCTTTTGTGTGCCTCCATTTGAGCTGGTTAAATACCCAATGAATTTGGTATTGGGAGGACATCATATAGGTGCTCTATTTGAGCATATTGGTGAAAGATCCTTCATGGGGTTACAACTATTGGACAAGAAAAATTGGTCTTTTCATTGTGCCAAATTTGTGGCCTAGGGCCAAATTATGGAGTATGATTGAAGGAATAAGTCAAATATGGCTACAAAGATTTGTTGGGGTGTTGTTGTTACTATAGTGATTCACTACAGTAAAATCCAATTTTCTTGAGTAGTTTCCAAAGTGTTTGACAAAATTCTCAAGTTAAGAAATCAAAAAATTAAAATTTGAATTGCAAGGGATATTGCACTGATAGTTTTTTTATACCCCTCACAAGCTCTGAGATATGACCATTAGAAGATGGCAGCTAAAACTTGCTTAGTGCATCTTGGAGACACTTCAGTGCATGGTAGTTGTGTTTGTTCTAGACACTACATAGAAAAAGAAAGGTTTTCCCTAGGGTTCACCTGTCCATCTAGAGCTAATGGAATAGTTGAATCAATGCCATGATGGATGGTTGGAAAGATATGTAGTGTGGCTCTAATTCACCAAGAAACACTAGAAGTTTTAGCATCAAGCAAGAATGTTGTGCCAAATCAAATCCATTTAGAATCTCTTAGAACTAAGATAGGTTAATGTAGGTTTTATCAACATGGTCATGTACCATCTCATAGTTTTTATATATCCCTCACAAGATCTAAGATATGACCATTAGAAGATGGCAGTTGAAACGTGCTTAGTGCACCTTGATGACACTTCAATGCATGGTGGTCATGATTTTTCTGGATACTCTGTGGCTAAAACAAGGGTGTCCCCAGGGTTCATCTACCCAATTAGAGCTAATAGAATAGACTAATCAATATTCTTGTAACATTTTATCTTTGATTTTGATTTGTGTCATCAAGATCAATTGTAAGACTACATTCATCTGGTAAGAATAAATGAACCTCTATCACCCCTCTGAAAAACACCATCATCATCAGATCAAATAGTAAGGGCCACATCCTCAATAGTAGATGCATGACATATTCTCCCTAAATTTATACATGTATACGATGTTGGTCCATCCTTATTCACAACATTATCTAGCTCATCACACAAACCATGACAACTAACACACATATGCTCAAAGGGCTGGAGGTTGAGCCAAATGGAATATTTGATGATGGAGAATGTGGCATGGTCTGGGTGACTCTATTGAAGAATCTAATGATAATGGAGATGATGTAACCTCTCCTAGCATTAGCTATTTGGCATGCTCAATGATGAAATTAGTTAATGATGCTACTGCATGAAGAGTATGTAAGTCCATAGGCTCATTCATAACTATGGGGAGCACAACATGAATCAAAGTTTTTTTTTTTCTAGATGGTTCCTTTTCTCTGGTTGGATGACTCTATGAGTCTTGGGTCTATCTTATGCAAAACCCCTCCCTCTACCTTGGAACTCATGAAAGTCAAAGTAATTTGGATTCTCATCAAGGATAAACTCACAATATAATTTTCTCAAAAAAATAAGGAAACCTCATTATTATTATAGGGTGCTTGGTTAAATTCCACATATAACATATCCCAACAAGTTGATTTGATCCCCCGATGAGCACACCAATGAATAGGAAATCGAGGGGTGGTTTCCTCTAGGTTGAGGCTAGTCTCAAGATTGGTGAAAAGATAACATATGTAACATTTTTTATGTTTTTTTATCTATCATTTGGTCATACGATAACCCATCCACATAATATGCATGAAATCTATACCTCCATGAAGCCCATTTAGTCACCTCCTTACTCACCTCATTGACAATAGTGACCATTTTTTCTAATGTGTCCACTAGGGCGGACTGGTGGCCAAGACTAGAAGATGTCAACCTACCAACCAAATTAGTTATACTGGCTCTATTTTTTGTGAGATGATTAACAAGGTCTTCTTGAATAGAGTTCACATGATCTAATGAAATTTATGGAGCCCCTAGATGTGGTGGTGCTTGTTGAGGGGCAACCATTTGAGGATTTTGTGTGTTTGGGGTTTCCCCTTGAGAGTTTTGTGGTTCATTTTGAGGTGCTTGTTCTAGGTTAATTTTTGTCTCTTTGATGGGAGGGGGCCTTCGATTTCCTTTGTGTTTAATGGTTCTAGATGTATCTGATCATTAAATAATTATAAATCAAAAAATCAAAACAAAAAACCTAAAATAATAAAACATACAATACAGAAAACAAAAAAAAAGATAAGTAACCTTTTCATGGAGGCATCATCGAAGATCTCTAGCAAAAAAGACCTCAATCAAACATTTGTATTTTTTTGTTTGGACTTTTACTTTTTTGTCTATAGATTTGGGCATGAAAAATGACCTAGTCTGCGAGCAAACAAAAAATTATTTTTACCACTAAAATCACGATCACATTTTTGGTAAGTAAAAACATGATCATGTTCTATTTAGTTTGATATTTTTTTAATATTATTTTCTTGGATCAATAATGAGCCAAGTCAATTTTTGAATTTTATAAAAAATTCACATAATGCGATCACATTATGTGCACTTTTCACTTCTTTCTATGGTGTCCACTTTTTTGCACACCATCTTGGTGCACTGACCTTCCTAAAACACTTGCAAATCTATCCATAGAAACATCTTTCTTGGGATAGATGGTGTACATTTTATCTCCCTTTTTTGATCTATGGATGATTTCTATATCTATAATGAGTAATCTTAGGAATGTCTATCTTCCATTTCAAGTATATGTTTAAGAGGCTTGGGAATCTTTGGATGTGTTAGGAAGAATTCAACCTATATATTTGGACATGTGGTATATGTCATGTTCCTTAGGTTTCATACCTTTTTTAGATGCTTATTTGTTGCACTTAGTTACTGTATACTATTCTAGGTAATCTATTATAAGAAAAAAAACAGTGCATGTTTTATTCTTGTGTTCCAAGGATTCCCAAGTGGGGCATTACACATTAGCACCTACTTCATCCATATTTTAATTAGTAGTTTCCAATTCATTATTACCTAGTTGATTACAATCAACTTTGAATTATCTTCACTCTGATGGATGTGAGCTATGTTTTGTAAAACACATTCACTTGACATAGAAACTCTACAAGGCTAAGCATGTTCTGAGCTAGATTCATCTTACATACTATTAATTTTAAATGTCCTTATAGGATACATATAAATGATGAGTGAATTTTAGTTCAAAGGCCATATCCTAGTCCTTTTTAATCTCATCATTATGCTATAAATAGTCAAATCCTTTGTCAAAGACTTATTGCATATTTTTTCAAGTTTTGTCTACCCACTTTTAATGTTTGGATGCTTTTCCAACCAAGTTGCTTGCTCTAATTTGAAATATTTTAAATGGAGAGAAAACAACCATGCAAAGAAGCTATATTTTGTGGGAGGTGTGGTTTTCCAAGGTGAGATGTAGGTTAAGTCCTAGCATGCATGCCTCCTAGCTTGTAGTAACTGCAACATGGATCCCATGGCCATAAAAAATAGTGAGTGCTTGTTTGTTGGTGAAAAAAACCCTAGCATATAGTGAGTAAAGTGGTCAAACCAATTGAGGAATAGCTACTTAGTCATCCACATGTGTCATTATGCTTCCATGGAAGCATCTAGTTTGCATTTTTATATGTAATTTTGTAAGTGATTCTTCCCTTTGCATAATTAAAAGCCTTATATGCTTTTTCTAGAATCATTAACACAATAAATAATGGTGATAAAACTATTCTTGGGAATGATGTATGGAATATTATGGGTTCCTCTTCTAGCTTGAACATTCATAGAACCATTTTCACACACTTGAAAACCAATTTTGTCATAATTCCAAACGCAACAATTTTTATATGTATATGGATTTACATCATATGATTTACTCAAAGTATCATAGAAAGTGCATACAACACCTTGTCTTAGATTGAATGCCCTATCTTTTTTTAGGCTTTCCATTATTCATCGCATCAATTATATATGGTGGGCCTTAAGCCAAAACCACTAAGATGTTCCATACATGCCATTCTTGAAAGGATTGGGTATATTCTCACACACCTACACCACAAGTTATAACCTATGACCTAATTTAATCATCTCTTTGTAGAACTCTACAATTTTCTCATCTTCTTCAAGGTTGAGGATAGTTGGGGAACCTTTCTTAGATGGTTTTGTGAGACCACACAACCATTTTTTAATGATGGTTGTTGGAATTACCCATTTCATGGGTGTTTCCCGTATGGACATGTCATTATCCTCAATACAATGCAGTTAATCTTTTGTAGAATTTTTTACCACAACATTTGTGGGCTCCTACCTTTGTGTGAGGTTGTGACTAGTTCAATATCATCCATTGACAGTGTATGAGGAGGTGAGCTGTTTTCATCCTTCTCTGCATTTCATCTAGTATTCTTTTTTTTTATAATTGGATTTGGGGTTTGAGGTTCACTTGGGAATTTGACACCTCTTTTGTGGCTAGGATGCATAGTTTATGCTCTCTATTTTACTATAATATCCTTGCAACTTTACCTCACAATTTATAAAGAATAATGATATTACTTAATATATGATAAATTTTTAAGAAAATGAAAAAGAAATACGTTGTAAAGGGTGTCAAATAAAATGGTTTAATAGAATAACACCCAAAAGAGCTATAAGAAACTCTCCTTTCATGTTAGTCTATGGCAGGGAAGCTAGACTTCCTGTCTCACTAGATTTTCCTTCTCTTGAGTTGGCTCATCAACTAGAGTTGATCGAAAATGATGCTATGTATCTAAGAATGGAAAATCTAATAAAGTTAGAGGAGAAAATAGGCTAGGCAATCCAAACCTTAGAAATACATCAGCAACAGATGAAGAGGAGTTTTGTAAAGAAGGCTAAGGTCAAAAGTTTCAGAGAAGGTGATCTTGTGCTTAAGTGGGATGCAAACAAAGTTTAGGCAAGGAGACACTCAAAGTTTGATGCCTTATGGAGTGGCCCCTATGTAATCATTAGTTGCAAACAATCTAATGTCTTTCAGTTGAGTAGGCCTAATGGAAAAGTCTTGCTCATTCTGGTGAATGGGATATATCTCAAGCCCTATTTTTGATGAAAATCAACATTCATGTACATAGTAAGAGTATTTTTTCTTTCCTATTCTTTCCAATTTTCAAGAAGTGCATGGGCACATGTTTTTTTTTGTAGGAAAAGGGTCTATTTTAAAGGTTTTTTGCAAGTTGCAAAGGAAGAAGGCATATTATGGTATAGAATGTAGTAGAGGTAGTAAATTGATGAGTATCATAGTTTTAGAGACTCTGTAGCCCAATGGATTTTTTTGATGGTCACTGGTCATATGCCAAGTAGGCCTACATCCCCATTAAGTTGCTAGAAATGTTAACCCAAACTTGCATTCCCACCAAAAAATCAAATTTAAATAATGATATGTTGTAATGGTCACCTAGGATTCGCATGAAATGTCTTAACGTTGGTAATATCCCTCATTTCATGTTATGCCTTGTAATATTTTAAGTCACGATCATGTGATTCACATGATCATGGTTAGTTAAGCACTGACTAAGGTCAAGATGGAGAGGGTGTGCTTTGCTTTGATTTTTCCTGATCGCATGGTTATATTGACATGCTATAGCTTAAGTTGCAACAACATTTGCAAAGGAAAATCTTTAGATTTTCAAGACATATCCTGCACCATTATATCATCTAGATCTATGGCCAATGCATGATCTCTATGAATCAAGAAATGGTTAAGGTTTAAGTTGTGAAGTAGCAGTTTCCTTGTTTCACTTGATCACAAGGATCAGATAATAACATTAATTTAATTTGCGACGGTGCAAATATGGTCTAACCACAACTTTCACAAGGTCGCAACAATTAATAAGGAATGTCAAGTGTAGGTTGCGAGGCAGTGATGATCAGTGGTCATGGTTTTGCAAGCAGTGATAATTATTAAGAAAAGGTGACGACAAGGTTGCAATCATGGGTGATTGAACACAAGGCATAAGGATTGGACTGTTGACAAGGTGGCACAATGGTGAGAAATGTTTGGTCCATGTAGCAGGGCTTAATGGTTAAACCTCAATTGATCAAGGGTCATCATCAAGTTTGAAGTTGATGGCAATAGAAGCATTTCCTTGAATGATGAATCCTATCTTTTCGATCTCCTCTAAGCTCTCATCAATCCCTAGGCTTGATAAATGCAAAAGAAATACTCCACCACCATTTTTTGATCAATTCATTTAGTCAAAGATTAAATGACCATTGTTCTTGACCTCTCAGAGATCTTTTTGGTGAGGAATTGATCCTTTCATGCATAGATTTACTCAATGGCTAGATCTTTTCAGCTTTACAATAACTATCCTCTAGAGATTTGATTGTAGTGGTTGGCTTTGTCTCACGAGGGAAGTCATCTAAGTTATGCTTGCACTATAAAGGCAAATATGTACTCTTTCTTAGGGTCAGAACTTCTCTATTTCTCTTGTACTGCCTTGGCATACTATTGTAAATTCCATTTTGCCTTTGAGTTATATGACTTTCTACCTTATCTCTTTCAACCATTGTCATATTGTATAAGCTTGTCTACCTCTCTTTGACATACTATGAATATCTAGAATATGTATTCTTTGTATCTCTTTGGCTCGTGAATGATAGGAAGTGAAGAATTTTCCTTATGTTTTTCATATGGTTGTTTAATCTTTGTCTAGTTTATAGATTAAAGGAAAGTCTAAATCTGTATATCTTTGGATTGTCATAATAATAGCATCGTGCATGTATTGGAAGAGACTAGTCTGAAAACCCTATTTTTGTCCATCACCTCTTTAGAATAGATTAGGTAGTTGCTTTCATGTATTTCTTCTTCCTCTTCTCTTCAAGAATAGTTTAAGTGCATCCTAATAGTAGAGGAAGCTGACCTTCTCTAGAGACTCAACCTCATAGTTCAAGTCCCACAACTCAAGGGTTGTTTCCATGTACTACAAATATATGTAATTTTTATTCTATGTATCTCTTTGGCTTGTGAATGATAAGAAGTGAAGCATTTTCCTTGATTTATTCATACAATTGTCTGATCTTTGTGTAGTTTATAGATTAAAGCAAAGTTTGAATTCGTATATCTTTAGATTGTCATAATAATAGCACAGTGCATGTATGGGTAGAGATTGGTCTGTGTTAGTTTGTGGTGACTAATTAGGAAAGTACTGTACATACTTCATAAATTCTTTGGGGCTCAAAAAAAATTTGGCCCTATTTTATCAAGATTTTGGGCCGACATGTAATTATTAATTATAACCCTAAAGGGGTAAAATACTTGTATAAAAGGGCTTAGAGTTAGGGATTGTTTCATAAGGTGATGCAAAAATTGGTTCTTATAGTGGTATTAAGTTGTAAGGGATTACGGATTGTAATCAGATTGTTATCATTGGATTGTAATAATATCAAACTTGTTGTTCGATGGATGTAGCCTAGGGATTGGGTGAACCACATTAAATCTTGGTGTCTTGTGCACTTTTCTATGTGATCTATTATTTTTTATATTGGTTATATTTGCATTTAATTGTTATTTCTATTTGTGGTTTATTCCTAACAAGTGGTATCAGAGTAAGGTTGTTTTTCAATTATCCTCTATAGGAAAGTCTCATAGTTGAGTGGGAGCAATGGCAGATAAGGGTAAGCTGAGGGTTGATAGGTTAATGGGCAGAACTTCCAATTACAGAAGATGCAAATGGAAGACCATCTGTATCAGAAGGATTTATGAAAGTCATTAGAAGGAAAAGCCAAGAATTAGTGATCTATGTCAAATGATGAATGGGATCTTTTGGACAGAAAGACACTTGGAAGCATTCTATTATGATTGGCACCATCGGTGGCATTTAATATTACAAAAGTGAAGACAATAGAAGAGTTGATCAAAACCCTAGCAACACTATATGAAAAGCCCTCCACTTCAAACAAGGTATTTCTCATGAAGCATTTATTTAATATAAAAATGGCAGAAAGTGGATCTACTGTAGATAATTTAAATGAGTTTAATACTATTACTAGTTAGTTATCTTCTGTGGGTATCAATTTTGATGAAGAAATTAGGGCTCTCTTGATTTTGTATTCTTTGCCTAAAAGTTGGAATGGCTTGCTAATGGCTGTGAGTAATTCTGTTCCTAGATCTAGTACCCTAAAATATGATGATGTGATTGATATTGTTTTGAGTGAAGAAACTCGTAGGAAAACCTCAAGTGGATCTACATCAAGAACTATTTTGAATTTGAATGCACAAAGCAAGGGTAGAACAACTAAGAGAGGAAGTAATTTTGGATATAATGGAAAATCAAGAGGAAAGTCAAAGGGGAAGAGGTCTCAATCAAGAGGACCAAATGACTGCTGGTACTGTGGGAAACTAGGGTACAAAAAGAACATTGTTGGAATCGAAAGAAAAATGGAGATAAACTAGATGGAGACAAGGAAGCAAATGTGGTAAGTAAAAAATCTGAAGAGGATGCTTTGCTTCTATTTTTAGAAAGTGTTGATGATTCATGGGTTTTAGATTTTGGTGCTTCATTTCATTCTACACCTCATAGAGGGTATTTTATTGATTATGTCCAAGGGGATTTTGGACTTGTTTATTTGGGGGATAATGAACCCTGTCAGATTGTTGGAAAGGGAAAAATTAAGATTAACTTGCAGAATGAGAATCATTGACTACTACATGAGGTAAGACATGTTCCAAGGCTAAGTGAGAGTTTATTTTCAATAGGGTAACTCAATGATGAGGGTTACGTAGTTACTTTTAATGATAAAAATTGGAAGGTTTCAAAAAGTTCCCTTGTAGTAGCAAAAGGTGCTAAAGTAGGCACCTTATATCTTTGTACAAGTCATATTGTTCCTTCTACTTTAATTGTTTCAGAGAAAAATGAATTTTTAGGAATAGTTGCTGCGGTTGAGCAGGGAGAACAAATAGTTGTTGTAAATTCTAATGCAACATTATGGCTCGACAGACTTGGGCACGTGAGTGAGAAGGGTATGAAAGTACTTCATTCAAAGAATGTTTTACTAGGTCTAAAATGTGTTAATATGGATTTCTATGAAAGTTGCATGTATGAAAAACAAAAGAGAGTGAGTTTTGTGAAAACTGGGAAGGATAACAAAAAGGAAAAATTAGAGTTTGTGCATATCGATGTATAGTGACCAGCTCAAGTATCTTCTCTTGTTGGCTCTCATTATTATGTTACATTTATTGATGATGCAACTAGAAAAGTATGGGTTTATTTCCTTAGACAGAATTTTAATGTATTTCAAACTTTTAAGAAATAGAAATGTTTGGTTGAAAATGAGAATGGTAAGAAATTAAAATGTCTTAATTTGATAATGGTGGTGAGTATTGCAGTCATGAATTTGAAGATTATTTCTCCACTAATGGTATTTGTAGACAGAAAACTGTTCCAAGGACTCCATAGGAAAATGGAATGGGTGAACACATGAATAGGACTATAATGGAGCGTGCAAGGAGCATGAGGTTGCATGTTGGGTTGCCTTTATACATGTGGGTGGAGGCTGTCAATACGACTGTTTATTTAATTTAAAATAGAGGTCCATCTACTCCTTTGGGTTGTGTTATTCCAGAGGAAGCATGGACTGGTAAGAAGGTGAGTTATTATTTTCTCAAAACCTTTGGTTGTGAAGCATTTTCTCACATAGATTTTGGAAATAGAACCAAGCTAGAAGCTAAGTCAAGAAAATGTGTATTTTTTGGATATGAAATTAATGAATTTGGTTATAGGCTTTGGGATTTTGAAAATCATAAAATTGTAAAAAGTAAGGATGTCATATTCAATGAGAAAGTGTTGTACAAAGATCTACTGTAGCAACATGAGAAGAAAGAAGATGATTATGTAGTGCTAGATGATACTCCAAAAGTTGATGTTTCAACCATTCCTCATGATGTGCAACAACCACAACAAAAAATACCACACACACCAATGAATGTTAGATGGTCAACAAGGAAAATTAGGCCTTCAGAAAGATTTTCTCCCTCTTTGTATTCAATTTTACTTACTAATGCTGGTGAACCTGAATGTTATGATGAAGCTGTGTAGGTGGATACTAAGATTTAGTGGGAGTCAGTAATGAAAGGCGAAATGGACTCTTTGCTGAAGAATAAGACATGGGATTTATGAAAGTTGCCTACAAGTAAAAGAGCTTTATAGAATAAGTGGGTTTACAGGTTAAAAGAAGAGGATGGAGGTAAGAAAAGATTTAAAATTAGGTTAGTTGTAAAAGGATTTGCACTGAAAAAGGGCATTGATTTTGATGAGATATTTTCTCATGTTGTTAAGATGCTTCTATCCGTAGTGTTTTAAGTCTTGTGGCTACTGAAGATTTGCATTTAGAGCAGCTTGATGTTGAAACAACCTTCCTTCATGGTGATTTGATGAAGAGATATATATGGCTCAGCCACAAGGATTTGAGGTCAAAGGTAAGGAGAATTTAGTGTGCAAATTGAAGAAAATTTTATATGGCTTAAAGGAAGCACCTCGACAATGGTATCTAAAATTTGATAGTTTTGATGCATAAGCATGGATATTGTAGGTGTCATTCAGATCATTGTGTTTATTTTAAGAGGTTGGATGATGATAGCTACATTATTTTATGTTTATATATTGATGATATGCTTGTAGCTGGGTCTAACATGGATCATATTAAGGGGCTAAAACGTCAATTAGCACATGCATTTTCTATGAAGGATTTGGGGCCAGCAAAAAAAATTCTTGGTATGAAGATTTGAAGAGATAGGAAGAACAAAACATTGACACTATCTCAGGCTGATTATGTGAAGAAGGTGTTGTAACATTTCTCTATGGAGAATGCTAAAACTATCAACACACCTTTACCTAGTCATTTGAAGTTGACTAAGGAGATGTGTCCCAAGCAGGCTTGGAAATTGATGGTTGTATTGGCCCTTTTTTGATATTTTAACTATATATGATAGGCTAATTTTTTTTTAAGATTGTACACATTGACAAGCTAATTTTTTTTTAAACCGTAAATTTGACAATTAGATTTCTTAATAAACCATCAAAATCTCTTATAGGAATACTATAATACTTCACTTACTAATATAGATATAACGTTATATTAAAATATATGTAATATATGTATAATAAAATATAAGATATTTTAATTAATATATAATATATATTTTGTATATTAATAGTAATTTAGAGTCTAAAATATATGAATTTTAGAAACTCAACTTACTAATAAATAATACTATGATTTAATTGTTAACATATTTTATATTATTAATTATATATTTCTATTTCTATATTTTTAGCTTAATTCATTGCAATTTGTAATTATTATTATTTTTTTTTTAATTATAAAGCAACTGATTTTAGAAACTTGTTAATATTTATATTGATTTAACATTTTTTAAATTAAATATATTAATTTTAGAAAGTTGCCAAGTTTCTTTAATATTTTTATGATTTTATATTTTTAATCTTATAAATTAAATCTTTTATGTGTTAACATTTTCTTATATTAATTTAGAAACATCTATGATTTGTTAATATATGATTGACTTGAACTTATATTTTTTATTGTTGTTTTTAGAATTGTTTTCAAAACAAATATGAAAAAACAGAAACTTGTTGTAAATATGAGATTTCTTTATTTGTTACTAAATTATACATATTCTAATTTGTATCTATATAATCATATCACCAAAAACGTTATTTTTTGTCAAACAATTGTATTTCTATTGTATTTGTAGCTTCAAAATTCTTCTTCATCAATTGAATCACATAAGGTAAATTTATGTTGTTTTCAAAATTCTTCTCTTCATTATGTTGAATCACATAAGGTAAATTGTATGTAGTTTTCAAAACTCTTATTTTCATACATAGTTACTAATGTTATATTTATTTTTACAGGTATATAAATGATGTAAACTGGAATGAAATATATCAAATATGGAAGAACAAAAAGTCAAGAAGAGTTCTTGACCTTTGATTAATTTATTTTTATTAGTCTATATTTTGTATCCCAATTTTAATCAAGAATTATTTTTCTTATAGATTGGAATATTAGATGGTTTACTTTTGAGTATATTGTTTATATTTAATATGTTACAAATTATAGTGAAGATTATTAAAAAATTTATTAAATTATTCATATAAAAAAAATTTGACAATCAATAATTTTTTTTGAACGTAAAATGAAAGGCACTAAAATGACTCAACCGTCATCAAAAATTCATATGACAGGCAGAGGTGACCTTCAAATTCCAGGCCTGGTCCAAAGACACAAGATGAGGAGGATAAGACATCCAAGGTACCCTTCCACTATAGGAAACTTGATGTATGCTATGGTATGTGGGTAAAAGCACAAACATGTGTCACCTTTTATAATGGAAAGTGATATCAGAATTTGAACTCTTCAACTTTAATGACATAAAAGTGGCATTTTTGTTTAGAATTTGAAGATGATGTAAACAAATGAAATGTGTACAATTAGATGAAGTTTATGTCTGTAATTTTTTTTTTTTTAAATTGAGTGAAAATTTTATTTATTTTTTAATTTTTAAAGTCTATTTTTATTTTTTTTAAATGTTGAAAATATAGAGTTTTTTTCCTATCAAAAAAAAAAATGCAAATGATCATATTTTGGTCTGATTATGGAATATGTTAGAGTTAACATGTATACCTAGTGCACCAAAAAAATAAAAATTAAAATCAACTAATATTTTTCAAATTATAATTGATCAAAGTCAAAGTTATCATAAATTGACAGTTTTTTTCTCCCATCAAACTTTTTCCATCAAATCTACATATTTTTTTTTAAAAATTATATATTCTTGAAGAAGACTCTCTCCTCTAGTGCAACATTAAAAAATAATAATTTTTTAACATGATTTACTTTTATTTTCTATTTTTGAATAGACATCTTCCTGAATCTTAAAATACCTACTTGTAATATTTTCAAGTTATAACATATTATCCTTAATCAAAATTTTAAAAAAATTATATGATCATAATCTTGACTTCGAGACCTATTGAAGTATATTTTTAATTTTTTTTTTAAACTTCATTTTAGTAGGTCAAATTGGCCTTCAAAGTGAGATGTTTACAAAAGTTCTTATTTTTGCCTATGTGGTTGCCACTTAGGATGCCACATAGACAGTTATGTCCGAAACCCTTTCAGCTGAAAGGGTTTCGGCCATAACCCTTGTCGGCTTATCAAATCGGCAATGGTTAATTTGGTGGTTTCATATAAAATAAAATTTGTTCTTTCTTTTTTTTTTCAATAAATATAGAAAACAACAAAAAATAAAAGAGCATTTTTGGAAGACAATGATTTTTGAAGCCATTTTCAGCAACTATTTCGTCAATTTAATCATAACTGCAAAGGATCGAATATTTTTAAGGTTTTTTTTCTCGTCTACTTATTTTTATGTATTCTATATTGAAGCATTAGCTAGTATTTAATCAAATCTAAATTAAATTTTTTGTTTCTATAGATTAAAGTATTCAATGGGCAGCAAAAGGAAAAGATCAAGGAAATATGATAGAATAAGAGATGACAAAATGAAAGGTTATACAAAATGTAACCAAAACCAACCTACTAAAATTCTTGAAGAGGATCATATTCATGAAGAGGAAGAAATTGGCACTTCTAATGATAGAAAAAAATTAGAAGGCATAGCAAATTTGATGGATTTGGATGAGGAACTCCTTTTTAACCAAATTCTATCTAAAGATATGATAAATGATAACACTATTAGAAGACTGTCAAAACATGTAGGATGAATATTTCAAAGATAAAAGTATATTTGGACATGCACAATTATTTGTCAAGTTATTTAGGAGAAAAGATATGAGACCTATTTTGGAGTTTTTGGGTGTTGATAATAGGAAAAACCATGCACATAATATTAATAAAACAATAGTTAAAAATTTGCAAAATGCTTATAGCAAAATTGACAACACAACTTGGGGAGGTGATTTGAGTATTGCACGTAAAACATTGATGAATACTATATCTAGTAGAAAATTGACACAGAAAATAGGTACATGCAATTTCTAATGTACTACATATATCTAGAAGAACTGTTCAGAGATACGTCAAGAGGAGAAATATGTTAGATGATAACATTGAGAATAATTAGGTGAATATTTGTAGATTTTCTCGAAAAGACAAAATTTCTAAAGATGTAGAAAGACAAGTTATTGAATTTTGGACCACACATTCTTGTGTTTCTTCCAATAGGTGTGATGCTATACAAATTAAGGATCAAGAGACAAGGGCCAAAATTGAACATCCAAAATATTTCATAGATATAACTCAAATTGAATTATTTCAAACATTCAAGCAAGAATTTTCAAATGTCAAAATATGTCAAAGAATGTTTGAGAATTTGTGTCCTTCCTTTGTACGCATAAATAAGATGCATGAAACTTGTTGTTGTCAAAATCATGTTGAGTTTGGTCTACACTTACAATCATATAAAAAAGTTATAGTAGTACTTGATCCTAATTTGGTCATCCCTAGCAATACAACACAATTTGTGAAGTCCATATTATGTGATAAATTAGAAGATTCAGATGAGTTCAAAGTGCAATGCATCAAGCTCATGTATGTGAACATCTAGCTCAAATATGCACATCTAGCTCATGTATGTGAACAAAAAATATGCATTTATGTTATTTAGTACATATAGATTTACTATGTTAATGTTTTCTAAAATATAACTAATTTTTAGCTATCTTGAGCTCTTAACAAGTTTTCAAAGTTTCATGTACATGTTATTATAGTTTCCAAGTTTTCTAATTTTGAAGTTGGTTAAATTTTAAGTTATCAAGTTTGAACAACTAGAACTTATTATAGTTTAGTTCTACCTAATGTTTCAAGTTACATGTTAGTTATCTATATAGGTTTGTACTATGTTAATATTTTATCTATTGTAATTACTTTAGTTATCCAACTCTCAACTTGAATTTTCTATGTTGAATCGTGTAAAATCTACATTTATGATTAAATGTACATATTTAATTAAAAAATACTATATAGTTTTTTATCTTTAATATATCAAGATCTAACTATATAAAGAAAATTAACTAGTCTAAATAATCAACTACTAAAAATGCACTTAAAATGTAATGAACCTTGCTCAAACTGGTCACAAATTACCCTAATTTTCTACTTGTAATAAATGGTTGCAAGATCCACAATGAATATAATTCTTTCTTCCATTTGTTAATGCACTAAGAGAATAGGATGCATCTACAACCAAGACATCTTTACAAGATCTGAATACAAACTAATATCAAATCCAAAACTCTAGTATCATATATATAAATAAATACTTAATTCTGATAAAGATTGACACCTACAACAGTAGCATATAATATGCATGAATAAACAGGAGAAACCTAGTTCTTGAAGTCGCTTTGAGTCTCCACTAACAATGCAATCAATATCTCCAGGTATTATGCCCTAATGACAAGGTAATATAGTGTTCCTGCAACAAGATCCTGTAGCAAATGCCCTACTTATTCTTCCTCTTCACACCTAGCCCTTGGCCACAAATTCAGCACAATGAAGTGACTATAATACCACCTCCAATTGGCAATAATTTAGCTAACGTTTCACACCCTCAAAATTGCTATCATTGGGAGTTTTCATTCCCAAAGACAAATTGATTATCTGCAGGCCCTTGGCTCCACAAATACACATGCAAATGTTAATAACAAATCAGAATGCCTTCCCATGAGGCTCTCTTCTCTATTTATATTATTCCTACCCACCCCTTCTAGAAGAATCATAAGTGTTATCTTATCGCACTATTCTGGAAGCTTCCTCCTTCCCAACAATAGATGGGTTGTGCTTCTTGGTGATTCCCTAATATTAAATTAATTAAATATAAAGTCATCTTTTTAAATTTTTTTATAATTATTTAATGACTTTATAAGAAATCAATTTAATTATTTCCACTTAGCCTTTGAAGGATGAAAGGCTAAGAAATCTATTGAGAGGCTAAAGAGATGGAGACATTACAGTTCGCCCCTCTGGAAATTGCTTGTCCCCAAGCAATCTCAACTCTAGGTGTTGCAGAATCTCTTCACTCTCTCATGTAGCATCCTCAATAGGTAGGTTCTACCATTTAATCAAATATTCTCTAATGACATGACTTCTCAATTTCTTCTCTCTAAAATCTAGTATAGTCTTTGGTATCAAAATCAACTTACCCTCATCATCTAAGGGTGGTCGAACCATAGAAGGAGCCACATGATGTCCCAATGCCTTCTTGAGGCATGATACATGGAAAATATTGTGCACTTTGTTGTCTTTCGGCAACTCTAGTTCATAGACCACTTCACCCACACGCCTAAGGACCCGAAAGGGTTTGTAGTATTGTGGCTTGAGCTTCTCTGCACCACTCTTCTTGAGAGTAGACTGTCTATAGGGATGCAACATCAAATACACCATGTCTCTAACCTCAAAGAGTGTTCCACTCTCTTCTGATCTGCATATTATTTTTGTTGATTTTGTGCCTTTCGAATGTTTTCACAAAGAGCCCTCATTATATCCTGATTTTTCTGTAACATGTCTCTAGCACTAGGCACTGTACTATCACTTATCAACAAATCAAGAAAGCTAGGAGCCTCATAACCATGCAAGAACATGAATGGTGTCATCTAAATAGAAATATGGTAAGTGGTGTTGTAGTAGTACTCACAAAGGTATATTCACTTAACCCATCCTTTTTGCTACCCAGCAATATAATTTTTGAGGTACTCTTCCACCCATTTGTTGACTATCTCTGTCTGTCCATTTGTTTGAGTGTGGTAACTAGTACTTGGAGAAAGCTTGGTCCCACACAATCTGAAAAGCTCCTTCCAGAAATTGCTCATAAATTGACTATCTCGGTCACTAACAATGTTTTGTGGTAATCCATGCAATCTAAACACCTCACAAAAAAATAGTTCGACAACCTGTGTGGCTGAATATGAAACAGTGACTGAGAAAATATGTGCAAACTTGGTCAACCAATCAACCACCACATAAACACAATCCTTGCCTTGCACCTTTGGTAACCTTGTGATGAAGTCCATAGATATACATTCCCACTTCTTGTTTGGAATTGGAAGTGGTTGTAATAAACCAGCAGGATATGTATGGTTCTATTCGTTCTATTGACAAACAACACATTCTCTAACATATCGTAGAACATCAGATTTTAGACCCTTCCAAGTGAACCTCTCCTAAATCTTTTGATAGGTTTGAAATACCTGGGATGGCCTACCAATGGTGAATCATGAAAAGACCCCAATACTATGTTCTTCACTTTGGATCTTGGAGTCAAGAAAATCCTCCCCTTGTAAATGATAAGATCATTCACCACTGTGTACCTGTTATCCTATAGTGACCCATCAATAATACTTGAAGCCCAAGAATCCTTAGCATATTCTGCCACAATCAAATGACTCCAATCCTTTGAAACCTCAGCTATAGAGCTCAAATGTGGTTGGCGAGACAAGGCATCAGCGACTATATTTTGTGAACCTTTGACAAAATAAATGTCAAAATCATAAGATTGCAACTTGCTTACCCACTTTTGTTGACTGTCATTAAGATCTCACTGCCCAAGGAAATGTCTCAAGCTATTATGGTCTATTTTAACAATGAATTTACTGCCCACTAAGTATTCCCTGAACTTGGCCAATGCATGCATAATGGCCAACATTTCCTTGTCATATATACTGTAGCTCCTCTTAAGGCCCCTCAACTTCCTTCTTTCATATGCAATTGGATGTTTTTCTTGCATAAAGATAGCTCCAATCCCCTCACCTGAAGCGTCACACTGCAACTCAAAGGGTTTAGTGCAATTGGGTAATGCAAGCACTAGGCAAGTAGTCATAAGTTGTTTGAACATCTCAAAGAATTGTTGTGCCTCACAAGTCCAAACAAAATCCCCTTTCTTAGTCAAATATATAAGTGGTGTTGCATGGCTAGAATACCCATTGACTAATATGCAATAGAATCCACACAAACCTAAAAATCCTCTAAGTTGTGTCAGATTCGTCGGAGTAGGCCACTCAATAATTTCCTTGACCTTATTTGGATCCATCTGAACTCCTTCTACACTAATGATGTGACCTAAATACAATAATTTTGTCATGACCAAGTCACATTTTAATTCCTTGGCATATAGAGATTCCTTACCAAGAATACCCAAAACTATGTCAAGATGTGCAAGATGCTCTTCCCATGTCTTGCTATAAACCAAGATATCATCAAAGAAGACTAACACAAATTGCCTCAACTATGAATGAAATACCCTATTCATAGTAGACTAGAATGTAGTAGGAACATTGGTTAGCCCAAACCGCATAATCACAAACTCAAAATGTCCACAATGGCAACGAAAAGTTGTCTTCTCAATATCTTCTTCTCTCACATGAATTTGGTGGTAACCTAATCTTAGATCAATTTTGGAGAAGTACTTGGCACCATGCAATTCATCAATCAATTCATCAATCCTTAGAATGGGGTAACGATTCTCGATTGTTCTCTTGTTAAGCATTCTATAATCAATACACATCCTTAGAGTACCATCCTTCTTTTTAACTAATACTACTGATGAAGCAAAAGGTGACTTACTCGGTCTAATATGCCCCATAGCTAGCAACTCCTTGATAGTTTTCCCTATCTCATCTTTAAGCCACTTAGGGCGCCTGTAGGGAGTAACTATAATAGGCTTAGCACCCTCCTCCAATTTGATGATGTGTTCTATCCCTCTATCTAGAGGTCTACTAAGTGGAATCTCACTAAAGACCTTATCGTGCTTGATCCAACTTAAAAACTTAAAAATCCTAAAATGCATAGGCATAACTTGCTTCATATGAAGAGCCATCAAATTCCCATTGTGGCAATGCGAGTCTATGGCCACTTCTTTGTGAGACCTTGAATTAAGGAGGGTTTGGAGCAACTTGCTAACAAACTAGTATATCTCCCTTATTACTCAACTTTAGGAAAGAAAACCAAGGGCAATGGAAAGGTGAAACAAAATCCTATCTAACCAACGCAAAATATGATAGATGTCAATCCAATGTGGGTCATGTAGCACAAAACAACATTAAATGTCATAGGAAAACCACTCTTTTTTTGCTTTGAACTCCACCATAATCATACAAAGTCTTCAAGTGTCTCTTTTCTTGGCCTTCTCAAGCTTATTTATGCCTATCCCATTGGTCAATGAATTTGACCTAAATGCTACACAGTTAAATCCTCATAGCAATATCACAAAATTTGCAACTTTTTACAACTTCGTGAACTTTTTATTTATGACTTCTAGGGGACTGAAATTGACTCATATGTACCCTAAACATCCTAGGATGACTAAAAACCATGAAACTCATCAAATATGAACCCTTTGACCAATCTTTGACTCAAGCTTTATAAGATTAACTCATGCCAAGTGGCCTAACAAATAAGTTATTTTATTACATCAAATAGATCCAAGAACCTTAAGACATCCTAGACCTATTCAATCATTTTATTACATCATTGGAATGTGCTCTTTATGAGTTTAATTTTATATGTTTTGACTTTCCACATTATATCTTCTAACATTCAAATTGACCAACATAGAACCCAAAAACATCCTCTAACATATTACATATTAGACCCCTCTCACTCTGTAATTCTTCTCCCCTATAAATCCGGACACGACTATCCTTCCTACAAATTACACCATTGACAAAATTTCAAAAAATAGAAAAAAATAATGATTTTTTTGAAATTTTCAACATTTGATCTTCATGATTTATATATTTTGTTATCGAAAACAACAAAATTTTTAAACAAAAAAAATCATGTTTGACTTTCTTTTGTCTTTAGTACATATTATCTGAAATTACTCTAAATTCTAACCCCATACCCTTTCCCTTTCAATATAAATAGTTATATCTCGTACAACCATTGACTAAAATCCATATTTAAATATATAAAAACTTTTGGTGAATTTGCTTCGATAAAACCTAAAGGCATGTCAACGTACATCAAGTGACGGTTGATACTGCCACGAAGAAGACGACATGTTAACAACTGGAGAATAGCGAGATACCCAGAAATTTCATCTGTCCAGCCAAGAAAGACCATCTTGTACCGCTCGCCCACACAAATTCTCATCTCCTTCCTCACACCTTTCCTCACCATTGGGACGAAGTTACCGAGGACCAACATTCTTTCACTTTACTATGATATATTAGTTTCATGGCATTGCCACAACATAACACAGCAGAGAATGGAGGAGCAACATGAGCTCAAACACTTTCCTGGGTTTCGTTTCCACCCCACAGAGGAGGAATTGGTGGGCTTCTATCTTCGCCGCAAAGTGGACAAGAAGCCAATCAAAGTTAGTGTTATCAAAGAGCTTGATCTCTATGCTTTTGAACCTTGGGAACTTCCTGGTATGAATTTAAGAACTGGGATCATTTTTGGGTTCGAGTAATTTTTATTGTGTTATTGTTTTTGAATTTGATTGTATGATTTTTTTAAAACATTAATGTTTTCCATTATATTCTATTATTTATCATTAGAATGTTTGAAACTTCAATCAGAAAAAAAAAAAAAGTTCATTATAACATCTATGTTTCAGATCATACTTCATGATTTATCATGACAACGATATTGAATTAGAAGACCGAAATTAGAGAGAGCTTAATTTTCAACTTCTTAAACACTCAAAAATATTTCTGAGTGCACTTGTTATATTAAGATATTAAAGAGTGCACTTGTTATATTAAGATATTAAAGAGTTCAATAAGAGAACGCGCTTATTTTTTATTTCCTTAAATATTGTAATATTCTGATAATTGTTCATAGAGTGCGACCTAAAATGTTCATGTTACCTGTAACAATAGTCTTATAGATTACGAACTGATGACTGAGTTGTTGAATGCAGGGTTGTCTCTGACTGAAGGAGAAAGGCAGTGGTTTTTCTTTGTTAAACCTCGTGGGCACAACGATGGACGACCCAACAGAATCACTAGAGCAGGCTTCTGGAAGGCCACCGGGTCAGATAGGCCTGTTTATAATCGGTCTACTTCGACAATCATTGGGTTCAGAAAGACCCTTGTTTTCTACGAAGGAAGGGCTCTCAAAGGCCACAGGACTGACTGGATAATGAATGAATACAGACTTCATCCGGTAATACATGCTATACTACTTTTGTTTGAAAGTTTTTTCATTATTAGTCTTTTTGTATAATGGAGGTTCGATTTTTACATTAGTATAGATATTTTAAACATATTTATATTTATTTTGATGTTGTTCCCAAGTCTGATCATGAATTTTAAATAATATCAATAATTTAGATAATTTAGATTATATTCAATGATGTATGGTCAAGATTTTAAACAGAGAAGATTTATTAGGCTTGAACTCTGTAACATTGTGACTATGGATCAAACTCATGGTACGTTTCCAAATGTAAGATCAGTTGTTGATGTCTTGATTGGTTTGACATTGCAGAGTGTGAGTGAGAATGGAGAAAGTGTTAAACTGTGTAGGGTGTACAAAAAGGCAACCTCTATGAAGTCTCTTGACAGTGGAAATACACGTCAAGATGAGAAAAGAGTTAATAATTGTGAAAATACAATTTTGAACTCCCCTGTGATGGCAAATGAGCAGTTGCAAGCCAATTCAGCACACTGTTTTGCATTTTGTAAGGAAAACATATCAACTACCAAAATGGAAACGGGAGTGAGCGAGGAGGATTTAAAGTGGTTGTGTTGGGATGGAAGGTCGCCTATATTCTGAAATTACTCATTTCCAGTTTTTAATACATCTAAACGAGCAATGAGGATTTTAGGTCTTCCACATGTAAATAAGTATGTTGTTGTGTAGTTTCCTTTTTAAAAAAATGTTTTAATAAGTTAGCTTCATGTACATATAAATGATTTTTAGTTCTTAAGGGAAAAAAAAATTTCACTTCTCTAAATCACAAATGAAAAAGCTCTCTCTCATTTGTGCATATTAGTTCTGGTTCCTTGGATCATGTCAATATATTTTAAAATTTTAATTTAGTTTTAAGGCTAGTTTAATGGATCATGTCAATATAGTTGTATAATGTCAATCTTAAACATCACACACTAAGGAAAAAATTAAGTTTGGAAAAATAAGTCAACTTTGACTATTTAACACTTTTAGCTTAGGAATCAAGCCTTAGTGTGTGATGTTTAAGCCGGTCACATAATGATAGTTGTATTTATCATTTACAAATCATATTCAAATCTAGGTTCATAATTTAATAATTAGTCTACAATTGTGACTATTATTCTTTGTGGTTTGACTAGGAAATTTAAAACACAAATTTTAATTTCTCATATTCTTGCCTCTTTCCACTAATCATTTTAATTGACTTAATACATAATTAAATTGCTATTATATTTTGATATTATACGAAGCTATTTTTGGCAATTAATTCATGTGGTCAAACAAAGAATAAGCACTCTACGGAAAACTTGGGTTTGGAGTTTATAAAGAACATGTTTGTGAATGTTGTGTATGATTATTAGGTCAAAACTATAAAGCCAACTTATTTAGACAATTGACCTAAGAGAACTTTATCCTATCCATTCAAGGATATCCTAAAATGTATTTATAAACACTAACATGATATCTTTAAACACAAAGAAAAATAAAACATAGCCTTGCACATACATTCGATTAGTTTGTTCCAACACTATAAGGACTAGCATTCTATGCACATGCCACATAAGCTACAAATCCAAAATATACAGAAGTCACAAAAAAATCTACAAGTCAAAGATATTTTTATTAAAATAAGCTTTTATATTTCAAGATTGATCCATTTATTAAAATAATGCAGTCTAGTACAAGGATAAAACAATACAAGAAGAGATGAGGTGTTGATCATCTCATCGTAAACACAATTAGTACATATAATGAAAATTATCTCAAGGATATGCCAACTTACTCATCTAACATCAAGTGCATCAATATAAACTTATCAATACGATGTTACTACAAAAAAAACTAGACTGTTCAACATGGAAACTTCCTACAAATTTATGTGTAGAAGATTTGGTGAAGAACGAACACCCATTAAAATTGGGCTACAAACTTTTATGGATAAATTGAACTTGCAGAGGGGGGGAGAGAGAGTAGAAGAAATCCCAATAGTATTGGATGTGGTTCGTCTCATTAGTGTACTTGATGATGATGTCCCAGATGTAAACAAATTACCAAAAATGGGCTCACTTGGATAGAAGTAGATCATGGATGGGTTGCTTGAGTTGATAGGAATGGTATTGGTCTCTAATAAGTATATATATGCTCTTTAGATTTCTATATTTTTATATATAAACTATTGGAACACATATTATATATGTGTATAGCCTTGTATATATCTCAGGTATACTAGTGTGTGTTTCTTTAATTGCTTAAATATGTTGTGGTATATGTAGTTGAATGTTGAACTTAATATTTAGACTCTTGATACATGAAGTAACCTTTATCATAATTAATTAAGATAATGTTATGTATGATTATTAGGTCAAAACTATAAAGCCAACTTATTTAGATAATTTACCTAGGAAAACTTGACCCTAGCTATTCAAGGACATCCTCAAAGGTATTTATAAACACCAATGTGATATATGTTAACATAGAAAAATAAAACATATATCATTGCATATGCATTTTATTAGTTTGTTCCAATGTAATAAGGAGTACTAGAAATACAAAATACACAAATGTCGCGAAATAAGCCTACAAGTCAAAGATATTTGTATTTGCTTAAGTAGTTATGTTTCAAGACACATCCTATTTGTCAAAATGATGCATAAACTATTACAAGGATAAAATAATACAAGTTGAGTTGAGGTATCAACCATCGCATCGTAAACACCATTAATAAGTATAATAGAACTACATCGTTTAAATTATATCAAGGGTATGCAAACCTACCCATCAAACATGATGTTAAAATTACATCATTTTTTTGGCATAATTAAATATTCACTAGTTACACTTACTTAAGCTTACTTAGGATAATGCATTGCATAGTAGTTTTTCATTGAGACACTTAGGAGTTTGCATCTCAATTAAGCACATGGTGTAGAAGAATTCCACTCTAGGTGGTAATAGTTGTTATCTCAATCCACCTCTAGTGCATTTATCACATTATCATCCTCATCATTGCACATACTTCATTGTATAATGGAGGATGATCCACCTTTGGTGTACATGCGATTCCACTTTGTGTAAGTGATAGCTTATCTTCTCCTTATCTTTGTCTCTTATCGCCCTTCCTCTATAAGGAGGCCCATTATTTACATTTTAAATCAATCCATTGGATGTCAAGGAAGTCCATAATCAATAATATCATTCTTGCATCTTCATGCAATTGTCTTGCCAATCTCTGGTGGAAGTTATCTTGGGCTTGCATTTGATCCTAGGGGTGTTGTAGAGTCACCTAAAACACTAACATGGTATCAGATCTCTTATGCTGTGAAGACCTCTTCTCAAGAAGTGCAATCTTGGCTTGATTAATTTTTGGTGCAGCATTTGGAAATTTGGACATCACAATTTGGAGGCAATTTTAGGATTCGTATTTTGTGACCTTCTATTGTAAGAGAAAAATTGGAGATTCCTAGTGCAAATTAGAGGTTGGCATCAAATAGATGATGTCCAAAAACCCCTAAATCATTTTTTTTCATCCAAATTGGACATCTGAGCTCATATCTAGAGCCATTTGATTTTTGGAGGTGAGGTTGCGGTGATTCAAAAAAAAAATTTCAAAAGCAATTTTCAAACAACAATATCTCAGTCATCCAGACTCCTTTTTGAGAGTTCTTTTTTTTCGTTTTGGGGTAGAATGTCACAATCTACACAGTGGTGTAGGTGATCTTGGATCTTTGTTTCTAAATTTTAAAAAAAATTGGAAATCCCATCTTTGCAACTTTAAAGGCTTTGTTTGGGCACATCCGATAATAGTTTCACATGCAATTTTTTTTGAAAGTGCATGATTTTCAATCTAGTTTCTAGATCTATAATTAGTTTTCAATGATTTGGAGTGGACACATCGCTTTTAGGAATAGGTCTTTTTGGCTATATTTTTATTCGGTGAATACTTGGGTTTCAATTTTATTAACGAATCCATGATTTGAAGGAGTTATCAGTTGATTTCAATCATCATTTGATTTCATTATGGATTTTTTAAAAGTGTCACTGCTCGCTCCCTATAACTATCATGAATGGAAATAAGCAGTCTCCATTCAGTTGATCAGAATTGGATTGCATAGAATAAATCTTGGATAGGATCTAGAACCAACTACAGGTGTTGTAGAAAGGAAGAAATGACTCATCTCCAAAGGCTCCCAAAGGAAAGGGAAACAAGAAACATAAGGGTCCTGAGCAAGATAACAAAGGTGATGACTCTCCTTCATAACATAATATTGAATCCAAGTCCTCTTCAAGAGAGGAAGCATCTAGAAGAAAGAGAGAGAAATGTGCATATTGCAAAAAGCTAAGACATGATGAGCATAAATGTTTCCATAAGAAGATTTATGAACTCACTCACATTCTTCAAAAGAACAATATTTAGTTTCCCTCATCAGTGTCTACTCCTTCTTCTATAGATCAGGTGGCTTCTACATCTACATCATCATCCAAAGTTAAATGACAATCACTCATTTCTTATGAAAGAATGCCTCCAAAAATAGGAATGAAAGAATGTCTATATGGTAAATGATCCATCTCACCAAAATGCATAGGTATCCAGCCACTACAATCGCCAAGTACATGGGATCAAATACTAAATACATAGCTCACTCCATCGAACCAAGAAAACAATAGAGCTAACATAACCCCCCTATAATGTTGAGAGGTAAGACATGAACACTGAAACTCAATGCAATATCTCCTACAGAAAGAAGAACTAGGAACATCGAGAGTGCAAAAGAAGTACAAACACCTATAATGGCACGTGTCATTGACATGTCATGGGGCTAATGCCATGGAACAAACACTCACTTGACAAAGGAAGATGGTGAATATGGCCAACATGAAACCCCTAAAGGCACTTTATAATGTAGTGCAAGTACAACAAAATACAAAATGTCCAAGATCCCAAAATGCAATAGAGTGGCACTTTATCTCAGTGTGTTTGCAAAAATACTACAAAAGGATGTCAACAAAGATCAAAAGAGACATAAGGTTGATATAATAGATAGTACAACCCATGAAAAATCATTCGAAACAAAAAAATTGATCCTTGGACCTGAAACAACCAAGTATCCATCAAAATGCAAAAAAGCAAAAATCTAAATGGGATGTGCCTAGAGCAAAATTTGGAAAATAGAATTTCTCAAAATATGGCTCTCAGAGTGCAAAATATAACTTCTAAATTTGAGAACCAAAAAAAGCCACCAAATAGCACCAAAAACCCAAAAAAACTACACAATCATGATAGGCTCATAATCATCTTTCTAACACTTTTTTCAGATCAAAAAATGGAGTCTAGATGAGCATGTTATGGCCAAAAAACCACATGCAAGTCAAAAACACGTTGGAAAAGCACAAAAATAAAAATTTACTACATCAAGATTAGTGCCAAAATATCTTGCAAAGCGTGTCAAACAATATCAGAAATTGCCTCAAGAAGCATATTTTGTAACAAAATTGTCTCAATTTGCTTGCTCCAAAATCTTGATTTTTATGCCAAAAATCTTGATTTTCAAAAAAATCTTGATTTGCATACACCAAAATCTCAATTTTCATGCAAAAAAAAAAAAAAATTTGTGCCAAAAATTATAAAATCACCACCTCAAAAAATGTGTCAAAAATCTCAAAATCGTCGCCTTGAGAAATGTGCCCAATCTAGGAGTAAGATATTTTAGCCTCAAATTCCAACTATCCAAATTGGACAACTTTTATATGAGAGTAGGGGTTTTTGGGTGCTTTGAGCTCAATGGTGATGTCTGTTTGGGCTCAAAGTGACCTAAAAACTAGTGACCCCCCAGATTTAATACAAATAACACTTAAAAATGAAACCCTCTGAACAAAAAACACAAATTTAAAAGCCAAGACAAACTCTCATAAATGGAACAGGGGCATGAATTTTTGGAGCTCTAATACCATGTTGAAGTTTATGAAAAATCAACCCCACAACTCCCAAGAATCACCTACATGCAAACACCTATCATAGAAAGATAGAAGAAAAAGCTACGAAGGCTAGAATTCCCAAATCCACATATGAGACATTCTTGATGAGCAAAAAAAGAGATTGCTATTATTAAAAGTGAATGAATAAAATTACAAAGAGATCAATCCTTATAAAAGGAGATAAAAATGCTAACAAGGTAAAACCTAAGTTGCATGATAATAATTAATTATTATATGCCTAAAATTTAGCTTAAGTAAACTAGAGATAATAAGTGACTTAAAAATTAAATTAAAATGATTTAATTAATAAGGCAATATCGTATTACTCTAACAATTCAAACTATGGACACACTCTTTAAACCAAACCGTAGTTAATGCATAGGAGAGAGTGAGATAAATTAAACCGTTTGAAAAATAATAGATTTTATTCAGTGTGACTAAGGGTTAGTCATAAACAACACATTCTAAATTTCTATTAAACAACACACACTAAGTGTTGATTTGTTTAGATGCCTCATCTAAAATTATATTAAGAATTCTAATAAGACTGTATTTAGTACATGAAGTTTGTACTAATTTATTATCCAATCAGCCAGATATTTTATAAGAATTTGGTATAGCTTTGATACCATGTAAGAATTTTCCTAAGGCAAAAATGAAATGCCAAGATCTAGAAGCTGAAGAGATAGCACAAGAGAGACAAGATATGATCAAATGAGAATGGATTAATTAGATAATTGGATAAATACATCATGGAAGTGCCTTGTATATAAAGGCAATCAAGATGACTAGGAGTCATGCAAAGAGATAAGTATACCAACTGAGCACATGTCCACCAAGAGTGGATTATCCTCCATTGTGCATGAATGTGTGTGCAACAATGAGAAGATAATAATGTAAAGGTGTGTCTCATAAAGAGATGTAGTAGACAACATGTGCTCAATTGGAGTACAAACTGCTATATGTATATGAGCAATGTTAGTATGCTAATAGAAACCAAATTTAAATAAAGCTTCTACAAACTAAACAAAATTCATAAACTTCAAGATAGACTAAGATGAACTCTCAATTGAGAATATGAGTCATTAATGGACTCTCTCAATGAGAAGCTCTCTTGTTGAGTGGCTTTGTCTAAATAGAAGGGATGTATGCTCAAGCTTATGCTTCAAAAAGGGCTTCAAATGGAGTTGTAATTTGGGTGTGAGTGTATGGTTTTGATGTAAAATGGCTTCTTAAAATGGAATTATGACTTTACTTCATAGATTGTGTTAAAATGAATTGGGAGAGGATTCCTTAAATAGGCAAAGGGCTTGAGGGATCAAGGGCTAGGATGCAAGGATGTGAAAAAGCTTATAGAAGGCTCAGATTGCATGAGAGGAGAGCACATGGATTGTGCTTCCTTACAACCAATCAGGGAGTGACACATGTCACATGGTGAGAGGATGGAGGAAAGGGGAAGGATGAGTCAACAAAGGAGGCTCAAGGGATAAAATCTTCATAAAGACCCTCATAATGACTTGTAAGAGCAATAAAAGGGCTTGGAAGAGTCATTTATGGCCTAGTGGGCTTCATAAAGTTTTATGGTTGAGATATTTTGAGGGTGATGAGAGCAATTTCGACTTGGACTTGATTAGGAAGGTTTTAAGCTTGCTTAGGCTTGTGCAAATGATTAGAGGATGGATTAGGATGGTTTAGGATTAGCTTAGGGATAGGCAAGTGGATGGCATTTAATGAGGGTGGGTGAAGGAGGAGATATTTGTTAACTTTGGCTTGGGTTAGTAATTCTTAACCCATGTTTAGGGAATGTGACAAGGTTAGGAGGGGATTAGGATTAGGTTTAAAGACATCTTCTAGAAGAGTCTAGACTTTGGATGAGGATAAAGACTTTCTAGAATAGTCTAGAATTTCCTAGGATGAGGATGAAGACTTTCTAGAAGAGTCTAGAACTTCTTAGGATGAGGATAAATTAGATTTTTAGGAAATAAATAAAGTTTTATTTATTTCAAGGGTTTGGGTTGAGGAGATATTTATTAAAACTTTTTTAATAAACATGAGGATTAATATTTAATCTTAATTAAATATTTTGAGTTGGGATTAGGGGTAGGAAATGATGGGATTAGCCTTTAATTAAAATTAAAGAAGGATTAGAAGATTTTGGAAGAGGTTAGTGGTCTTAAGGAAATTGGCCAAGTTTTGGGCAAAAAATAAATTTTTTATTTATTTTGGGTTTTTTGGTCAATTTATTAATTAAATAATTAATAAATAAAGAAATAATGTTTAAATAAGATTTAAACATTTTTGGGAGGGATTCCTTAATTAAATATTTTTAATTAAGATAAAGGGATTTAATGGCATAAAAATTAATTAATTAATTAAATAATTAATTAATTAATAAATGATGATGTCATCAGGACTTTTTCAGAAAATAAAAATACTTTATTTTTTAAAGGTTTTTAGGTGTCTACATTTTGCCCCTCTTTGATGTGATGCCGCAAGTGGCATGGCATCAAAGATAAGAAAATAAGATGCCTAAGGCTAGAGCAGAAGAGGAGAGAATGGACTGTGAGATGCCCCCTCAAGAAGGTAGCGGGGAGAGAAAGCGAGGCTCGATGGCTTCTTGAAAAGTACAAGAATCTCGGAAGAGCAAAGAAACTCAGATTGGCAAAGAGAAGGGGCTGAATTAGCTCAAACTCTCACTATGGGAGAATGATAAAGGAGAATCAGATGCAGAAGAGGAAGCAAGCTTAAGACTTTAGGGAAGGTGGAGGATGAAGGAGCAGAGCGCTATAAAAAGGAATCCAGGATAGGGAGATGGATGAGGGGATTATAAAGCTGATGCAACAGGATTTCAAAGAGTCAGATTGGTGGAAGATGGGTTTTGGAGATCCCTAGGACTAGGATTGTGGATCTCGAAAGATGAGGCTTGGTGGATTGATTTGGATTGGTGGATCCCTAAGACTAAGATTGTGGATCCCTAAAGCTAAGAGTGATGAGTGATTCAAAGAGATACTGATGCATAAGCTAGGGTAGGAGAGACGGATGCTAGATATGGATGGGGGATAATGGAGATGAAGGAAAACTATTGAAGCTTTTTGAGCAAGGGGATACTTCAAAGAGAAGTACCACCATGTAGTTGAGCACTAGATTTTCTATAGGACTATTGGTTAATTGCCAAGGTTACCAAGAACATCAAGGCCTTTTCACCAACCGTCCAAAGGACTGACGGACTAACTTAAAACAAACACACAAGGATTGCCCCAGCATCACACATGAATCTCGAAAGAATCAGAGTGGAACCGACATTGGGTAACCCACAAGCAGAAAAGAAAACAAGCAAAAGACATGATCAAGACCTTACGCTCGGATTGCCCCATTTGCAGTATACCATGATATGGAAGATCGTGGCAACCTTAAGGAGGGAACAAGGAGATTGCTTGGAAAAGATATTTCAAGACCCAACAGGGAAGAGTCCAAATCAAAAGAAAGCGAAAATCCAAAAGAGAACCGTTTGCCAACGAGATGGGTAGGACGAGGTACTAACGGACCAAGATCAGACATGAGGAAAGCTATATCCTGCAAGGACCTATCGGAGAGCACCTAAGCTATTGGATTTGGATGAGTGATGTGTCTGGCAAGTTGAACTCAGAAAGATAACACTTTGGTGATAGGAAATCTAGCTAAAGGATGCATTGGAATAGCTAACCAAGATATGCGATGGGTGCAAGATGTTGATCAAGGACGAACTGACACAAACACTGGATAGATACAATGGTACTAAGCTAAAGAGGATGTACAAGCTGATGGACCAAGATATGTTACAAATGAACAAGTTTGTTCATGTTTTTGTTTTTTTGAGATGGAAATGTTTGTGAAGGATGGGATGTCTATAATAGGTGATAGGTGGATAGGTAGATGGTTTGCGAAAAGCTTAAGTGAAAATGGGGTTTTGTGTGTGCACGTGATAGTATACAAGCTAGGATACAAGATTATTTATAGGCTAGAATATGGTACAAACCTTGGACAAGATTCGGATAGACAAGGTATGGTACAAGATTTACAAGGTATAATACAAGCTTTGGTACAAGATTTACAAGCTGTACAGGAGGTATTTACAAGCTTCATCAGATTTTGGACATTTGGTTGGAACACTAAGGGAACAAGCAAGTGTGTCTTATGGGATGGTGGGTGAATGGATGAGGGATAGGATAGTGATAGATAATAGATTAGTCTTTAGTACACAAGGTGCCTGAATTACCAGGTTTTCACCAAGGTACCTATCCAAGGCGCTTGAATTGTCAAGTTTTCACCATTGGACGCTTATTTCTCTTTACTATTTTTTTTTGTATTTTTCAAAAGCTAGGTATACCAAGGATCTTCAAGCATAGAACTTCTTGAGATGAATGATGTTAGTAGGATCATTCAAGAGTTCTCCTTCTGGTGTAGATAGCTGATAGGCTCCGGAGCCAAAGGAAGCAGTGACAACATAAGGACCAAGCCATGTAGGTTCAAACTTGCCTTTCTTTTCTCAATCTACTTGGACTTTCATGTTTTCTTTAAGGACCATGTCACCTGGCTGAAAGTATCGTGGAAGCACCTTCTTGTTGAAATTCCTTTTGAGATGAGTTTGATAGACTGTGAGATGATCATAGGCTTGTTGTCGCTTCTCGTCTAAGAGATCTAGTTGGGTGAGCCGAGCTACTCTATATTCTTCATCTGATATTTGCCCTTGCAAAGATATGCGCAAGGAGGGAAGTTCAACCTCTATAGGTAGTAACGCTTCGGCACCATAGACTAGGGAGTATGGAGTTGTGCTTGTGGATGTACGGAAGGAAGTTCGATAGGCCCATAGGGCTGGATTTATTTGTAGGTGCCAATTACGGCTGAAATCATTGACAACTTTCTTTAGGATTTTGAGGAGGGTTTTGTTAGTTGCCTCTGCCTGGCCATTACCTTGTGGGAAATATGGGCTAGAAAAGCAGTGATGGATGCAGAGGGAAGTGCATAATTCTTCCATGTTGAGATTTTCAAAGTTACCTCCGTGGTCGGTGAAGATGGTGGATGGGATGCCGAAGCGGCAAACAATGTGGTACAAGATGAACTTGGAGACCTGAACTCCTGTAGCTGAGACTAGGGGAACTGCTTCCACCCATTTAGTGAAATAGTTTGTAGCTATTATTATCCATTTATGTCCATCAGATGAGAGGGGTGTGATAGTTCCAACTAGATCAAGGCCCCAACAAGCGAAACGCCAAGGTGGTGCAATAGGCTGTAGATCCTGTGCTGGAGCGTGCACAAGATTTGCATGCTCCTGACATGGGAGACACTTTCTGACAAAGTCACAGGAATCTTCTTCAATGGTAGGCCAATAGTAGCCTGCTCTAAGGATTTGTCGCGCTAGGACAATACCACTCGTGTGGGCACCGCAAAGTCCAGAGTGTACTTCCTTTAACACCATCACGGCCTCATTTTGGTCTAAACATCGAGAGAGAGTATCGTGATAACCTCGACGATATAGGGTATTGGCTATGATAACATAGCGGGATGATTTTCGGATGAGTTTTTGGCGTTGGGTACGTGTGAGGTGAGGGGATATGATACCATCGTTAAGGTAAGCATGAATCTCATGGTACCAAGGGGATTGGGGACCAACCAAGATACAAACACGGTTTGAATCCTCATTTGCATAGGCGGGTGTGAGGAGCTGCTCCACTAAAAACTCATACTATGTAGTTGTTTGGGGAATTTCCAAGAGCGAGCCTATAGTAGCCATAGCATCTGCTGCTTTGTTCTGTATTCGAGGCACTTGTGTAAACTAAAGCCTTGTAAAACGCTGGGTTAGCTGATCAACTAGCTCTTTGTAGGGTAATAGCTTTTCATCTTTGGTTTGATATTCATTTAGGGCTTGCTTGATGATGAGCTGAGAATCGCCAAAGATTTGTATCTCAGCAATGTTCCATACTGCAGCTATCTTTAATCCTGCTATGAGGGCCTCATATTCAGCTATATTGTTGGTGCTAGGGAATTGTAGCTTGAAGGCTTTTGGAATGTAATCTCCTTGAGGTGTGACCAACAATATTCCTGCCCTTGATCCATGAGATGTGTATGAGCCATCAAAATAAAGTTTCCATGGGGGTTGTTCTTCAATTAGACAGATATGCTCATCTGAAAAATTATGTGATCAACGGATAAGCATCTATTAGAGGTGCATCAGCTAGGTGATCTGCTATAGCTTGCCCTTTGATTGCCTTTCTATCCACATACTGGATGTCAAATTCGCTAAGGAGCATAACCCATTTGGCCAAACGGCCTGTAAGTGTTGTCCTGGAGAGCATATACTTGAGAGGGTCAATCTTGGAGACTAGTTGGATGGTATGACTTAGCATGTAATGGCAAAGCTTCTGAGTTGAGAAAACAACTGTCAAACAAGCTTTTTCCATAGGAGTGTAATTGAGTTCATAACCAACTAGGGTTCTATTGATGTAGTAGATGGCTCTTTCTCTGCTGTAGTCATCAAGTTGTGCTAGAAGTGCCCCTAGAGCAGTAGGTGTTGCTGATATGTACAAAATTAGGGGACGACCAGGAACTGGTGGAACCAAGATAGGAGGATTGATGAGATACTGCTTGAGATGGTCGAAGCTACGCTGACATAAAGGATCCCACTTGAAGTTCTCATCCTTCTTTAGTAAATGTGAAAATGGTGTACACTTATCTGCAAGTTGGGAGATGAAGCGCCGAACAGATTGAAGCTTTCCCTGAAGAGAACGAAGCTGTCGCAGTGTCTGGGGAGGAGGCATGTCTAAGATAGCCTTGACCTTCTTAGGGTCGATCTCTATACCTCGTTTAGAAACTATAAAGCCTAGAAGCTTGCCAGATGTGACCCCAAAGACACATTTCTTGGGATTCAGCATGAGATGATATTTGGCTAACCTATCAAAGACTTTCTCCAGGTTAGCAAGATGATCCATGAAGGTATGAGATTTGACAAAGATATCATCCACATAATCCTCCAAAATGCTATGGATGAGATCATTAAAGATGGCTGTCATAGCTCTTTGATAGGTAGCCCCAGCATTCTTTAGGCCAAAAGGCATCATGTTGTAGCAAAAGGTTCCCCAAGGGGTAGTGAATGTTGTCTGATGCTGATCCTCTTCTGCAATCTTGATTTGATTATACCCAAAAAATCCATCCATGAGGGACAAAATTTCATGTCCAGCTGTAAGATCTACAATCATATCTATGTTGGGCAAGGGAAAATCATCTTTTGGACAAGCTTTGTTAAGATCTCTAAAATCAGTGTAGATTCTGATGTCATCAGAAGGTTTAGTGACAGGGACCATGTTGGAGATCCACTCTGAGTAGTCGAAAGGTCAGATAACCTTAGCAGCTAACATTCTTTCTAATTCAGCTTTGACCAATAATGCCACCTTGGGGTGCATTTTTCTAAGCTTTTGTCTGACGGGCTTGATCTTTGGATCAACTGCAAGATGATGAACTACAAGCTTTGGATCAAAAACCTGGCATGTCCTGATATGACCATGCAAATCGGCCAATGTTCTCTCTTAAGACCTCAAAGAGGAGGTCAGCTTGGTCTTGTGATAGGGATGCAGCAATGTGAACAAGCTTAGGGATCTCTGAAGAACTGATGTTGACTTCCCTAGTATCCTCAATTAGAATAGAAGATATCTCTAGTCGATTATCTTGAGGAGGTAATGCTAAATCCTCATGTTCTGCTTGTGGCTCTGGATGCTCTTGCTGAGGGATTCTCTTCACTGCCTTAGCTAGTCTCAGATTCACCTTAGTTCCAGTTTTGGGTGTATCGAAACTAGGTTGGGGATTTTCTCCAAATACCCCTTGGGATCTAGCTTGTAGATATAGGCAGAATCTGGCTTTGTTTTCTTGTGAGGTGTTTCAGCTCCCATGAATCTCAGAAGCGCTTCCTCTGATGTGAACTCATCAATGTGTATGACACTTGGTTGGTCCCAATCTATGAGTTGTGGATGGGCGAGTGGTAGGTCAATGAGGTGGATGGATAGTTCTTGGAGAACAGAGTCTCCGAGGGAGATTTGGTCTAGGATATCGTTGTAGGCTCTCTTTTCAACTTCCTCAGGAATGTCTTCGATTTCGACAAGGTCACGGTGAATGTTCAAAAAAGCGTGACCGTCCGTATTGGTGCCCTCAATTATGGGTATGCCAAAGCCAAGACCTGACTTCGATTCCCACTTGTGTGCATCGATGGGGCACTGCATGCCTCTTTCTTCTGGTCCTAGACCACCACCTTGATAGTTCCATTTGTCAGTGATGAGCTTATGTTCTTGGGGATACTTCTGGCTGAAGTGATCAAGGCGTGCCTGATTCCTTTGAGGTGCATCCTTATGTAACCAATTGTTGATGTCTGGAGTGAGCTCCTCATGAAGAGGGATTTTCGAGGATACAAAGGTTGTTGGGCCAAATTGTTTGTATCGAGGAGGTGGAATCTCCTTAGCTTTGTGATATGTCGGTCGTCCATGGGCATGTGGATCAAGTGGGAGTGCCCCGACAACAAATGCATCCGATAGACTATACTCTCCACAGCCCTTGTTATTGATCTTCACGGTAGATAGGGTAGAGGCAAGGATGGTTTCTGGGTCATTACAAGTGTGGGATGAGCTGGTGATGGATGTGTCGATATCAATTCCAGGGCAATGTTTTGTATATGAAGCTTCAACCGCATTGCAGTAAGCAAAGGGTTCTAGATCGGCATGGATGGTTACCTCAGTGCCTTGATGCAGAAATTTGACGCACTGATGGTAAGTGGATGGAACGGCTTTCATGGCATGAATCCATGGGCGACCAAGGAGGATGTTGAATGGTAGGTTTAGATCAATAACATGGCAGAGTGTTTCTTGGATGACTGGCCCAACCTTGATTGGCAGCAAAATAGTTCCTTCTGTGGTTCTTTCCAAGTTGTCATAAGCTTTGATGGTGATAGCCTCACTGATGATATCTGCCTCAGTATACCCAGCTTGTTTTATGAATTTTAGGGTGCAAATATTCAAGGCTGATCCATTATCTATCATTACTCTTTTCACGGCAAAATTGGATACCATGATGGCTATGCGAACCGGAAGGGTGTGATCTGGCTCGACCACGGGTATGTCGGTGGGTTTGAACGATAGGGCACATGAGGATGAAAGGTGTCCAACAAGATTACGAAAATCAGTAGCATTGATATCAGAAGGGACATGAGATTCTATGAGAGCACTGTGAAGGATGTTCTTGTACACAGGACTAGTGCGAAGAAGGTCTAAAATGGAGATTTGGGCTGGCATGTTCCCAAGGTGTTCCAAGATATTGTACTAGCTTTTTGATGGAGCTGATGGTGCTGGTGAAATGGGTGGGCCTGCGATGTTAAATCGAGCTCTTCGAGTGGTGACTGCACACTCATTGTTTGGTCCTTGGATATTGATAACATTGATAGAAGGCTCTTTCTCGGATATACAACCTATAAGGCTACCATAGTCTATATAGGATGAAGTGTGGTCATTGTTCTTCCCATGCTGTTGGTTTGGCTGACGGTTGTTGGTGTTGTTGTTGTTGGTTTGGATAGGTGCTTTTCCAAGATTTTGATTGTTGTGAGGAGGAAAATCATTTTGATAGATCTGTAAGCCTGCATTGGGGGAGGTTTGGGCACCAACAGTGATTTCCTTCCGATCAATGAGGTCCTGCACATAGTCTTTCAGTTTCATGCATCTGAGGGTAGTGTGACCTTTTACCCTATGAAATTTGTAGTACTTATTGTCTTTGTACCATGCAGCTTTGGATTGGCTTGGGTCAATTTTCTGGGTAGGAGGAAATTTGATGAGGTTTTCCTTGACTAATTTCTCAAAATTGACGTCCAATGGCTCACCAAGGGGTGTATAGTTTCTAGGTGTAGGTTGGAATCTAGGCTTTTGTCCTGCAGCTACATTAATGGCATTAGCTTGATTGCTAGACCCTTGGAAGTTGGGTCTTAGATTGTGGTTTCGATAGCTTTGGTTATTTTGTTGTTGGTAGTTGATAGCTTGTTGATTGTTTGGTTGATATGGTGGTTTGGACTGGTTGTGAGAAGGACCAACAATATTCACATGTCTGGTGTAAGTGACGCCATCTGTTGCAACGTGCTTGTTTTTGTTCCAATATCTAGACTTGTCATTGGAATGTGATTGATTTTGGTTGGCCTCTTTGTAAATCTTGACCACACCATCTTTAATGAGTCCTTTCTCAAGGATCATTCCTTTCTCTTTGATATCTTTATAGGTCTGCAAACAGTTCATGGTCATGTGGTGAGCCAAGCTAGGATGGGCATTATCAATAAACATTTTCACCACATGGCGCTCTGGCAAGGTGCAAGATATGCGGGTGGTAAGGGTTTGCCATCTTTGCAGGTATTCAGCAAGGCTTTCTCCACCTTTCTTCTTAGTGTGGACAAGGTCAACTATTGATAGCTCTGTTTCAACAAGATGGGCATATTGGGCTACGAATGCCTCAGATAATTCAGCAAAGTTTTTAATTGTGCCATAGGGGATTCTATAAAACCAGTCAAGAGCTGGTCCAACCAAGCTTTTGGGAAAAAGGCACAAGAGGAAGACATCATTGTATGCTACGTCCTGGCAGTGCATGTAAAATTCTTTGATATGTGTGACAAGGTCTCCTTTTCCTTTGAATTTGTCAAATTTGGGTACCTCAAAGTGTTCGGGAAATGGTGTCATGGTAATGGCTCTATCAAATGGGTAAGGACACACATTCTCAAACTTGAATGTCTTTGGATTATTCCCTTCTTGGATGGCTTTCAGAGCTATCTTCATTTGCTCCCATTCTGAATTGATAGGTGATGGCTGGGGTGCCCCCAATGTAGGAGTGCCTTGAGATAGGTATGCGCTAGATGGGGCCACTGAATATGGATGGCTGTGAGGGATTTGCTGATAGGGATTGTACATTGTTTGGGCAGCTGCATGGTGGATGACGGGTTGTTGAGGGGGAGGTGGCGCATATTGCTACATGTGCTGCGAGGCTTGCTGTTGATATGGGATTTGAGGTTGGGATTGAGGAACATAAGCTGGCTGTGGGATAAATGAATGGCTTTGTGGAGGTAAGGTATAAGATGGCTGTGAAGCTTGGGGAAAGGATCGGGGGGCTTGTGGGGTTTGACCAAGGTATGTGGGTTGTGCCCCCATTTGGGATGGTACCTGCAAATAATTGGTGGTTGGCTGGATTGGTTGATTACCTCCTAGAAGTGGCATTGAAAAGTAGTTGGTAATAGGAGGTAATGGATTAGTTGGTGGTGGAGGTGGTGGGAATTGAAAGCTTGGGAATGGAACTGATGGGGTTTGATAGCTTGGTGGCTAGATTTGAAAGCTTGGTAGAGTGGTGACGGGAGCTGGGGTTACTTGGGAGCTTGGTAGAAAATTGGTAGTAGCTTGTGGGGTTTGATAGCTTTGTGGAGTGAGGGTAGTAGCTTGTGGATTTGTGGTTGATGGCACTGAGCTCCCAAGACCTAATGGAAATGATGGGATTATGCTTTGGGCTGTAGTGAACAAGCTGGGGGTGATGAAAGGTTTATTACTTGGCCCCATGGGTGGCATCCTTGTTGTATATTGCTGAGGTTGGCCAAAGATGCTGGCACTGATTTGGGAGATGGGTGGATTTGGAAGGCTGGGTTGGGGAGCAGTAGCAGCAATAGTGAAGGGGGTGAACGGTGAGGTGTTTTGGGTAAAGGGGGTTTGGAGCGGAGAGGTATGAACCAAGGATGGAGTGGTGGTGGCTGGGTTGGCTTGCGGCATGGAGATTTCAACTTGGGTGGGTGATGGTATGTTTGGGTCTGTTGGATCATATGGATTGGCTGGAGGCTCTTCTTTTGGCATATACTGCAGATAATTTGGATCATAAGAGCCTATGGGTGGTGGTAGCTTCCCAAACAATAGGTGAGATGGATCTGATAATGGAGGGGGTCTTCCAAAGTCAAAGGTTCCTACATTGTCCCTTCGAAAATTAGCCATGATTGTCTCTTTGTTCTTGTCTATAATGGCATTTACCAATACTACATTTCCTGGTTGGTTCATGAAAGCTTCAATGTCAGTAGATGATGGCATAGCTTTCTCTGGGCTGAAGGATAGCTAAGTGCTCAAGGGGGGTGAGGCTGTTCGATCCAAATGATAGGGCTCCATTGTTTCTTTCTTCTTGGCTAAGCGAGTGACGGGTGGCATGAAAAATGCTCCTAGGGATGAGATGCAATAATGCTGATGGATGCAAAAGGGGGAAGGCTTCTCTATGCAAATGATTTCCTAGGTTAAGGCAAGGCTATATGGCAAAACTTAAGGAGGATTGGGTTGGAGATTCTAACTTCAAAGATATGTTGCCAAAGCACGAAAGGTCTGCTTTCCTATGTGAAAGCTTGGTGGTGATTGTGTCAACTTCAGGATAGACTGATGATCCTTTAGGAAGAACACGAGATTGACCGCTTGTGGATCCCAACCTTTAGCTCAAGGTGATGAGGGATAATAAGTGACAAAGCTGGATTACCCTAGACAAAGCTCTGTCAAATGGATAACCTTGGTGAGATTGGTGGATTTGAAAGATTTTAGAAATGGCAAACTTTTAGCAAGGTGACAACAATTTTGAAAGTTTAGATGTACAGTTTTTGGATTGCTGGCTAGATGGTTTGATTCTAAATGAGATGGATGAGCTAATAATGCTTAAGGGGATAACCTAAGATGGCTGACTTTTCTACAAAGATGACTCTAAGGTGAAGCTTATCCAAGAAGGTGTGGAGAAACAAGGGTGTCTAATCATAGAAATCATGCCTAGTTGGTGAGGCATAAGTAGGATTAACTCCTGGATGTTGGCTAAATTTGATGGTGCGCTCTAACCAGGCCTCTTGAAGTGCTTCGTCGGCAGCTTTATCCTCTACTTTGTGGAGTTTGGCAATTTGAGGACTTGGTGTTAGTTCCTTTCTCTTGGCTGAAAGTTCTTGGTATGCCTGAGATGGTTTGAGTTTAACTTTATGGAACTTCTGTTTGGGTTTGGGTTGCTCTGACATCAATTCTTGAATCTTCTTGGCTTTGAGAGACCTCAGTTATTTTGCTTCAACTTGTTCAACTTCTGGGATAGGCAGTGACTCGCTAAGTGTGCCCTAATCTAGGATTGACCAAGTTTGGCAAACATGCATTCAATAAGTAAAAGACCAAGCAATAGATAGAAACAACCAGATAGAAGTTTTGATTCTCAGAAAGTGATACTTGCGCCAAGGAGTTTTTATGTTCTACAAATGTTTCGATCAGTCACCTCAAACACATTAACATCCTAGATGGTTGTCTACAAGGCTGGCAGTTGGTTTAGCTAAGGAGTCCTCGATATACCCAAGGTACGTGAGGCCCAAATCCGTAGATGAGACCAAAAAGATGTCACACAGCCGAGAGGAGCAGTAACCCACTTCTCCTCTTTCACTTCTCAAGGGTATAAAGTTCCTTGAGGCTTAGCCCGAGTGACAAAATCTTGATCCCAAGAGAGGTGTATTTCGATTCACCTCCCGATTCTTATACTCCGCCAGAACGCTAGAGTTGAGGTCGTCCAAGGGGTGATGAAATCCCCAAGCAGGCCTCCTAAAAAGAAACAAGGTTTTGGATCCTAATCTTATGCACCCAAGATGGCCTCGAAAGATGACAAGGGGAGAGAAGACTTGGATGACCTTGGGCTAAAAAACATGCTTGTTCTTTTACCAACTGACTCTTATGTGTGCTAATCTAGACTTTGCAAGCACTCATGTTTAAGAGACAATGTTCAATTCCAACTTGAAGCGCCAACAAAAGTAAATCGATCGATGAATGCAAACAATAAGAAGAGTTAGGGTCAACAAAAGAAAACTTGCATGCCCAGAGGCCCTCCACGTCAAGTATCGATTAATTTTCTTTAAGGCATTCAAGATTGAGTGTGAGTTTGTTTTAAGCCCAAAACAAAAGTGTGTGAGATTCGATTTCAAGCACGCACCCGGAGGCTCTCCACGTCAGTTGTTGTTCAATTTTAGTGCCCAAACTTGAAGTGTGATCGATTTAATCTAGAGTTTTGATCATTTAAGAATTTTGATAAAGTTAAAGCAAACATTCAAAGACCAAGTGAGTGAGTTAGATTGTGGAACATTTAACACCTTTTTCAAGTAAACCCATCCCCATAAATGGCGCTGAGATTGCAACCAATGGTTAATATTTGATGGCTGATTAGAAAAGAGGTGAGTCCAAGGAACTACTCAAATTGATTTTTGCAAATTTGTATTTTAACTTAACAAAGTTCCTTAAATGTCCAAAAATCAAACTTTACCTAGATTGCATGTGGAAAAGAGATTTGTTTTGTTCAATTTTTAGAAGCTCCAAATGAAGTGTTTGATATTGCAATGGTTAATTGATCCTTGGCATTCAAGATTGGATTTGTTGTTTTAATCATGCATTCAAAGAAAATTTGATTTTAATCCATGGCATTCAAGAGTGATTTTAACAACATGCATTCAAAGACAAGTGGTTAAACATTCAAGTTTTTTTCTTTGAGCATTCAAGATTGAGATTTTTTGTGTTGTTTTAAGAACTTTGAAGTGCTTTGTTTTAACCTTAGATCATTCAAGATTGTTTTGGACTCAAAAGTGAAAATGACTCTTTGGACTTTGATTTTCATTCAAGATTTTGTGTTATAGTTTGCATATTTTAAGCCCCAAAAATGATATTCCTAGATTGTTTTGATGCATGAAAAACCTAAGAAACATTCAAGATTTTGCAACAAGACATTTGTTTGGAACAAATAACAAAGCTTTTTAGGACAATTTTGGAAACCATTTAGGACTCTTAGTTTTCATGAGATTTTTAAAAGAACTTTAAAATATTTGCAAATGAGGTTCATTTTATCCTTGATTGATGCTTTGAGTTTGATTTAAATGTTAGTGTGCACTTAGTGTTGATTTTGAACCTTTTGAAATGGAAACTTGAAGTTCATTTTAAATTCCCAAAAATGAAGTGTTCCTAACTTTGCATGAATGCATCTAAAACCTTGATGTTGCAAGGATGCAAATGATTGGATTGGTTTAGTTTCACTTGTTAAAAGATTTTTTTTTTGGGCAAATTTTTAGTTTTTAATGGATTTAAGTATGATTTGGGGGTTCATTTTAAGCACTAAAAAGAAGTGTGTATGATTTTTCTTCCTTAAAAAAAATGGCCAAGATCTCCCACAAGAAGAAGAAGAAGAAGTAGATGGAATAAGAAGAATATAGACAAGAAGAGGAAGAAGAATTCCAAGTTCTTTGTCCACCTATAAGTTTGAAAAATTTGCAAACACTATGAGATATACTATGAGTTCCTTTGTCTTCTTCATGCTCATGTGGACCTACAAAACCAATTTATACAATCCTACCAATCACAAAAACAAGCAAAATTAGCCAAAATCAGCAAATGACATACAAAACTTGACTAAAAAAGCTAATGAAGATGACCCATGCAGGGTCCCACCGGGCCTGCCAAAATGTATATGAGCAATGTTAGTATGCTAATAAAAACCAAATTTAAATAAAGCTTCTACAAACTAAACAAAATTCATAAACTTCAAGATAGACTAAGATGAACTCTCAATTGAGAATATGAGTCATTAATGGACTCTCTCAATGAGAAGCTCTCTTGTTGAGTGGCTTTGTCTAAATAGATAGGATGTATGCTCAAGCTTATGCTTCAAAAAGGGCTTCAAATGGAGTTGTAATTTGGGTGTGAGTGTATGGTTTTGATGTAAAATGGCTTCTTAAAATGGCATTATGACTTTACTTCATGGATTGTGTTAAAATGAATTGGGAGAGGATTCCTTAAATAGGCAAAGGGCTTGAGGGATCAAGGGCTAGGATGCAAGGATGTGAAAAAGCTTATAGAAGGCTCAGATTGCATGAGAGGAGAGCACATGGATTGTGCTTCCTTACAACTAATCAGGGAGTGACACATGTCACATGGTGAGAGGATGGAGGAAAGGGGAAGGATGAGTCAACAAAGGAGGCTCAAGGGATAAAATCTTCATAAAGACCCTCATAATGACTTGTAAGAGCAATAAAAGGGCTTGGAAGAGTCATTTATGGCCTAGGGGGCTTATGGTTGAGATATTTTGAGGGTGATGAGAGCAATTTCGACTTGGACTTGATTAGGAGGGTTTTAAGCTTGCTTAGGCTTGTGCAAATGATTAGAGGATGGATTAGGATGGTTTAGGATTAGCTTAGGGATAGGCAAGTGGATGGCATTTAATGAGGGTGGGTGAAGGAGGAGATATTTGTTAACTTTGGCTTGGGTTAGTAATTCTTAACCCATGTTTAGGGAATGTGACAAGGTTAGGAGGGGATTAGGATTAGGTTTAAAGACATCTTCTAGAAGAGTCTAGACTTTGGATGAGGATAAAGACTTTCTAGAATAGTCTAGAATTTCCTAGGATGAGGATGAAGACTTTCTAGAAGAGTCTAGAACTTCTTAGGATGAGGATAAATTAGATTTTTAGGAAATAAATAAAGTTTTATTTATTTCAAGGGTTTGGGTTGAGGAGATATTTATTAAAACTTTTTTAATAAACATAATGATTAATATTTAATCTTAATTAAATATTTTGAGTTGGGATTAGGGGTAGGAAATGATGGGATTAGCCTTTAATTAAAATTAAAGAAGGATTAGAAGATTTTGGAAGAGGTTAGTGGTCTTAAGGAAATTGGCCAAGTTTTGGGCAAAAAATAATTTATTTTTTTATTTTGGGTTTTTTGGTCAATTTATTAATTAAATAATTAATAAATAAGGAAATAATGTTTAAATAAGATTTAAACATTTTTGGGAGGGATTCCTTAATTAAATATTTTTAATTAAGATAAAGGGATTTAATGGCATAAAAATTAATTAATTAATTAATTAATTAATTAATTAATAAATGATGATGTCATCAGGACTTTTTCAAAAAATAAAAATACTTTATTTTCTAAAGGTTTTTAGGTGTCTACACTATGTTGTTTACATGACAACTCATATGAATATGTGAACTCCTAGGTGTCTACATGATAACTAATATGAAAATGCATTAACCTAAGTAAACTTAAGTAAAGTGTAAATAGTAAATACTTAGTTACACCAACAACCCCCCCCCCCCCCCCCCCCCCCCCCCCCGCCCCCCCTTAAGTGAAACTTAGGGAAATGTATTTAAGCTCACAAAAGCTTGATAATAATGCAAGATGGGTCTCGGCTACTAGGCCAATAAAAGAAAATGAGAGAGAAGAAGACCTCATGTGAGGAAAAGATCCCCCCATAAGAAAGAAGAAGAGGAAGATAGACCAAGTCACCCACCACAACCCCCCCAAATGTAGAATGTACACCTATGGTAGGTGCTTTGGGCTCAATGTTGAAACTCCTCCATGAGTGTAGAACAACATTCCTCCCCTTAGGAAGAAACAGAACCAAAGGTGTATCAATGAAGCCTCTCCCATCTGTAGGAAGAAACATCAAAATGTATGAAATCTCTGAAACCTTCTAAAGTATCCCCATGTTAATACTGAAAGGTGCCTCCTCCAAATCATGTGTATTATGCCACTCTGCTGAAAAAGAAAAATCAAGCTCAACAAAGGATGAATGTAGAACATGTATCAAAGACGCAAATGTCTCCTTGGAAAAGAAAGTGACCTCCTCCAATTATTGTATCAAAGGATCTACCATCATGTCAACCTTGAAAGACTGATCAAGTAGAGAATGAAGATGAGGGTCAGAGTGTTCCATCGCAACAACTGAAGAAGGATAATCTTCACCAAAGAGAAGATGAATGTCATCAATAGTGTCTCCCAAATATGTAATGTAGGACTCCATAAACAAATTGGAAATGTCTGTCAAGTAGTCATCGCATGGAATTGAGTCTAGAAGACAATGAATGTCCTGTTGTATTGAATCACTTGAATCCGTGGCTATGTGAATACAAATATCATTGGGAACAATAGTAGATGGAATATCAGTAGGAGGAGAAGAAATGGAAGGCTCAAGAACTTGATCATATGTGAGAACACCTAAGTTAAAGTAGCCAAAGTTCTCCTCAAAGTTTGAATCAACATTAGAAGTGTGATCAAAATCTACTAAGAAATCATTGTCATCATCATGAGAAAAATTTGAAAAGTAGTATAGCTGAGATGCATGATCAACCAACCCTGTAGCAATGATCTATCTAGTATCTAAGTCTCTAATAAAAACTAAATCAAATGTGAATTCCACAATCCTTTCTCTATCTCCATTAGTGAGTTGATAGATGGAAAGAAGATTATGACTTAGGTGAGGTATACACGACACATCTTTGAAGTATCCCTCCCCCTTATCAATAGTTCCTTTCCTAATCACATTTGTGTAAGTATGATTTCCCATCAAAATAGGTGGAGTATAACAAGGATCAAATGATGAAAATATAGACTATGAAGATGTCATATGATGAGAAGCTCTTGAATCTAGAAGCCATCTCCCTGAATCTTGACTTGAAGTAGCTACTAGAAGGCTTGACATTTTCCCATGTGATCCCTTCCTTTATCAAAATCTGAATGTGAAGAAGAGAATGAAGTGGTCATTCTTGATGGTAGACTAATTTGATTCTTCTTGAGTTCAGACTCTTGAGTTTATCAATGTCCTTCTTGTAACAATGGTGTTCTTCATGTCCATTCTTCTTGCAATATGCACAAGTAAGAAACTCCTTCTTGGATGATTTACCCTTATTGTTGGAGTTGTCTTGTGGTGAGGAGGTTTAGTTTTCTTTCTCTTTTTGTAAATTTTGTTGCATCATTTTTGCTTCTTATTAGACCCTTTTCCTTGATTCCCTTTACTAGCCACCAATGCTTTGGACATTGAAGACTTGAGAATCCCCATGCTCATCAAATTTTATTGTTCTACCATCAACATCTCTATGAAGGAATCAAATGTAGGCATGGTTTAGGAAGAACCTAAGGTCAACTTATGAGTGTTGAAGCTGGAAATAAAATGATGCATAATCTGGAGGAAGTTTTCTCATCAAATTATAGATCAATTTTTCATCCTCTATGGTAATTCCACAACTCTTAACTAATGACCTTAGCTTATGTGCCTTGGTGATATAGTCTTGAATTGTGTCAAACTCCTTTTGATCTAATGTGATGAGATTTTCATCAAGTTCAAAACCCCTAGCTTTGTCTACTTTTGCATATAAGCTAGCAAACTTATCCCATACTTCCTTTACTATATTACAATTATCAATATGGAAGATAAGATCTTCCTGTACATACTTCTTCAAAGTACCAATAACAACCTTATTTTTATGATTCCATTCATTTAGTTTATCGGGATTAGATGGTGAAACCATGGTTGCATCAACATAATCAATTAAACCTTTTTCCATCATTTTACTCCATGCTCTAATTTTCCATGTAGCATAATTATGTGGAGTTAAAAGTGGAAACCTAGGGGAACCCTTGATGCAAAATAAAAGAATACAAGAGAAAGAGAAGTGCAAACACTCAAGACACACCCCCCAAATAACTCAATCAAAGAACCCCCCACCCCCCAAAATGGATGATTTTGGCACTTTATACTTAGTGCGTGTACAATTTCCAATTGTCAAAATGAACCAAAGTGGACTTCTAATTTTGATGGTTATAACAACAAATATGAATCTATATCGAACTCAACAAGATAAGACACAAGACCTCTCAAGGATCTAACTAATAACAAGTGCCAATAGGCCAAAATGAGACCAAAATTTGAAAGTACTATTTCCACTTATATTTTTTTCCAAACTGGTACTAGATCTAGAAAGTAGACAAAAAATCATGCACTTTCAAAAAAAAATAGCACCTTTAGAAATATGTGTCCATATGAGCCTGAATGAAGCCTTTGAAGTTGAAAAAATTAGGATTTGCGATTTTTAGAAAAATTCAGAACAGAGATTATAAACAACCTACAACCATGTATAGATCACAAAATTCTACCCCAAAACAAAACAAAAAATGCTCGAAAAAAGGATTTTGTATGAGGGAGATGTCGCTATTTGAAAATCACCTTTGTAATTATTTTTCCTGCATCACCGCCGTTGCACCTCCAAAAATCAAATGACTCTAAATTTCACCTCAGATATCTAGTTTTGATGAAACCCAAGTTGATTTAGGGATTTTCAAACCTTCTAAATGTGATACCAATATCTGATTTGCACCAGCAAGCTCCAATCTTTGACTTGGGAAAAGAAAAAAAAAACTCTCAAAATGGCTATGCAATGAAACTCCTATGGCTCTGATACCATGTAATAATTTTCCTAAGGCAAGAATGAAATTCCAAGATCTAAAAGCTCAAAAGATAGCACAAGAGAGACAATATATGATCAAATGAGAATGGATTAATTAGATAATTGGATAAATACATCATGGAAGTGCCTTCTATATAAAGGCAATCAAGATGACTAGGAGTCATACAAAGAGATAAGCATACCAACTAAGCACATGTCCACCAAGAGTGGATTATCCTCCATTGTGCATGAATATATGTGCAATAATGAGAGGATAAGAATGTAAAGGTGTATCTCATAAAGAGATGTAGTAGACAACATGTGCTCAATTGGAGTGCAAACTATTGTGTTGTCTATATGACAACTCATATGAATATGCAAACTCCTAGGTGTTTACATGAAAAATAATATGAAAATACATTAGCCTAAGTAAAATTAAGTGTAAATAGTAAATACTTATTTACACCAACACATTTAAAGAATCTACTATAAGCATTGATTTGTTTAGATGGCCCTCTTCCACAGGTATGCTTCTAAACATAAGAAGAGGAACACTATAGCCAAGTTGTTGGATGCTAATAATAGAGAGATAATAGGGGAAGTTGATTTGGGGAATTGGGAAATCTACTACTTTTAGGACATTTACAATCAGCCTGTTTAACCTTCGAACCTGAATTTAAGAGATGTTTTTTTAATAATTATTGACCTAGTGATGGATGAAGGTATGAAAAAAGACCTAGTCATGAAAGCCAGTGTTGAGGAGGTTAAAAGAAATGTTTCATCCACGGGGAATTCAAGGCACAAGAGCCTAATGGCTTCCCCCTAGCCTTTTTCCAAGATTTTTGGAAAATCATCAAATATGACCTACTTCATGCTGCAAAAGATTTTATAAGGAAAGGGAGAATTGTAAGGGATCTTAATCAAACATGCATTTTCCTTGTTCCCTAAAATGGTGAACCAAATAGGATGGAGGACTTCAGGCCCTTCAGTCTATGTAACACTATGTATAAGATTCTTCCCAAATTTCTAGTTAATAATATTAAGCCACTTTTAGATATGTTCATTATCCCTTCCCATAATGGATTTGTCATAGGTCATCAAATCTTGGATGTAGTTATAAAATCTAAGGAGGTCCTACATTATATGGAGAAGAGTAGGAACCTGGGTATGGTGATGAAGTTAGATATCTTGAAAGCCTATGACAAGTTTAGAAGTAAATTTATGTTTCATATACTAGCCAGACTTGGATTTGGAGAAAAATTATCCTACTTATAAGAGAGATGGTTAAATCAATCCAATTTGTTGTTCTTCTCAATGGTATGCCATGGATTATTTTTAATACTAATAGGGGTCTAGAAGAAAAGGTGAACCCCTTTCCCCCTACTTGTATTGTGGCTGAAGTTCGTGGATGGAATTTTATGTCCTTGGCTAAGCAAGGAAGAATCAAAGGCATTAAACCCACCTCAACTCTCCCACCTAAGGTCCTACAACAAATTTTTGGTGATAGTTTCATTTATGTCTTATCCTCCTTGAGAGAGGCTAGGTGTTGGAAGGAGATTCTAGATCATAAGCTTAGGCCTCTAGTCAGCATTTAAATTATAAAAGAGAAAATTGTACTTCTTCAATACTGAGAGAGATCTTTAAGAACATCTAACTAGAGAACTCAATTGTTAGATAGCTACTCTCCCAAATACTTACCTTGGTTTGTCTCTCATTGTTAAGGAAGTTATTCCTCTCTTTGGGGACTATGTTGTGGAATGCATGTAGAGAAAACTTGCAAGTTGGAAAGGGAAAGTTCTCAACAATACGGGTAAGCTACAGTTTCTTTTGGCCTCCCTCCAAGGTATACCTATTAATTTTGTGTCACTATTTAAAATGTCTAGTAGACTTAGAGATACTATTAAGAAAATCTAGTGAAATTCCTTGTGGTTGGGAACTAAAGAAAAATCTAGGATAGCCTTGTTCCCTGGGACAAAGTTTGCAAACCCAAAGCCTAGGGAGGGTTAAGCTTGACAAAATTGGAGACCTTAATAGAGCCCTCATGGATAAGGTTGGTTGGATATTTCTTCAAGATTCTTCTAGATGGTGTAGAATTATGAAGGCCAAATACCTTGGAGGATCTCCTTTTTAGTATAAGTTGTGTACTAATGACCTCCTAGTAGGTTCCAGAATCTAGACTAATAATGTCAATAGTCGAAGTCTATTCAATAAGGGAGTGAGATGGGTGATTGGGGATTGAAACAACATCATATTTTAGGGAGATAAGTTGGTGAGAGACAATCCTCTAAATCAAAACCCCTATAGTGTAGCAAGAAATATTTATATAAAATAGCTTGGTGAGAGATTAAGTAGCTATGTAGATAACAATGCTAAGTGGCCCAAACTTACCTATGGAAGGAAAAACTAGAATCTTATTTGAGTCATGAAGGAGCTATAAGGCATTATGGAAGATACCTGGATTCCTACTTTTTTGACTAAGGATACCATAATTTGGGATTTGAATGCTTTTAGGAAATCCAGTTTCAAGTTAGCCTATAAAGTTGTTATTGGTTAAGAGGACAATGTGGACTACTGGAAACATGATTGGAACCTAAGTATCCCACCAAAGATTAACTTCTTCTAGTGGGTTTTTCTACATGGGAGCATTCTCACAGTTGAAAATCTAAAGAAAAGAGGATTTCAATTTGTGAACCAATGCAATTTGTGCAATAATGAAGAGGAATCTATTCCTAGCCTTCTAATACATTGTCCCTACGCAAATGTTGTGTGAATGGGTATTTTCAACAACTTTGGGCTTCAATGGGTCTTTAATGGTGACCTCCAACATTTTATCTTTAATTTGGAGGCACTATATGCTCACCCTCTAATTAAATATTTCTTGAAGGTTATTCCTCGTATATGTGTTAGCATTTATGGAAGGGCAGAACAACCGCATCTTTAGAGACAAATCATCCCCCCCCCCCGGTGATCACTCTGCAAATCATGACAAACCAACTCAAGGAATGTGTTCCTATCTAGAGATGGTGAACCCCCCTCCCCTACCCCCTTCCAATAGTGATCATAGTTTGGATGAAAATGGGGCCTTCTAGATGTTATTTCTACATATGACAATTCCAAAATTATTGCTTGACAGAAGTTCAAATGGATGCCTCCCCCCACTCCCTAGCTTAAACTCAATGTTATTGGTTTGGCATGGAGAATCTTTTCTACTATTAGAGGTATAATTTGAGACAACAATGGTAGACTTGTGTTGGCTTATGCTAGTAATTGTACTAGATAAAATACTAGCAATGTTGCAGAGGCAATGGGGCTATTTTGTGGAGTTCTCAATGGTGATTCCCCTTTTGATAGTTGAGGGTGACTCACAACTAATAATTGAGGTGGTTAGAAGACAAAGTAAAATAAATTGGAAACTCACCCAAATTATCAACAATGTCTGGGTCATTATTTTAAGATTTTAGGAAGTGACTATTCAACACATCTATTGTGAAGGCAACCAGGTGGTAGATGCACTAGCATCTTTGGGACAATAGACAGTTGGGTTGAGGAACTAGTTCAATGTTAACAAGCTGCTAGCTTATATATAGTCTCTTGTGGAAAATGATTTAAATTAAAGCCTCATGACTTTGTTATATCAATATTATAAACAGGACCCTTTTATGAGTCATTATTTTCATGACCACCTTTTGGGTGGGCGAGTGCTATTTTTCAAATGACTTGGAAAAGGGTAAAATTATCATGATTAGGCTTCGAAGTTGTCACCTTTTTTCATATTCTGAAAGATGGGATGACATTTTGGCTAAGATATGGAGAGATTATGTTAGAGCTAAAAGGATGAACCTTATAAATAATGATGGTGCATGTATCCGTGGCGGTAGCATTTGCAGCTGGCATTCGAATTCAAGTATTTATGGAATTTATTCTTCTTGGTGGAGTGTGCCTTGGGATTGTGTAAAATGAAATGGTTATCAAGGAATTACTCATGTTATCTTTGGTTGTTTAAACTTCTTCGGCACCAAAAAAAATTGCACTAATTCTTTTATTTCATTTTTAGTCTTTTGCTAGTAAAGGTGGGGCTATGTCAAATTCATCCAAAGGGTTGATGTAGATCTAGGTGGGAATAAAGATATGGGTGGTAATCGTGTCCACAATGACTCGAATAAAATATAAGATTATAATGAAGCAACCTGGATTTACCTGAGAGAGGGTGTCCTAGTTCCCTACATGTAATGTATCAAGGGATATGATTAATTTGTATCCATGCAGTTTGTCAATTCCTAGAATAATAGACGGGTGATTATCAATGGGATCTCTTTTGAAATTAATGAAGAGGTCATTTCTAAGGGAGGTGGGCTCTGCTTGGATGGCAAAAATGGAGGAAGCAAATGAGGGTTTCTAACAAACCCAACCTTAACCAATTTTTTTGTACCAACAAAAGTTTGAGCCGTGATTATGTGAGTTTAGTGAGAGTGTCTTTTTCAGATCCCTAGAAAGAGGTATGTTATGCCACCATATGTTATATCACTCTAGAATGTAGATTTTAGACTTTCCACTACTACCACTTCCCTATTTTGAATGACTTTAGAAATTAGGACCTCATTTCCTTCCCTTACCTTATTTTGCACTCCAGGGAGGAAAATATCCTTAAAGTTAGCAAGAAGATGAAGGAAGGAAAGTCCTATACCATCCTTTATTAGGATTTTGTGTGCAGATTGTATAATTTCCATAAAGCTCTTTGTCCCCCCAGCCTATTGATGTCCAAGTCATGTTTCCTAGCCCTGTTATTTCCACTTTGACTTCCCAAGGTTCTGTAGAGATTGTCTCCACAGTTGAAACTAAATGCCCTAAGTCCACCATGTCCCATTTAATCAAGTAGATCAAAATGGAGAGGGACATCTAGATTGTGGAATCAATTTTTGAAATGGAGATTAGGAGGAGGTCTCTTAGAACTAAGAAGAATCTTGCATTTGATAATTCCAAGGCTAAACAAGATTGTCATGTAAGCTCAGATTCGGCAGGTAGTGGCAAGACTAGGCCTCCTCAGAAAAGGCAGAAAAGGAAGGTTGAGAGGAAAAAATTTATCGAAGATGAGGAGGGTGACACAATCAATGAGGAACAACAGATGATGGGAGAGAGCTCTATGAACAATCAATTGAGCACCATGTCATTCCATGTTTTGAATACCCTCAAGAATGAGGTTGATACCCCTATGAAGACCAATGTTGAGGAGGACAAGGATGTTATCACCTCCCCTACTCGCCAACATGATATGGGCTAGTTGAAGATGGGTATTGAGCCCCAAGTGGCCCCCAATGGTGACTCTTAGAGCCAAAAGGGGATCTCACTACCTTGGAGAAGATTATCAAGAAAATCTATGAGAGACATGATATTTTGTAATAGAGGTTCAATGAGGTTACCAGATTTTTAGTTATTAAAGTTATGCACATAGCGGCTTCTACCCTTCACCTACTTCATGTTGAGAAGGAAGGACTTGCTGCTACGACGGGGGTGGATGCTACTAGTTCACTGTACAGATTTCTAGCAAATGACTGGCTCCAAGTGTTGTTGGACAAACCGAAGGAGAAGGGGAAGGAAAAAAAGAGCTAGCTCTCTATTTTTTAGTTTCTATTTTTATGTTTTTAGTTTATGCACTCGACCCAGGAGGGCTATGTTTATGATGCTTTGGATGTTACATCTGTACTAGGACTTTGTATATATTTATTATTATGGCTACTGTTAGTATTAGGCATAGATTATGGGATACTCTGGTTTGGGGTTTTTTTATATTAAGAAAGGGGGTAGGTTACAAATGTGTTGATTCTGACTTTCAACTATTTTACAGCATTTTGTTCTTTGGGTCAACCCCCATTTTTGGCTGCTTTTTAATATCAAAAACTTCATCCAAATTTTCACAAACTCTCAATTATTACCAATAGATATTTTTATCCAATATATCAAATTATTCTCTAGTTTAACTAGAAATTTTTATAATGTTGGGTATTTTAATTTGTTAGCACTATAGAATGACTATTTTCATTAATAATCACAAAATAAATGTGAGCCAAAACTTCATTTCTTTTTCAATGTGTATTAATCTCTTATATATTCATTTATTTAAAGTGCTAGAAAAATGAACTTACAAATATAATTGCATTCTATATTATATTGTTGATTGAAAAATAGAAATATATATATATATATATATATATATATATATATATTATTAATTAAAAATATAAAAAAATTCAATGTGCAAAAGGTTCACTAGAAATCAAATCTATTTGTAATACTTTCAATAAAACATACAAAATTATACTCTAGATGACTTTATCTTTTAATTCTCAAAACTCTTCACGAAAAATAATCATATAAATTTAATTTATACTTCCATTACCAACAAATCAAAATTTATTTAAGAGCCCCTCTTTAAGAAATCTATATTTCAAAGATCTCCAATCTAGTCATTCCTTAAACAAGCATATTGATTGGATGTGGTAATAAATTTTTAATTTTTAAAGGTAGTGGGTTCTACGATCTACATCGCCCACCATGTGAAATGATAATGAAAACATAAAATAAATGGTGAAACGGACACCACCATACAGCTGCTTTGTGATTATTGACAAATACTTTATATATAAATGTTATATTATTTATTTATTTTTTGTGTGGCCTATAACCGTCAACGTACCATTCTACTCAAATTAGGGACTTTTCTTGACAAATCATACCTTCTCTTAGTTGTATTCTTATGGAGTATAGACCAAAATAGCTAAACATGCTTGCAAATTACGTTATTTTTGGATTAAATTTTGAAGTGTCAAATTTCATTTAAAACACTTCCCTTTTCCTTCAATAAGACTTTGGACCATACCACACTCACAAGGAAAGTAAGAGCAAAATCTTTGAGTACTGGTTAGGATAGAAAAATGTAGAATATAACATATTATAAAACAATCATGCAATTTCTTGGTAGAGTTTCTAAAGTGGAATTTATGGAGTACGGAGATTTTAAATATTAGATATGTTGAAAGTTAAATGTATTCAAGTAAGTATTATTTAGATCGGAAAAATGTAGAATATAACATATTATAAAACAATTATACAATTTCTTGGTAGAGTTTCTAAAGTGAAATGTATGGAGTGTGGAAATTTTAAATATTAGATATGTTGAAAGTTAAATGTATTCAAAATAAAATAGAAGAAAAGTCAAATGTATAATTGTAAATAAATTTTAAATATTAGATATGTTAAAAGTTAAATGTATTCAAAATAAAATAGAAGAAAAGTCAAATATATAATTGTAAATAAATTTTAATTTTAATTTTATTTGATTTGTTTGTTAAAGAGAAAGTGGTCTATTTATTGGATTCTTGCAAGTTGTAATGATATGTGACTTATATTTAAATAAAATATTGAATAAGATATAAATTTCAAGTCAACTAATCAATTATTCTTTAATATTAATTTAAATAAATATAAAATATCATTGACTATTTTACTATTGATCTATTTAATATTTTAATACATTTTTAAGAATTAATTATTTGCCTATGTTAAAAGATCTATATATAATTATAATTATAATCCTTCAAAGCTAGTTTTAGAGACGTAGTTGAAGAAGTAAGGTGAAGTTTTCCTAGCTCCCATCTCATATAGATAAAGGATAGTAAATATCTAGACGACGACTTTGTTAAGCCTTCATTCATAGATCTTACCAAATATTGACTCATTCCTTAGCATGATGGTAGCACAAGAAGTCTCTAGTACCACAAGGTTAGAAAACATAGATGATGAGGGCAAGTTGGATTCCACTAGATTTAGCCCTATATAGATAAGGGGTGAAAGGGGTGAGAAATAGATACAGATGTCCATGTTAAGACTTTGCTTTTTAGATTCGTAGATGTCATCATCTATTGACTCCTTCCTTTTCGCGTGTGGACTAAACCTTTTAATATGAGTGATGATGTTAGCGCAACACACCCTCTAATACTAATATGTATTAGGAAAGATTAGACCTCATAACTTTTCAATATGAATGATGATATTGTATTGAAAAAAATTGAACCCCATAACCTTATGCCTACCACACAAAAAAATCCTCTCCCAAAACACCCTTAATTCTGACACATTTAAAACAGAAATAAAAAAATGCAAAAGATACAAAGTTTACCAAGTCCATGATTGTGATGGTTGCTACTTCCACGAAGAAGTGAGGACACAAAGACAGAGACAAAGCAAGACGTTCTCTCCACCGAATGAAAGCTCGAAGAAACTTCTTCTGATTTGATTCCAAGACTATTCTCCTTCCGAGTGAGTGTGGAATCATTTCTGAGCTCCTTCACAGTTCCTTCTCTGACATGGGACGAGAAACTGTTTATATATGAAATGTAATTGAGATTCATGGAAAGAGATAGTTGAGAATGGAGGACATGGAGTTAATGTGCGAGCAACGAGTAGAATTAAGAGTAGAAGATTATGAGCTCAAAAATTTGCCTGGGTTTCGCTTCCACCCAACAGAGGAAGAATTGGTGGGATTCTATCTTCGCCACAAAGTGGAGAAAAAGCTTCTTAAATTCAGTCCAATCCAAGAGCTTGATCTCTATGCTTTTGAACCATGGGACCTCCCTGGTAACAACAAAATAATTCCTCTTAGATTTTTGTGTTTCATATATATCTGTTATGTTGTCTTTGTTTATGCAGTAACTGAGATCTGTGATGATAAAATATAACGTGTTGGTGTGTTGAAAACAGGGTTGGATGTTAATGGAGGAGAAAGAGAGTGGTTCTTCTTTGTTAAACCTCGCGGACACACAGATGGAAGACCCAACAGAATTACTAACGAAGGCTTCTGGAAAGCCACAGGAACAGATAGGCCAGTCTATGTTCATTCTACTTCAACGCCCATTGGGCTTAGGAAAACTCTGGTTTTTTATAGAGGGAGGGCTCTCAGAGGCCATAAGACTGAGTGGATAATGAATGAATACAGACTTCATCCAGTAAGTGCTTTGTTTTTTTTTTTTTTTTTTGGTAATAATCATAATTTAGTTTAAACAATACATTCTAAGTTTTGATTTGTTTATGTGTATAAATTCTAATTCGATTTAAACAGTAAGTTTAAAGCTCGGTTACTTATTTTCATTCGAAGTTGCACAAATAGGTAGGTCTTATTGAAGACACTCATTTAATTAGATGAGCCACCTAAACAAATCAATGCTTACAGTAGATTCTTTAAATGTCAAGCTGATTGAATAATAAATGAGTACAGACTTTGTCCAGTAAGTACGGTCTTATCAGAATTCTTAATATAATTTTAGATGAGGCATCTAAACAAATCAACGCTTAGAATGTGTTGTTCAATCTAGATTTAGAATGTGTTGTTTAAGACTAACCCTTAGTCATACTGAATAAACTCTATTATTTTTCTTACTGCTCAATTCATCTCCACAGTTTGAACTTGTTTATGTAGCTGATGAATGGGTCTTATAAGAATCACTACTATAGTGTTGGATAGGCCATCTAAACAAATTGATACTAAAAGTATGTTGTTTATTGAATCAATTCAACTTACTTATCTTACTGAAATTGACAGGATGAGAGTGAGAAAGGAGACATAAGATTGTGTCGAGTCTACAGGAAGGCAAATTCTCTCAAGTCATATGACCGTCGTCCCTTGGTCCAACATTTTGATAAGAAAGATGAGAGTAGTATTAGCAATTTGAATCATGATGTTCAGAGATCAAGCAATGCTCCTGCAAAGGGGCAATTTCAAGCCTCTTTAGGGCATTCATTTCTAGAGTATGAGGATGGGAAGAGCACGGTCAAAAGTGCATGGAAACCAAAACTGCAATATGAAGTGTATGAGACTGAAATTGAGGATTTAACCAACCTCAACGCCCTTGAATCATGGTGGTGTTCGGATGCTAGCAAGTCAAATTCTTTGGACACCATTTGTACAAATGTAGTGGCGGCTAACTCAACAAACATGTAAATGTTTGCAACCCCTCAGTTCCTCTTTTTGGGAGCTTAGATTCTGTGATTTGAACTATAAACCTGCAACTTGTAAACTGCAGTTTTTACTATTATTTTGATGTGGGCATCAGTAGTTTTCACTACCTATCATTTTGTTTTCACTGCTCACCTTAACCTCTTTCATTGCTATCACTTGAGGTATAATCTACTCCACAAACCTTATGAGATGTAAATATAGGACGTGGCTTAAGTTCCAGCAAAACATATTGTTGACCAAAATTTTAAAAATGAAAAATCGTCATGGATTTTCTTGAAATTTTCATCATTTGATCTTTATGATCTGTATAGTTTGTACTCGAAACTATATAGTTTGTAGTCGAAAACAGCAAAAAAAAAAATTTAAATCATTGTGTTATCATGAATGTGGAAAAAAAAAAAATTGACTTTTTTTTGTCTTTAGTGTGTTTTGTTGGAGATTAGTCATGGCCCTAAAAATAAGGACTGACAACAATGTTTTTAATTATGTGAGGATTAAATAGACAATTACTGATATATAAAATTGATGGTTTGGTAAAGAGTTAATAGAGTATTAGGACATGTAAGAATGTTCTTACAATTCTAGTCATTGTTGTTAATAAAAATGGTTTGAGATTTAGAAGGGTATTGTTTTCTATATTTAGATAGGAAGATTCAAGTTATGATAATTTGAATAATTGTTCATATTCTTCATATATTTTGTAAAAAGATTAATACTGTGTATTAAAATTAAATGTTTCATTTTTCACGAGTAATAGAAGACTATTTTTTAGGCCATCTATTCATTAGTAGATTTTAATTGATGAGGAAAAATATGAAATTATGACAACAAAAGTTATTCAATGTGTATGTGAAATTATTAACAAAAGATTTAAGTGGAGAAGTTGTTTTAAGTAAAAGTCTCACCACAAAATAAGAATTAGCATTAATTTGTTAGAATTAATAATCTTTCTTTGGTTGTATTTATTTATTTATTGGGATAAACCAAGGTATCCCTTATGTATTATTTATTTGTCCTCTAGTTCACATGTAAAGGACATGTCATTCTTGTCCTATTGTCCACTTGTGAGGACAACTCTTTTTTGTATTTCCTTTAATAAGGAAAATAGATATTCCTCCTTAAGAGGAACTTGACACTTTGCACACACCTTTTATGAATGTGGCATTCATAGAAATGGGAGTTATACATGCAAAAACATGCAACTCCTTTCTCATCTCTTTAAAAGAGGTGCTTCTCTCTCTCATTTTCATCTAGACTCCATTATTCACATCAAATTTTTGATGCTATTGTAAATGAGCTATTTTGTTGCATTTTTTCTCTCTCTTTTTCTCATTCTTAGGCTTTTGCCTCATTCATAATACTCACAAGGGGTTTTCTTTGCTTTCCCCTTATCAAATCTTTGTCTCTTGTGTTGCTTATCTTTGGTATTGCTCCATTGATCTTGTATCATTTGTATGGTAAAATTCTTCTTGCTCTCTTGGATTAAATCTATTATTTCATACTATTTCATTTCATTATATTTTATCATTTCAATCACTTTTTCTAACATGGTATCAGAGCTTTCTAATCCTTGTTTTGAGCTTTTGTGAAGGTTACCATATTGGAGAACTTTGTTGAGAGGAGAAGTAAAGAAAAAAAAAATTCATTTCTATTTTTTTTGCAGGTTTTTTATTCAAGCTTCAAGTTTTTTTTAACCCTCTTTGGAAGGTTTACCGCCAAAGAGTTCTTCATTTTTTTATTTTTTCTAACCTCCTTTGGAAGGCTTGCCGCCAAAGGATTCTTTATTTTTAATTTTTTTTATTGTATCTAACCCTATTTCTGTTGCAGGTTTTTTAAGTTTTTTGAAATTCAAGTTTTTTTTTTTGTTTTTGTTTTAGAAAGGAAAGTACAGCAGTTTGTATTTTTTATGATATCTCTCAATCCGTGATCTGGGTTTGGTTGAAATTTTAACAGCATTTAAAAAACATAAAAATGAAAAAACTCTTTAAATTTCATTTGTATCAGAATAGTATTGCAAAATTTATTGTACTATATGTGTAGTATTATTTGATTTTCAAGTTTTAAGACAGCAGTTCGTGTTTTTATGATATCTCTTAATCCGTGATCTGAGTTTGGTTGAAATTTGAACAGCATTTAAAAGACATAAAAATGAAAAAAACCCTTTAAATTTTATTGAAAATAGAGTAAAATAAAAAAATTCATCGCTCTCTGTGTGTAACACATTTTTCCAGTTTTTCAAATTTTTATTTTTCCTGTTTCTTCAATCTGACCAGTGGTTTTGCAGGGAACATTTTAATTTTTAATTTTGACTCTCTAAATCTCTTAATAATTATTTAACATTGTTGTGGCTAATAAGTCTCACTTTTTTATTTCAAATCTATTATTTAAATTTTAAACGTAATTTTTAAATCATGTCGACTTTAATTCCAGAAATCAAGTTAAATAACTCAAACTATCATGCTTGGAAAACTCATCTTTCATTTATATTTTGTTTTAAGCATATTTTAGATGTTGCTACTGACCCTTCTGTAGTTCTTGGTGCCTCAGCTACACAAGATGAACAAAATGCATGGAATACTAAAAATGAAGAAGCCCTTGGCCTCATTGGTATATCTCTTAGCCCAGATTTATATGTTCTAATTTTTCATTGCACTAATGCCCATGAAGCTTGGGATATTTTAAAGCAAACGTATGACAGGCCATCTGAATCACGCAAGATTCAATTGCAAGACAATTTGGAAGACTTAAGGTATATTGATTTCAAATCCATGGATGAATTTTTACTTAAATTTGATTATATTAAAAGTCAACTAATTGGATTAGGTGTTACTCTCACTTATATTAGATTAATTACAATTATTTTAAAAAAATGTCTTCCTAGACAATTTCAACAATTTATTACTAATGTTCATTCTCAACTTGCTATTCCTACTTTGTCTACTCAATTAACTTATAGTATTTTTCAAAATTTGTTACGTCAAGAAGAAGCTAAGTTGTTACAATTTGGTACTCTTAGATCTAATGAACATGCTTTTGTGTCTAAAAGTCAAAATCAGAATTTTAAATTTTTTAATAATGATTCTCCCAATACTTATAATAATAATAATCACAATAATCATCCAAACACTCATCGTAATAATACTCATCAATCTAATAAAAAACTCCACCGTACTTATTGTGGGAAAGATGGTCATGTAACTAATAATTGTTTTAAAAAATAAAAAGATAAGCAACCTATCAATAACAATAATCAAAACTCTCATCCATCTCGTCATGCTTTTACTGTTAGTTACAATGTTCCTAAAAATTCAGAATGGATTATTGATACTGGTGCATCTCAACATGTTACTTTTCATAAAGAAGTGTTTGATTATTTAAAACCCGATCCTTCTAATATTTCAATTCAATTAGCTGATAATCATAGTTGCAAAGTTGAAGGATTTGGTAATGTTAGTATTCCAAATGAAAAATTACATGATGTCCTTTATGTTCCTGAATTGAAATACAAACTTTTTTTTGTTATAAAATTATGTCAAAATTACAAAGTTGAGTTTCATAGGGACATGTGCTCTGTTATTGATCCTAACACTAATGAAGTTGTTGCTAATGCTAAGTTAGGCCATGATAACTTATTTAAATTTCCTGGGTTCACCTCTTCTAGACACTCTTTGCACAAAGATATTACTTTTAATATGGAGCATGAAAGGCTTGCTCATTTGAAAAATGAGCATATCTCATCTAATACGGTTGAAAATTTACCTCTTATTGCTTCATCTAAGATGGCATGTACAAAGTGCATGAGTGAAAACATGCAAAATACCAAAGGTTATCAAGTTTATAATCCTATTACTAACAAAGTGCACATAGCACGAAATGTTTGTCTTGCAGGAAATAGTGTGCATGATTCTTCTAATGCTCAAAATGAACAAGTTCATAGAAGCAGAATTGTGTTAGTGGAGGACCAACCTCCTTCTCTAAACCCTACTCCTCATATATCTACCTTTATTCCTCCTATTCTTTCTTACAATGGTAATGGTAATGATGCATTTATAGATCATGGTAATAATGCTAATATTGATAATGGTAATAATGCTAATGTTGAAACAAATGATGCATTCATACATCATGACTCTTCCTCTAGTGATAAATTTGTTAAGAGAAAAAATAAATGGTTTCAAAAAGTACTTAGTAAAAGAGATCAATTTTTAGAATGGGTGGACTTCAACCTAGGAGGATTAATTACTGCAACTATTGTTTGATGTTAATAATTCTCTTTCATCATCTTTGACATTTCTCTTTAGTATGTTGCCTAGAAATTATGTTCTATATATGATCTTAATTCTATTTGCATGATTTCATACTATGATAGTTTAGGTATATTTATTCATGTGTATATGTGGGGGCCCACATATATATCCTGATAAATATATAAATTATTGTGTCTCTTGTGACTTATCAAATATGAGTGCATTCTTTATTTCACATAAGTAAATTTATTTTATTTATTTTTCTTATTCGTTGAGATTATGAGTTATTATACACTATTGCCTTCAACATTTATTTTGTTCTACTGATTGGCACATAAGTGCAGTTTATGCTTTTTTAGTATCATTCTATTGCTATATTGGCACTTTATGGTTAATACCATTTATTATTGGAGTTTCCCTCCAATTTTAGTTAATTTGACCCATCTTGAAGGCATTTTACTCTTATTTGAAGGTAATCAATTGTTAATACTAATAATCCTCCCCTTTGATATCTTTGAAAATATGTCATATAATGTTATGTATACTTCTTTGCTTAAATTATGAGTCATACAGGTTATGGATTGATCACCCATTAACTTGCAGTAAAATGACTTATTAGTGGACTATCTATATCCACGTGATTGAAGCATTGTTGATATTGGATTCATTAGCTAGCCTTTTCTATGATCTTTTCTTGAAAGTTTTGATAACATATTTGTTTTTTGCAGGATATGATTTATCTTGATTTCTTTGCGGTACCAAGTTACACTTATATTTACTCTATGAAAATTTACTTATACATAAAAGTTTCTAACTTGAATATAAGATGAAATTATCCTTGTGGATAGTTGCCTTTGTTTCTCTGTTTCAGGTAATCCATCAGGACACATACAAGATATCATTATTTGTTGTACAGATCCTATGCCACATGAATCCACTTGAAGATGTAACACACTTGAAGAATTATCAACTTCTCTTGGCTCTCCAATGATGTACCCATGATAATAAGAGACCTCTTGCACAATGAAGATATTTCAAAAAATCAAATTACAATTTGATTTTGACAACATCACTCCAAGTAAAGATTAAAGGGGGGTGTTAGAATTAATAATCTTTCCTTGGTTGTATTTATTTATTTATTGGGATAAACCAAGGTATCCCTTATGTATTATTTATTTGTCCTCTAGTCCACATGTAAAGGACATGTCATTCTTGTCTTATTGTCCACTTGTGAGGACAACTCTTTTTTGTATTTCCTTTAATAAGGAAAATAGATATTCCTCCTTAAGAGGAACTTGACACTTTGCACACACCTTTTATGAATGTGGCATTCATAGAAATGGGAGTTACACATGCAAAGACATGCAACTCCTTTCTCATCTCTTTAAAAGAGGTGCTTCTCTCTCTCATTTTCATCTAGACTCCATATTCACATCAAATTTTTTATGTTATTGTAAATGAGCTATTTTGCTGCATTTCTTCTCTCTCTCTTTCTCATTCTTAGGCTTTTGCCTCATTCATAATACTCACAAGGGGTTTTCTTTGTTTTCCTCTTATCAAATCCTTGTCTCTTGTGTTGCTTATCTTTGGTATTGCTCCATTGATCTTGTATCATTTGTATGGTAAAATTCTTCTTGCTCTCTTGGATTAAATCTATTATTTCATGCTATTTCATTTTATTATATTTTATCATTTCAATCACTTTTTCTAACATAATTTCTAATGAGCATGATATAATATTTTCACACTTTATACACTTCGATAGAATTCTAATAAGACCTATGTACTTGCAAAATACAAATTCTAACTCCTATCTCACACCTCTAATGTATAAATGAAGAGATGGAAAGCCATAAATGATTTAATAAAACTATAGATACCGAAAACATTTTATAATACATAAACAACACACTCATCTTGGATAATATCGTTTAGAATAGTAAATATTATCAATGGCTTGAAATAAACTTCATACAGTCTCAATTAATAAATCCTCAAATAGAAAATACAATTATAAAGGAATATTTGACTCGTAATTCTCAAAATATTAGCACTCCACATTGGAGTCTACTAACTCAAGATCATGTGAGTTATGACAAGAATCTTCATGTCAGGTCCTCTAGCATTCAAAATTGGGAATATATAACTATCCTTGTAGTGCTCCATCTCATTAATGAACATATACATATTGGGGAAATTGTTGTAAAGGGAGACATCTCCCAATATATTATATGGTTAGATTACTTCTAATGAAAATTCTATGATTTTATGGAGATCTGAAAATTACTATTATGATAGGAAGAAACATGGAGATATTCTTCTTCGTTATACCAAAAACTACATATTTAATAAGCGTGTCTTAGATGACAATCAAACATCAAAAAATAGGCAATATTTCACCATAAGATAGAAACAATAAGAAAGTGATAAGATCCACTAGTTCATATGCACAAAAGATAAGAATAAAATCCTTTTTTTAATTAAAAAGACAAACAAATTAATTTGATACTTATCTCTTCATCAAGGAAATACAACGCAATGTTATAGTTCATATGCACAAAAGATAAGAATAAAATCCTTTATTTTTAATAATAATAAAAAAACGAATTTGATACTTATCCCTTAATCAAGGAAATACAATGCAATATTATGTGCAAATGATGATGATGCACATGTTAGGTCATTGAGCATACTACCTAGAAGGACGGGTGGAGGAAAAGAGATAGATAAGTGTGATTAATATTGATTTTCACTCTAATATAGGGAATAAACTAATTTTGGTTGAAGAATCATAATAGGACATCTTCTTAGGAAAACATTGCTACGTAATTTTTTTAGCCTCTCAATAAGGTTAATGATTTTTAAGCCTAGGTAGAAAATCATAAAAGAAATGATAAAAAATAAATGAAAAAATATAATTTAGCTTAATTATACATAAGGATATATAAAATAATTGGCTCAACTTATGAGTGGTGGAGGGTAACCTAGACTTAGGCCCTTATATGTAATTAAACTAAATTAAATTTGTGTGTTTTTTTAAATAAGGAATCATAAATCAATCATAGAAAATTTATGAAGAGAAACCCTCTCTAAAAAACCTCCATCAAGAAGAGAGATATATACTTGTATTATCTTCATGAATGTATGGAGTATAAGTAGTGCAAATTTGCTACACTAATCTTGAGGAGAGATACAAAGATTTTTATAACAACTATAAAAACTTAATCAAAATAACATAAAATAACATGCACACCACAACACAGTTATTTACTTAGGGAAACCACACTCTAGAAAGAAAAAAAAACCAAACTCCAAAGTCATGAATATTATTCAAAAATAAATAAGAGGTTGCAATATACTTGCAAAGGTAAATTCTCTCAGAAGTATCACCAACCAAAGATATAGAGGTAAGTGAATAGTTATATCGTATACCTAACATAAAGGAGATAAAATACAAGAAACAGTCAAATAGTATTACAAAACCATCATCTAAAAACCACTTATAAAACAATTTCCCAAAAATAGAAACTTCAATATCTTCCAAGCTAGACATAATTTGACAATGAAAACTTATCAAAATCCTTATCTATCCCAACCAAACATTGAGAGAAAGAATAGGAAAAATTTTTGCTCAAAGGAAAACTTATTATAAAAAATAATTGCATGTAAATGCAAGGTTGAGCTACATTTTTCTAATGATGAAATTGAGATGACATACAATTCTTCCTTCTTATGTTCAACCTTAAATCCAATAACACTTATATACAAGAGTGAACTCTCATAATGTCTCAATCTCAATCTCTTAATGTATAGACTTCAATGGGGCCCAAAATACCATTATTGAACACTACCATTGGGCAAAAAAAGTTTCCAAAATACCATGTGTACCGTCTTAAATTGAACACACTCCAATTTAATGAAGGTTTAGTACCCATTTAATGTGAGATCATCAATCTTTTTGCACCTCTCCTTCTTTCTTCCCTTTTCTATCCTTTCTCTAAAATGGAATTGGGGTAAAACTAATAGTTCCTCTTTAAAGCTCTTATTTCCATTGTGTTAAGCTCAAGGTAGGATCAATCCTCCTAGGTCCTCCCTTTCCTTCATCTATCCACTTGGAATCTTCTCTTCGCACTGTAACAACTCTATCTTGGATTCTATGTACCTAATTCTGGAGATCTGGGACCTATTTTGGGATCTTGAAGGGATCCTAAAGGTTCCAATACATGGTTGTTAGAGGTGTAGTGCATCACTAATGAGCTAATCAAGGTTGCAATGCACCCCTAATTAGGACCTATTTTGGGTCTCCATATGGGTCGAAGGGGGTTGTAAGATCCTAGGGACATATGGTAATCAATCATATGGGTCAAATGGGGTCATAGGCTAAACTACAACCCCCTTTGACCCATTTCATCATGATATGTGTCCCTATGGGTCCTAGGACACCTAGGGACATATGGTAATCGATCATATGGGTCAAAGGAGGTTGTAGGCTAACCTACAATCCCCTTTAACCCATTGCAACATGAAATGTGTCCCTAGGGGAAATAGGACCCCTAGGGACTTATGGTAATTGATCCAATGGGTCGAATAGGGTTGTAGGCTAATCTACAACCCCCTTCAACTCATTGCATCATGCCATGGACCCCTAGGGACATATGGTAATCGATCATATGGGTCAAAGGGGGTAGTAGGCTAACCTACGACCCCCTTCACCCCATTGCATCGTGACATGTATCTCTAGGGGTCCTATGGTAATTGATCATATGGGTCGAAGGGGGTAGTAGACTAACATATGACTCCCTTTGACCTATTTCATCCCCGCATGTGTCCCTAAGGATCTTAGGAACCCTAGGGACATATGGTAATTGATCATATGGATCGAAGGGGTTCGTAAGCGTTAACCTATGACCCCCTTCAACCTATTTCATCGTGACATGTCTCCCTAGGGGTCCTAGGACGCCTAGGGACATAATGGGTCGAATGGGGTCGTAGGCTAACCTAAAACCCCCTTCAACCCATTTCATCGTGACAGGACCCCTAGGGACATATGGTAATTGATGTAATGGGACAAATGGGGTCATAAGCTAACATACAACTTATTTCGACCCAATGCAATGCGACTCTCCTAGGACCCCTAGGGACATATGGTAATTGATGCAATGTGTCGAATGGGATCATAGGCACCTGTGACCCGTTTCGACCCATTGAATCATGGCATGTGTCCCTAGGTGTCCTAGGACCCCTAGGGCCTAAGAATATATGGTAATTGATGCAATGGGTCAAATGACGTCGTAGGCTAATCTATGACCCGCTTCAACCCATTGCATCATGACAATTACAGGACATAATAACTTGGCCAAAATAACCCAGCCATAATAACCCAAGGACAAAATAATCCAGGGTCATAGTAACCCAATCCAAAATAACCCATGGACAAAATAACCCCATAAGATTATACAGAAAGGAAAATAAAATTTATAAATTACAAGTATATTTCTAAGAAAAAAAATTATTCAAATTTTCAATTAAAGTGTCAAATTACGAGCAATGCCTCTTATATAATCTAAAATATTATTATCATCATAACCATAAATTAGCCTTTTTAGTCTTTCTTTGAGTTCACGGTATTTTTTCCTGCTTGGTTGTGTAGTGTATCCAGCCATATATTTCTCTATTTTATTCTCTTGGTGACCCTGTTCTTTTTTCACTACTTTGATGAATCTCCAGATTGAGCTATGTGATGATTGAAGCGATTCACCAAATCCTCCATGCCATCCCTCAATAGAATTATTAGTTTTGGGAAGATCATGTTGAATAGCTGAATAGCACTTCCACATTGTGATTGGAAACTTGGGTGACCATCTATTACCTCTTCTAGTTAGTCTTCCAGTCCATGTGTCTTCAAAATAATCAATTATGGGTTGCAAAGTATCCTCATATTATATATAATAAGGATATTGTAGAAGTATTTCAAATGCATTCATTACATATATTTGAGGCACAAAAGCTAATGTAACCAATTTTTTGATCTCAAATGAAAATACTTCATCGACACTGTAATGTGTTTGTAGAGCTACTTCTTGAACTTTCCTCCACAAGCACTAAGAGAAATGGAAAAGACATCCTTGAATAGTGATATTTGGAAAAAAATTAGAAATAGCTCCCTTGAAACCTAATTCAAAATCAATAAGTATAGTTTTTGGGTTTAGATCAGGTTGCAGTTGTTTTAATTTTGCAAGTACTTGTGTATAAGTGGATCTTGTTTTCTTGGTCATAAGAATATAGACGAGTGGAAATATTGCATCATTTTTCAAGCCATGAATTGTGTACAACTACTGAAAAATACTTGGTACTGTTTTAAATGTACCATCACTAAACCAATTTTTAGATTCTTTTAGTAGTTGCAAATTTTGTGTGGTGGTGAATATTAAAAAATGATTCTCATCATTACTATCATGATAAAGAAACTTTTCCCCTCTATCGGTAATTGTATATTCAATTGGTAAGATAAGATCTCTCGATGTTTGAGGATTTGGTTGTGGTGCTTCAAATCTTATTCTTTTCCTTCGAATCATTTTGGATAATGCATTTCTTGATGGTATTGCTCCTACTACTGGTAATGAAATATTAGAACATGTAGTAGAAATGATATTTCTTGTAGAGTCTTGAGTCAAGCATGCCATGTCTTTCATTTCATTCAACTTATGTTTGACAGTGATCATCTCAATTTTTGGAGCATGATTATGTCCTGTACTGTTAATCACATCACCAGGTTCTGTTTGTGTTGTAGTATAGCGCCTACTTGAACATTTATTTGTAAAATATTCTGCACAACGCCAGATCATTTTATTGACACATTCTCAATGAAGCAAATATGTGTAACCATTTAAAATGAGTAATTTCTTTTTTTTTGACTTGTTAAAAATTGAAGAGGCATTGTATATATTAAAAATTATGAAGAATTTCTTGATTCCTTAAAAGTATATTTATTTTTGTATACTTTATAGAAACCCATAGAAAAATTTAATATAATGTTTAAAAAATTATATTAAAAAATATTTTTTTATAAATTTTGATTTCTCTTTTTCTTATCACTCTAGACACACTCTTCATTCTTCTCCCCTTCTTCCTTCCTTTACTTCTCTAAGCTCTTGATTTTACCACTTTATATATCCTCTTAATGCCTCTTCATAATGCCTTTTGACTTACATCTTTTCATAATAACTCTTATTTAGCTTATTCCCACGAATTTGTCTTTATTTTTATAATTATTTACCATTTTATTAGTTATTTAAGCATATTAAAGATGTTGTAAGTCTATTTTAGGGGTATATAATGGATATACGGTCTAAAAATGACCTAAATATCCTCTATGGTGGCTCATAATCCCTTTTTAAGCATACTAACTCGATCTAGAACGACTATGGGTTATTTTAACCATGGGTTATTATGACCCTGGGTTATTGTGTCCTTGGGTTATTATGGCAAGGTTATTGTGTCCAGCGTTATTTTGGCCAGGTTATTATGTTTGGCACCCCATCATGACATATATCCCTAGGGGTCCTAGGCCCCCTAAGAACATATGGTAATCAATCATATGGATTGAAGGGGGTCATAAGACCTTAGGTACATATGGTAATCAATCATATGCGTTGAACAAGGTTGTAGGTTAACCCACCAACCCCTTCGACCCATTTCATCATGACATGTGTCCCTATGGGTCCTAGGACCCCTAGGGACATATGGTAATCGATGCAATGGCTCGAATGGGGTCATAGGCTAACCTACAACCCACTTTGACCCATTATATCATGACATGTGTCCTTAGGGGTCCTAGGACCCTTAGGTACATATAGTAATTAATCTATGGGTCGAAGGAGGTCGTAGGTTAACCTATGATCCCCTTTAACCCAATGCATAAGAACACTTGTCCCTAGGGGTAATAGGACCCCTAGGGACTTATGGTAATTTATCCAATGGGTCAAATGGGGTTGTAGGCTAACCTACAACCCCCTGCAACCCATTACATCATGCCATGGACCCCTAGGGACATATGGTAATTGATCATATGGGTCAAAGGGGGTAGTAGGCTAACCTACAACCCCCTTCACCCCATTGCATCGCGACATGTATCCCTAGGGATCCTATGGTAATTGATCATATGGGTCAAAGGGGGTAGCAGGCTAACATATGACTCCCTTTGACCTATTTCATCCCCATATGTGTCCTTAAGGGTTCTAGGACCCCTAGAGACATATGGTAATCAATCATATGGGTCGAAGGGGGTCAACCCATTTCGTCGTGACATGTGTTCCTAGGGGTACTAAGACCCCTAGGGTCATATAGTAATCAATGCAATGGGCCTAATGGCTTCGTAGGCTAACCTTCAACCCATTTCATCATGACATGTATCCCTAGGGGTCCTAGGACCCTTAGGGACATATAGTAATCGATGCAATGGGTTGAATGGGGTCCTAGGCTAACCTACAACCCCCTTCGACCTATTGCATCATGACATGTGTCCTTAGGGGTCCTAAGACCCCTAGGGACATGTGGTAATCAATCATATGGGTCATAGGATAACATAAGACATCTTTCAACCTATTGCATCATGACATTTGTCCCTAGGGGTCCTAAGACCCCTAGGGACATATGGTAATAGATCATATGGGTCAAATGGGGTTGTAGGCTAACCTACGACCCCCTTCAAGCCATTTTATTGTGATATGTGGGCCCCTAGGGACATATAATAATCAATGCAATGGGTTGAATGGGGTCATAGGCTAACCTATGACCCCCTTCAACCCATTGCATCATGACATGTGTCCCTAGGACCCCTAGAAACATATGTTAATTGATCATATGGGTTGAAAAGGGTCATAGGCTAACCTAAAAACCTCTTCAACCCATTGCATCATGCCATGTATCCCCAGGGATCCTAGGACCCCTAGGGACATATGGTAATAGATCATGTGGGTCGGAGGGGTTTGTAAGCTAACCTATGACCCCTTTAGACCCATTTCATCATGACATGTGTCCCTAAGGGTCCTACGGGTACCCCTAGGGACATATAGGACTCCTAAGGACATATGGTAATCAATGAAATGGGTTGAATGGGTCATAGGCTAACCTACGACCCCCTTCAACCTATTGCATCGCAACTTATGTCCCTAGGGGTCCTAGGACCCCTAAGGACATATGGTAATCAATGCAATGGGTCGAATGGGGTCGTAGGCTACTTTGACACATTGCATCATGACATGTGTCCCTAAGGACATATGGTAATCGATGTAATGGGTCGAATGCGGTCATAGGCTAACCTATGACTTCTTTCAACCCATTGTATCACAACGGTCCTAGGACCCCTAGGGATATATGGTAATTAATGTAATGTGTCAAATGGGGTCGTAGGCTAACCTGGGACTCGCTTGAACCCATTGAATTGCGACAGGTTTTCCTAGGGTTCCTAGGACCCCTAGGGCCTAGGGACATATGGTAATCAATGCAATGGGTCAAATGGGGTCGTAGGCTAATGTACAACCCATTGCATCATGACATGTGTCCTAGGGACATACCCCCAGGGACATACGGTAATCGATCATATGGGTCAAAAGGGGTCATAGGCTAACCTATGACCCCCTTTAACCCATTGCATCATGACATGTGTCCCTAAGGGTTCAACCCATTTCATTATGACATGTGTCCCTATAGGTCCTAGGACCCCTAGGGACATATGGTAATTGATACAATGGGTCGAATGGTGTTATAGGATAACTTATGACCCCCTTCAATCTATGTCATCACAACATGTGTCCCTAGAGCTAGGACACCTAGGTACATATGGTAATTAAGGAAATGGGTTGAATTGGGCCATAGGCTAACCTATAATCCTCTTTGATCCATTTCATCCTGACATATGTCCATATGGTAATTGATGTAATGGGTCAAATGGGGTCATAAGCTAACCTACAACATGTTTTGATTCAATTTAACATGACATGTGTGCTTAGGGGTCCTAGGACCCCTAGGGACATATGGTAATCAATCATATGGGTTGAAGGGGTTCGTAGGCTAATCTATGATCCCCTTAAACTCATTGCATTGCAACATGTGTCCCTCCCTAGGGATCTTAGGAACCTCAGTGACATATGGTAATCAATTTGATGGGTCGAATGGGGTTATAGGCTAACCTACGACCCCCTTCAACCCATTGCATCATGCCATGTGTCCCTATGAGTCTTAAGATCCCTAGGGACATATGGTAATCGATCATATGGGTCAAAGGGGGTAGTAGGCTAACCTACGACCCCTTTGACCCATTACATCATAACATGTGTCCCCTAGGGACATATGGTAATCGATAATATGGGTCGAAGGGGGTCGTAGGCTAACCTACAACTCCCTTTGACCCATTTCATTGTGACATGTGTCCCACATATGGTAATTGATTATATGGGTTGAAGGGGGTTGTAGGCTAACCTACGACCACATTTGACCCATTACATCATGACATGTTTCCCTATGGGTCCTCAGACCCCTAGGGACATATGGTAATCAATCGTAAGGGTCAAATGGGATCGTAGGTTAACCTACGACCCCCTTCAACCCATTTCATCGTGACATGTATCCCTATCGGTTCGGTAATCAATGCATTCGGTTAAATGGGGTCATAGGCTAACCTACAACCCCCTTTCAACCCATTGCATCGTGACATGTACCCCTAGGGACATACAATAGTCAGTGCAATGGGTCAAATGGGGTAATAGGCTCACCTACAACCCCTTCAACCTATTGTATCGTGACATGTGTCCCTGGGGGTCCCCCTAGGGACATATGGTAATTGAGCATATGGGCCATAGGCTAACCTTGGACCCCCTTCGACCCATTGCATCACAACATGTGTCCTAAAACCCCTAGGGATATATGTTAATCGATCATATGGGTCGAATGGGATTGTAGGCTAACCTACAACCCCCTTCGACCCATTTCATCATGACATGTATCCCTAGGACCCCTAGGGACACATGGTAATCGATCATATGGGTTAAATGAGTTCATAAGCTAACCTATGACCCTCTTCGACCCATTGCATCATGACATGTGTCCTAGTGGTCGTAGCCTACGACCCTTAGGGACATATAGTAATCGATGCAATGGGTCAAAGGGGGTCGTACCCATTTCATCATAAGATGTGTCCCTAGTGGTCATAGCCTACAACCCTTAGGGATATATAGTAATCAATGCAATAGGTCGAAGGGGATCGTACCCTTCGACCCATTTCATAATGAAATGGGTTGAAGGGGGTCGTAGGCTAACCTATGACCCCCTTCAACCCATTGCATCTCGACATGTGTCCATAGGACCCCTAGGAACATATGGTAATCAATCATATGGGTTGATGGGGTCATAAGTTAACCTATGACTCCCTTCAACTCATTTCATCATGACATGGACATATAGTAATCGATCATATGGATTGAAGGCAGGCGTAGGCTAACCTGTGACCCCCTTCAACCCATTGCATTACGACATGTGTTCCTAGGGGTTGTAGGACCATTAGGAAATATGGTAATCAATCATATAGGTCAAAGAGGGTTATAAGCTAACCTACGACCCACTTCGACCCATTTCATTGCAACATGTGTCCCTAGGGGTCCTAGGATAGGATCCCTAGGAACATATGGTAATCGGTGCAATGGGTCAAATCGGGTCATAGGCTAACCTACAAATCCCTTCGACCCATTTCATTGTGACATGTGTCCCTAGGGGTCCTAGTAACCCTAGTAGGACCCCTAGGGACATATAGTAATCGATGCAATGGGTTGAATAGGATCGTAGGCTAACCTATGACCCCCTTCAACCCATTGCATCATGACATGTGTCCCTAGGGGTCCTAGGACCCTTAGCGAGATGTGGTAAACAATCATATGGGTCGAATGGGGTCATAGGCTAACCTATGACCCCCTTTAACCCATTTCATCATGACATGTGTCCCTAGGGGTCCAAGGATCGTTAGGGACATCTGGTAATCAATGTAATGGTCAAATGGGGTCATAGGCTAACTTACAACCCCTTTCAAACCATTGCATCACAACATGTGACACTAGGGGTCCTACGATCCCTAAGGACATATGGTAATTGATACAATGGGCCAAATGGGATCATAGGCTAACCTATGACCCACTTTGACCCATTGCATCATGACTTATGTCCCTAGGGGTTCTAGGGACATATGGTAATCAATGCAATGGGTCAAATGGGTTTGTAGGCTAACCTACGACCCGCTTTGACCCATTGCATCGTGACATGTGTCCCTATGGGTCCTAGGACCCCTAAGGACATGTGGTAATCGATCACATGGGTCAAAGGGGTCATAGGTTCAACCCATTGCATCACGACATGTGTCCCTAGGGGTTCTAGGACCCTTAGGGACATATGGTAATTGATTATATGGGTCAAAGGGAGTTGTAGGCTAACCTAAAACTCCATTCGACCCATTGCATCACAACATGTATCCCTAGGGGTTCAACCCATTTCATAGTGAAATGTGTCCCTAAGGATCCTAGGATCCCTAGGGACACATAGTAATCAATGCAATGGGTTGAATGCCTATGACTCCCTTCGTCCCATTGCATCATGACATGTGTCCCTAAGGGTCCTAGGACCCCTAGGGACATATGGTAATCAATACAAAGGGTTGAGTGGTGACATGGGCTAACCTACAACCCCCTTCAATCCATTTCATCACGACATGTGTCCCTTGGGGTTCTAGGACCCCTAGGGATATATGGTAATCAATGCAATGGGTTGAATGGAGTCGTAGGCTAAACTATGACCCCCTTTGACCCATTGCATCACGATATGTGTCCCTAGGGGTCCTACGACCCCTAAGGACATATAGTAATTGATCATATTGTAATTTAATAAACTATATAATACTTCATAATAATTTCTAATATTATGTTCAAATATATAGTATAGTAGTATATGTAATAATATATATTCAATATAAAAATAACAGCAATATATAGATAATATTTATAATATTATAGATAATATATAATGCTATATAATAATATATAGTACTATGATCCCAATATACTATCTAATCATATTTAATATCATATATAATATTATAACAATAAAATTTATTATATAATATATAATAAAAAATTAAAAAATAATAACATTCAAATATCAAATCAATGTTATATCTTAAATGTGAAAACATATTATATGCTTGTAAGTCTTTTGGTTTAAAATGTACAATTGGTTCCCACTATCTCAATTTTTTGAATTTTGTGTTTTGTTGCCACATTTCTGGTACCTGATTTAAAATCAGATACCCGATCCAGGATTGGGTATCTGATTAGGCTTGGTATTTACCAAACCTCCAAAGTCAACTCAAAAAATGTGTTTGAGACATGTTTCCCTAACATTCAAACTTTGACTTGCCATCTAACAATATTTTTCATCCAAATTCAATGAAACAAAAAGGGTTTTTTGAGAACACTCTCAAGATTCCATCGATATAATTGTTGTCAAATTATGAGTTTGATAAGTATTTATTAGTTAATTTCTAATAAAAATGTCTGTAAACTACTTATTGACATACTGATTGAAAATTAGCCATAACTTTCAAACGGTATAACATTTTTGAAATCCAAAAGTTGCATCATATTCTATGTTTCACTTAGTATAAGAAAAAAAGAGAAGAAAGAATTAATTTTGTAAAGTTTTCAATTAGTTAAGGTGCTCAAACATGGGAGTTTTTTATTCTAAAAAATTTATAGTAGAAAATTCATATTTAATTATTTATTTAGAATAAAAACACCCAAAAATATGTGTCACATCCGAGCATGAATCTACTTTTTATATCTATTATTATATTAAAAAATATTATCAATTGATTTTGATTAAGGTGGTCAGACATACACCTACTTTTTATTTTCATCCTAAAAAATTTGCAGTACTGCATTAAAATCCAAAATTTTGACCAATCAAGTAATTGTTTCTCCAGATAAAGCCTAGTAGTTTAGAAACTACATTCAATTTCCTATAGATTATTTTCTTGAAACTTTTTGATATAAAGCCCATAACTACTTTAAAATTATGTGTCAAGTTAACATAACCTTGATTTGCTAGTTTTTCATTGCCACTTAAGGCCATAGTTTGGTTGACCATGATCCTGCACATACCCTTAACAATGATTGAAGTCTGATACTCCTATGTCACACACCAATCCAATTCACTAAATTCTTTGTATATCCAAACTTCTCATACATATTGTAAAGAAATGTCGTATTCTATCATATGATTTTTTAATTTCCAATTTGATGACCATTTTCTTTAGCTTACCAATCCTGATAGTATTTATTACCTTATGGGAAGTAATGATCCCTTCAGCTATAGATTTGACTAGATTCATAAGAGTATTATTTAAGTCCTTTACAATAAAACATTTAGCTTTGGATTCTGCAACTACCTCCAATATATCATCATTTAAGACTTCCCGTGATTTATGATAAAAGAAATCCCAAAAGATGTCAGGCCTAGGACATTTGTCTCCTTCAAGAGAACAAACTACTATATTTAGTTCTTTCATTATAACTAGTTCTAACAACATAAAACTATCCTCCACTGATACTATATGTAGAACTACATCTAACACTATATCCAAGTTTTTAGTAACACTAAAATCATTTGACGATCAAAGATTAGATAAAATGGTCACCACCTCTCTATTAATATCATCATGATCAATAAGCACATTTATAGAAGAATTTATATCGATCAATCTCTTGACTTTTACTAAAGTATGGAAGAATTTAGTATTAAGATCCCCTTCTTTGAGCTAGTTTTCCTAAGACTTTTGTTTCTAGCATTCTTATTGCCACCTTAGTATCTCTCCAAATTGCATCCTCAAGTAGTTCTCAATTAAATATCTATTTCATCGACACCATCTTGAATTAATTTATCATTTAAGGTCACAATTTGTTCTTCCAAAAATCTCTTCTCAACAAAAATATCCTTAAAACATTGTCCACTCCGCTTCTTTAGATTCTATTTTAAGGATTATAACCTTTTAAAGATAATAAAGCTTTTGTTTCCTTTAAGCCTTAGTTCATTTGTCCACTAGTTGGCTACCATTTCTTTAAACCCATTCTTTGTAAACCACATTTTTTCCTTTGAAAGGACACATGATTGGAGTCAAATCCTAGTGTACATGAAAATATTCATATATTCAAGAGACTTTAATGTATAGTGCAAATAAAATGACAACAATCTAAACTAAACTCAAGATATCATTGTCAAAAAGGAAACTCTACAAACATCCCATGTTTCCCTAACTAAAAACCGCTAAGAATGCTCTCAAACCAGCATCTTAATTATAGTTCTAGAATGAGAGTATGCTTAAAATGTAGATCTACAAGAATGTATGCAAGATCTATGACTAAATGTAGATTATATATATGTAACAACTTTAGAATGCTATTAAATGAATATGCAACAAGTTAAACATGTGTTAAAATGATACTAAATAACATGAAAAGAAAGCTAAAATGCAAACAAAATGACATGAACTTGCTATGATGACAATGCTAAAACATGATAACTCAAAATATGCCTATAGTACAGATGCCTAAAACTTGGGCCCTTTAGCTCTTGAATTTCCCTCCTATTTATAGGATTTCAAGAGGGGTTGGGGTAAGAATCTGGATTTTACCTTTGATTGGAGGGTGGAGGTGAAACTGAAAATATCTCATAAGAGACCAGGAGGAAGAGTCCAACAGACTTAGTTTGTGAGGATAAAAAAGGATTTTTCCAATTCTTTTAAATGTAGAAAGGAGGATTTTCACTTTTGTGAGGATAAATGGATTTATTGATTTAGTAAATGTTCCATTTATTTTTAACTTTTGTCTTTTCCTTTTTCCTTTTTTATTTCATTTTATGATTTATGAATTGTTTTCCTCTTTTTAAAGTGATTTAATTCCTTTTGATTTGATACTTGATTGATTGGTTAATGACTTGATATAATGGTTAATTTGATAGTCTCGTGTGTTCCTCTCTGATTTAATCCTTATCACATCATTTGATCAAAATTGCATTGTTTAGGTTTTGCAATTTTTGGGTGTCTACAAATGCCCCTCTTTGAGTGAATATGCGAAGCATATTAGTTCAAAGAACATCTTGATTCTCTGATTTTATGGTCAAATTCTGACGATCAAATGTCTGATTGATGATGTTTTGATGTTTCGAGGTTGATGTTTGATTGTTGATGTCTAATTGTCGATGATTTTGTTGATTCAAAATTTTGATATTGTAATATTTCGCTTGGATGCCCCGGTTTTGTTTGATTTAATGTTTGAAATTTTTGGCCAAGGTAGAACGTTTTTGATATTTCGAAAAAAAAAATTTATGCCCCGGTATACTGCCTCCTCAAAAATGAAATTGGAAAAATGAATGTGTGAAATAGGAATATTCCAATTTTATTTCTAAAAATGTTGATGAGAACAGTTGATAGGGAATGTGTAGTCACAAAGTGATGTGCAAAATCAGTTAGATGATATTGCGTAGATAGAAAAAGTGCCCCCCTTAGGATGCAGAGTAGGGGAAAACAAACATGTCCATCTCAAGATAAAGAGTAGGACAAATAAAAGGTTCAACAATGTGTTTCATCAAAGTGATGTGTAAAATCAATCTGGTGATGATGGATAGAAAATAGTGTTCCCTTTAGGATACAGAGTAGGAAAACTAACATGTCCATCTCAAGATATAAAGTAGGACAAATAACTAGTGCAAGATAGAACCATTAACTGAATAGTTAGATGTTGAGATTTGATTGATGTAGGATAATCATTTGTGATGAAAAACTAATGTCATTGTTCGGTGTTCAATTGTTCAATATGGGATGAGTGCCCCCAGTGAGCAGGGACCTTTAGATTAGACACAAACAAATGATGTATGTGGTGCGACACAGAGTTGATTTGTGGAGCTTTTGTGTTCATTTTATGGACTTATCATGTATGTCATTTATGGCAAGGACCCTTTTATGTTGATGATGATGAACTTTTGATGTTGATGTTAATGACCTTTATATGTTGATGTTGTTTCAATCTTTTTGACTTATGAGATATTCAAGCTTGTTAATGTTCAGACTTGTGGACTTGTTATATCATGGACTTCATATATCTAATGTGAGAAGTGAAATATGTTTAAGGGTAATGAAAATGATGGAATGAAATGAAATGCAACAAATAAAATATGATAAAATGAAAGAAAACAATAAATGAAGTGGATGAAAGGTGAAATGAAATGGTAAATGAGGTGATAGATGGGAAGAAATGTATGGAAGTAAATGATTGTGCTGGAGATGAAAAGACGTGAAGGGATGGGACTCAACATTTGAGATTTGAAAGTCATAAATGAAACTTGAGATCCAAGTAAGAATAGGTGAAATAGTGAATGCATAAAACATGATGAATGGTGTAATTAATAGTGACCAAAAATTTTTGAGATTTGAAGGTCATACAATGTAATAGATGACACAGTGTAAAGAAGTATGAGGTGAGATAGGAGAAATTAGTGACCATAATTGCTTAAAATTCAAAGGTCACATAATGCAATAAGTGGAATAGATTATATGTGAGAATAAAGTGTGATGCAAGGTGGTGGTTTTGTGATGAGACAAAGTCCAAAATAGTTGAGTGTTAACCATGCACGAGTATGTTGTTGTGTGTCCTATTGTTTGATATCCTTCCCTGAATCGTGTAGCCATTTTGTTGATTGTTGTTGTTTAGACTGTGTGTGTGTGTTATCCTAACTTCTATGCCAACCATTTATTTTCAAGGAACCCAGGATGAAAATGCAAACTTAATGAATGCAATTGATTATTACTTTTTGTAAGGAGATACAAATTAATTGTCATCATAGAGTGTTTAATAAAAAGTGACCTAGTACAACCACCACTAGCTCAGCTATGGTGATATGAATATTGTATCACACTAAGAATTACAACCAAAAATAATGTACATGAAAGATAGGACAACCATTAAAAATAGAAACTATAACCATAGTAAATGAAAACAAGCACACAAACAGTCCTATGTCAGATAAAGAACCTCACCTAAGATATTGCACAAAATTGGTCGAGGTACACATGGCCTTCCAAACAAGAGGAGGCACTTACAAGTGGACACCAATAATGCAGAAAATCAAAGGATTACTAGAGAAAAATAGTGAAAAACCAAAGGCAAATAAAATATCATGACTTCATCCTAGTACCTCTAGTCAAGTACATCATCAAAGTACTAGAAGATCATAACAGTAGAAAAACCATTATTTATGGACTAGTAGTGCTGAAAGTTGTGTGTAATAGTGTCAAGTTTGTCCAATTCATTTTGGATGTAGTTGTTATAGGATTCCAGTAACAAAATGTGGGATGTGTCAGCAATGATTTAGTAGTAGGGTCCTATGATTATGGTGAAAGATATGTGTCTATGTGTTAGATTTGAGGGGCAAGTGTACCTCATACTAGTGCAGTGGGATGCAGAGAACAAATGTGTAGCAAGGCCAGAAAAGCATGAGTCAAGGTGAGTGATGGTCATAAATAAGTGGATAATATGTAGACAAAGTGAAGCATGGTGAAGGGTAGAATGCAACTATTAAGTTTATTGAGAAGTCCAAGGAAGGGTGTAGGTGAAAGCATGTCAGGCTCACTAGATCAGTGGCATCAGGAGGGTGATGTTAGTTAGGGAAGGTGGGTTAGGCAAGGACAAAGGGCAAAGCATAGTCGGTGGACCTCTAGGGAACTAGTGTATCAGTCTGAACTTCAAGCATTGGTTCATGGGTAGGGTGAATCAAGTCATGTGGGACGGGTGTCAGCACAACCTGAGGATGCGAGGGTTAGGGTGAAGAAATGGCCTTGTCAGCATTAATGATGTTGTTGGGGAGTGCAGTGCAATAGGCATTGCAAGTGGCATTGGATGATGAATTGATGATGCAAGTAGAGAATAGTCCACCCAAGGTGATGAAGAATATGTTAGCAGCAACGACGGAGATGGGGAGATGAACTCTCCCAAAAATTTTGTGGGAAAAGCTCTAAGAGAGGTGGAAGATGTTAGTGTGGGTGAGATGATGAGTGGAGCACGTCAATTGATTAGTCTCGAGATTCCAGGATAAGGATCAATGAAGGAGAAACTAGTAGTGTGAGTGCAGAAGAGCCACAACTAGAGGCAGGGGGTAAAGATCAATCATCTAGTGACATGGAAGAATTATGGAGAATGTTGGCCACAAAGAGAGTCTAGGCGAAGAATGCAAAATAGGAAGTCATATTTTTGTTGGGGTTGATGGAGAAGGTGTGAGAAGATGGAGCACAAATGGAGGTGAGATGGTTCCAAGTGGTGGTGAATATGGAGTGGGCATGGGTACAATCAATAGAAGTGGAACTACGAATGGAAAAATCACAAGTGGAGGGAAATGACGTGGGGATGCGGGTGGAGAGATTGTGAGTGGAGGGAACTAACATGGGTATGCGAGTAGAGAGATCACGAGTGCAAAGGTTGCAGGAATCCCTAAAGATGGCGCAAGTGGGTTTAGAGAGTGCACAAAATGAGTTGGTGTTACTGCAATCACAGTCTGAGTCATTTAGGGAGGCAATTGAAAAATCAAACACCCTGTAATTATAGTTGGAGGAAGGATTAGCATTGAGTGAGTCAAAGGTAAGATAGTTTTTGCAGCAGCTAAATGAAGCGAAAGTGGATGTGGAGCATTGGAGAATGGTGACTGATCAAATGTAGTAGGAGCAGGATGTGGCCCAATGAGCGATCATTGTACCAAGAATAAACAAGTTGGTGGAGAATGTGTTTATGGATATGCAATGGACTGCAAAGGTGCACCAAAAGCCACTTATTATATGGGACTTTACTGTCAGGCATTCCCTAATGAGAACCGACAGGAGACACAATTTGTGGATAGGGAATTTACACAACTGTTCAATGCACAATTATGCAGTGGTAGATTTTTGGTTCTCATGAATGTTGTGTGGGTACATAGCGGATTAACACCAAGGGCTTCTTCCTTTAGAACTGGATCTAGAGAAATGCCCTTGATTGGACACCCTATCCTGCCACCTCCCTAGGGAGGCTAGAATAAATGATCCACCAGAGTTATTTTGAATCTAATTTTGTCATTGCGATCATAATAAAAATGTGTTTGTTTTTACGGCAAGCAAAAGGGGTGACCATGGCTCATGTTAAAACTGAAATTGTTGGATAAATGTTGACGCATTTATTTTTGATATTTTGTGAATGTGTTTGGATGTTTTTTTAAAAATTAGAATTATATATGGATGTTTTTGAAATTTTTACAAATATTTGAATATTTTTGGAATTTTTACAAATATTTGAATATTTTTGGAATTTTTGCAAATATTTGAATGTTTTTGGAATTTTTGTAAATATTTGAATGTTTTTGGACTTTTTGTAAATATTTGAATGTTTTTAGGATTTTTGCAAATATTGGGAAGGGTGTCAATCTCCATAAAAGTGGGAACAATGAGATATGTTGAGGAAGACTAACCTTCTTGTATGTGGGGTAACTAAATGTTGATATGGGCTCTCAATGAAAGATGAGTACAAACTTGTGTAATATTGTGAGAGTCATGGCAATCAAGGTGGAAAAAAAAGGAAGTGTTAAACCATGAATTGTAAGGCATAGTTCTTTATACATTGATAGCCTTTATAAACAAGCTGAAAACCAATGTTCAGATCTTTCTCTAAGTGTGTGTCAAGACGGATACTCACGAGGCTTGTAAAAAGGCATTTGGGCATATGGGAGGCATTGATGGCCAAAAGAGGCCTAAGAGAGGCCTTGAAAAAGGTGCTTGCGGGTTCAAGAAGGATATTTAGTCTTTGAAAAAGGTGTCTGGGCCCTAAAAAGGCATTTGAGGGCTAAGAAGTCACTTTGGGGGCCTGAAAAGGCAAAAACAGGACCTTGAAAAAGGCCTTTGGACCTAAAAAGGTGCTTGAGGACCCAAAAAGGGTGCCTAAGGGGGCCTAAAAGGTGAAATAGAGCCTTGAAAAAGGCATTTTGGCCTAAAAAAGGTGTTTGAGGGCTCAAAAGGGTGCTTGGGTGCCTAAAAAGGCACTTTAGGGACCTAAAGAGGCGAAATAGGGCCTTGAAAAAGGTGTTTTGGGCCTAAAAGGAAACTTTAGGGGCTGAAAAAGGCAAGGAGATCACTATGATCTCTCAAACTTATGCTTACTTGTTATGTGCCCCCTGTTAGGTGATGATGAAAGAGTTTGACGGATATCTGGACCTTTTGGGATAACATTGATATATTTGTTGAAGGGGTCTACACCAATTGTCGCCGCTACAACATAAATAAGACTAATAATCCATCGGGAATTGTTACTCTTGATAGGAGGAAAGAAAAGGTGACTCTATCGTAGTCTCTCATGCCATTCGCGTCATGCCAAATTTTTCAAAGTTCTGCAGTAGCTTTCAAGACATAACTACTATGCTTCTTAATGTATTAGAGACACTTTTTATTGTTTTTCCAGAGGTAATAGAGCCATAAAACATGCCATAAAATATTTAAATATTTTTCGATATAGTGGGCCTCACCATTGATTTCATATAAAATCAGTCGAGGTACGCAAACTTGTCTCGAAGGAGCAACAATTATAGATGGACACCCGCTCGACATGAAATTAATAGATCATCGATTTGAAAAATACAACAAATAATTTATGCATAATTAAATAGCCTATTTGAGTTTAGGTGGGCCATGTTTAACTAGAATTTTTTGGCTGTGTTGGGCATTCATTTTACACGAGGTCAATGGCAGGAATCCATTGTGCAATTCCTCTCTTGAAAAGCTAATCTGTTTGGGATCATCTCCAAGGTTTAGTATTTGTCTTGCGATGTACCAAAATCTGCTCAGTTGAAGATAAATGTGATTGTTCATGAGGAGGCCTTTGCTAGTTCTACTGTGATCATGGAATGAAGTAAATTTGTTTTCTATCTCAAAATATCACACAAAAGAACAATATTTTTTGTATTTTCTGATTTTTCAATGAATGCAGTCTAACAATGCAACTAAAATGAGTTCCTATTCTAACAAGGGGTTAGCAAAGCAAACAGCAAAATTGAAAGCAAATAACATGAAATTGAAATCCTAAATAGACATAAGCTACAAAAAATAACACATTGTGAGTTAAACTTTCAAAGAAATCGGTAGGAAACCAATGAAAATAGGAGCAACGCTTCCTAGAATCCACTGATGCAATCGTCAATGGGAAATTTCAATAACTGAATGATGTTTCACCTTTCATCAAATCACAAGGTCAGGGAAAGTGTGCTCATGTGAAATAAAAAGTTATGCAAGCACAACTTGATGATCCCTTCTCAAGCTTGTTACGTCAGTGGAATTCGTAAATCTGTAGCAAACACTAGAACTAAAAGATCGCACAACTAGAAACAACGCAATAAACCTTTGGCTCAAACACAATTCCATGAATAAAATTCACAAAAAATATGACACATTCAAGAAAGAATCACTATACTCCAAATGCGAGCACCAAAAGCATAATTTTATTGCATAATAATGGTGACCCTTGTTACATTTTACAATAGGGTATTTATAAGAAATCATCTTCTCAATTTGTGTTGAGAATGAGATATATCTTCATGCAATAAAATGCTTTTAAAACATTAAAACAAACTAAATATATACAGACTAACAATTAATCTAGTGCTTAGAGGGACTTCATCCATATTTTTTTCCTTAATTAGATGCATGAGCCCTTTACATGTCAAAAATAGAGAAAGCACGAGAGAGAAAGTAGGAGGAAGCCTTCAGTCGAAGTAGGAGCATTTGGAGGTGCCAAAAATAGAAGTTGGTCCTTCACTAGGCGTGTGTCAAAGTTAAAATGCAGTTATAATGCATTCTCGTTGCATGGAAAGCATTATTTTTGGAACAAATAGTTAATTATCTGCGCTCCTCTGAATTGCAGAGCTACGGACCTACATACCTGTGGACCTACGCACCTGCAAACCTGCGCACCTCAAAAGCTCAATTTGCCAAAAAATCAAAGTCCTCAATTTTGAAAATGATTTTTGGGTTTTGCTCAAATGGGGTTTTAGATCACTTTTTGTTTACATACTTTGCCCCTTTTTGATGATTTATACCCTCTTTATAGCCAATCACTTTCATAAACTTGAATTGCTTTTGCTTCTTCAATCTAAATTCCCAAGGCACCTACGTTGAATCATGTCATTAATAGCTACATAAGATGAGGAAACTATTCTACTTCATGTGTCCAACCTCTGTATCTTTGACTTTTGTCTTCTCTCCAACTGCCCTATCCTTCTCGGCAAGAAACCAAGTGATCCAGATTATCCAAAATGATCAAATGTTTGAAACTTTTCCATATTTTTTCACAAGATTTTCTAGGCATTTTTAAATGGCCTTTTCGAAGGTCTTCAGGTCAAAATTTTAAGTCAAAACCTTTGTTGATCCCTATAACTAGATAGTCGTAGGCTCACTATTTTTGGGACTAAAATTAGATCTTCAATTCTTCTTTCCAACGGTGCAAACGGTTCTAAATTTTGAGCTCCGAGTCAAAAGTTATGACCCCAACAAGTTGAGGATACCTTTTTTACCTACACAAAGAAGCAAATATTAGTCCGTAGAGTTGAAAAATACTTAATTAAGACACACCCTAATGACAACAAAAACTAAAACCCTAAAAACTAGTTATGTAGTGCACGGGAGGTGAAAGGGAGGCATGGTGCACCTGTGGAAAGGTGGTGTGCGGCACAGAGCGGACGAGCACGCAGAGGAGCGGGGTTTTTGGAAGTGTGTGGTGTGCGTAGGTGGGCATCCGGCATGGTGTGTGACACGGTGCGCCCATAGTGCTTGTGGCATGCGCGCCACCTTTGTGGCGTGCGCACAACGCTTTAGCATGCGCAACCCTTGTAGCATGCTCACGATGCTTTATGAAGCGCACTTTTTTTTTTGTTTATGACTTTTTTCATTTTTTCAAATTTTTTGGTTTTTTCAAATTTTCAAGTTTTACTCTTTCGACACTTTGAATTTTCCAAATCCCGAATTGTGAGTCCAGGTATCCGAAAAAAAGTAGGGGGTCCCCATTCCTAGTAGGGAATGGGGTGTGCGTTGTGGAACCACAACAGGTTGTTATTAATTTTTCAAGATTTTCGGCTATTTTTGGCAATTATTACCCATTTTTTTATATTTTTGGTGATTTTGGATTATTTTTAATGTTATTAACAATTTTTTGATGTTTTTGAGAATTTCTGATTATTTTTGGCTATTTTTGACAATTTTTTTATGTTTTTGACAATTTTTAGCAATTTTTGAATTTTTTGATATTTTTTTACCATTTTTTGACAATTTTCAAATTAGTGGAAATGGAACGAGGATGTGATGAGATTTGTTAGAATATGGAGGTAACTAGGATCGCGTGGAGCTACCTAAAGAGTCAAGGAGACCAAAAGTGAGCCAAAAGGGCTAAGAGTGGGCTCAAAGAGCTATATTGAAGATAGTAGAGGTGAAAGGAAACTTTGGGACTTCAAATGGATTGAATGAGGGTGAAAATGGATATTGGAAATTATTGGCCATGATAGATATCTAAGATATGCTCTGATTTTCCTACAATTCATGTCTATGGTATCATAGAACATAATTGGACTCCATGTTTCCTTTGATTTGCCTGCCCTCCCTTTTGTTGTTGTTTTGCTAGCTGACTCTATTGTTGTGATCTATGTATGATTTTTAGAAACCACTGAACTATAACCAACAAGTGTTTCTCAATTGGGTATGTGTGAAATTAACTCAACTATGCTAGGTAAGACACAAACAAGCAAAATTCCTCTCCGAGAGAGTTGCTTGAGTCCTGCCTTGATTATCTTTATGTATTGAAGGACTTGTGTTGTTTAGGAAAATCTAAAGGTACTATCTCTTGCGCCCTTTAAACCAAGGTGGTATCTTTTGTACCCTTTTTTTTGGATGTTTTCTAGTGTTTTTTATTTTTTTGGTATTTTCAGCAATGAGGTGTTTCCTCAAAGCTTTAGATATAACACCTTTTGAGATGGATGTTGTTGATGGGTTCTACTAGGTCTTGTCCATTATGATCTAAAAGTCTATAAGTGCATGTCCTAAAAGATTCTATGATAATGTAAGGTCCAATCTAATTGGCCTCCCATTTTCCTTTATTTTCCCTAGCAGCTTGATTCTTAGGGTTTTCTTGGAGGAATAGGTCACTAATCTGAAAAACATGAGGTTTAACCTTTTTGTTGTAATGTCTTGATAGCCTATTCTAATACACTTTGAGGTGCTCATGCATTGCACGTTGATGTTCTTCTAATAGTTCTAGTTGCTCTAGATGGGCCACTCTATAGTCCTCATCTAATAGGATGTCCCAAAGAGCAACTCTCAAGGATGGGATCTCAACCTCTAAAGGAAGAATGGCTTCACAACCATAAACCAAGGAGAAGGGTGTTGCACTTAGAGGTGTCCTAACACTCTTCCTATAGGCCCAAAGGAGAGGATTTAGTTATAAATGCCAATCTCTACCAATATCATTGATGGTTCTTTTAAGAATGTTGATAGTGGTCTTGTTGGTTACCTCTAGTTGGCCATTGCCTTGGGGATAATAAATTGATGAGGAATGGTGTGTAATGTGGAATTTCTCACATAATTTGTCAATTATTTGATTTTTAAAGTATAAGGTGTTGCCTGTGAGAATGGCATGCGGTATGCCAAACTGACAAATGATATGATTTAGAATGAAGGAAGAGATTTGTTTTCCTGTAGAGTTGGCAAGTGTTGTCGCTTCAACCCACTTGGTGAAATATTCTATTGCAGTGATAACCCATTTATGTCCACCGAAGGAAGGTGGGTGGATGGCTTCAATCAAATCAAATCCCCACTGATAAAAAGGCCATGGTGTGGCCAAAGGGTTAAGCTCTTGGGTTGGCACATGAATAAGATTACCATGGATTTGACACTTTTTGTAAGTTTTAACATAATTGATAGAATCCTTTTCCATGGTTGGCCAAAAATAGCCCATCCTAAGAATTTTCTTTCCTAGCATAAACCCATTAGAGTGTGACACACAGATGCCTACACAAACTTCTTGCAGAGTGACTCTAGACTCATCCTTTTCAAGACATCTAAATAAAGTACCATCAATACCTTTCCTATTGTAAGAATTTGGTATAGCTCTAATACCATGTAAGAGTTTGCCTTAGGGCAAGATTCAACGAAGATTGTAGAACTCAAACACAAGCACAGTTGTAGACCAAAAAAGGAGTATGATCAATATATGAGAGTATGTCCTCATACATTGCTCTATATTGTATGTTCAAACACACTAGGAGTGCCTATATATAAAAGCCTCTCAGGAAGCATCTAGAAAATCTCTAGAAAGAACTAAGAGATAAGATAAGAATGAAAACTAAGCACATGTCTTATCCATCATTCTAGATGAGAGGATAAGAATGACAAGGTGTATCTCAAGTGGAGATGTTGTAGACACTGTGTGCTTAATTAGTGTGCTAACTCCTATGTTGTAGACACCATGTGCATAAAAGAGGTGCAAACTCCTGTGTTGTTGACATGACAACTAACAAGAGTGCACATACTCCTAGGTGACTAATAAATAAATATTAAAATAATGCATTAACCTAAGTAAAATTAAGTAAGTGTAAATAGTGAATAATTATTTACACCAAAACCCCCCTTAAGTGCAACTTAGGGGAATGCACTTAAGATTACAAAAGCTAGGATGAAATGCATAATGGGTCCTAGCTACTAGGCCATGTTAGGTACCCATTTACATAATGAAAATGCAATCTCTCATAAAGCAGAGAAAGAGGGATAACCTCGTGGGAAAAACCTTCCCCCAAAAAGAGAGATGAAAATAGGATGCAAGGATGGATGGAGTAATCAAGACCCCCCTCCCCATTATGACATACATCAAGTACATACAAGAGAGAAATTTGAGAAGGACAAAAACCCCTAAGAGGAAAAAGTCTCCCCAAAAAGGAGAAAAAGGAGACGAGGTAGTCCCCCCCCTCCTAAAGGTAGTGTGTCGACCAGTGAGAAATTTTCCAATGTAGAAGTTGATCCATGATCATTGAATGATGTTCCTCCCCTTTAGAAGAAACAAATGCAAGGGTACAAGTGAGATGCTTCTGCTATGTGTGGAAAGAATCTCAATGATGAACGGTGTCTCTGAAACTTGCTCAACTATCCCTGTGTCGATACTGATGGTGGCTCCTTCCAAAATTTCTGAGAAGAAGTGTAGATCTAGCAAGGATTTTTGTAGAACCTATTTTAAAGAACAATCTATCTCCTCAAATGATAAAGAGACCTCCAGCAATAGTTGTACATAAGGATCCACAATCACATCAGCTTGTAAAGACTAATCATGTAGAGAATGGACATGAGGGTCAGAGTGAGCCCTCGCAACAACTGTAGAAGGATCATCCTCATCAAAGAGAAGTGGCATATCATCAAAGAAGTCTCCTAGGTCTGTGATGTGTGACTCCATGAACAAACCTAAAATGCTAGTCAAGAAGTCATCACCTAGAAGACAAAGTCTACCCTATTGTGTTGAAGTACATGAATTTGTCACTACGACAATGGATGAAGAATTTGCCTCAAAAAGAAGACAAATATCATCTAGGATGTCTCCCACATTTTCAATGTGAGACTCCACAAATAGGCCTCTAATGGCAGGAAGGAAGTCATCACATGAAGGTAGAGTAGGAAGACATGAATGGGCCTACTGCACTGAATCTGAAGCATATGTGGTTGGAACAGGATTAGTAGGAGCAGCAAGAGCATTTGGAGAGGATGTGGCTGCAACTAGAGGTAAAATATCTTTAGGAAAGGGAGGAATGTATAGATCTTCATACGTCTCCTAAAGATGGATCCAAATACCATATAAATCTTTTGACTTCAAGTCATCAAGTGAATCCATAACCTCCATATCCATATAGAGAAAGAGTGCACGAAAAAGGATGGAACATGTGTCCTCATCGTATAAAAGCCCTCTCACATATGGTAGTGCACTATGCTAACTAAGATATGGGATAACCAATTGACTCCATTCCTAATAGTTATCTGGTGTCAAGATAATTGAATCTTCCTCTTCCATGATGGACTAATGTAACCCCCAAAGATGGAAAACACCCCCCCACCCCAATGTATGATTTGGCACTTTATAGCCACTTGCCAATTTAGGGCCTATTTCTAAAAGTAGTATTCCTATCCATAGAACCTATAATCTAATTGTAGATCTAGAATGTAGACCAAAAAATATGCACTTTCAAAAAAAGATGGAACTTGATTATGTGTCCAGATGAGCCCATACTAAGCATTTGAAGTGGATAAAATTGAGATTTATGAGTTGAAAAAAAATTTAGGAATAGAGGTCTCAAACCACCTGCACCAATGTGTAGATAACAAAATTCTACCCTAAAACAAATAAAATTGCCCACAAAAAGGAGTCTGTATGAGGAAGATATTGTTGTTTGAAAATCACCTCTACTATTTTTTTTTTGAATCGTTGTTGTTGCACCTCCAAAAATCAAATGGCTCTATATTTTACCTCAGATGTCTGATTTGGATGAAACAAAATCTGATTTGGTGGTTTTTTGACCTCCTGAATGTGATGCAAATATTTGATTTGCACCAACAAGCACCAATCTTCACTTGCAAAAATCTCTCCTATTGCTCGATGGCCAAAAAAAATTTGGAAAATAATGTAGATCCAAAAAAAATAGCAGAGATGTAGATGAAAAAAATGCAAATCTGAAAATTAAATGTACAGATTTGAAATGATCATACCAATTCTGCAAATTGGTCCTTATGGTGCTAGTTCACAAAAACAAATTGCCTCACAATCAACTTTGGCCTAGGGTAGGCAACTATATAGCCAATTTGCACCAAATCAACATTCCAAATGCAATGGCAAGGTCAGATCTAGTTCTAGATGCTCCCAATTTCCACGATACTTCAAATTCAAGCCAAGGTACTAAAGAAACAATGGTCTCGAACAGCTATGTGAAGAGAAATTCTCCAAGAGCTCTAATACCATGTAAGAATTTGGTATACCTCTAATACCATGTAAGAATTTTTGTTAGCAAAAGATTCACCCAAGATCGTAGAACTCAAACACAAGCACAAATGTAGACCAAAAAAGGAGTATGATCAATATATTAGAGTATTGTTGGAATATTCAAATAGGAATAATACTTCTAAGGGGGGGGGGTGAATCAGAAGTACTGTTCTTTGACCATTAAAACTTTTTTTTACTAAAATTAAATTGCATGCATATAAACATATCAAACAGTTATGAAAAACACATAAACATCACCACATAACACTTGAGATTTTGGTAACCTAGAAACCCTCCAAGAATAAGAAGGTAAAATTGGGGTGGGGACGATACCCACAAAAATTACTGCAGCAATAAGGTTTAACCACTTCTGATGGTCTGCCCTATTAAAGACCTGCCTTGTTAAAAGCTTTACATTGTATCAGTAGTGACCTAGTTAAAGGATTTCAAACACTTTACAAGAAGTGTTACCCTGCTAAAGGATTTCGTCACCTATTTATAGGATTTACAAAATAGCTGCTAAGCTAACCTATTACCATAGGATTTTCTTTCTAATACAATTGCTGGAGAGTATTAGGTATAATAAACCTGATAACTTAGAATCCTTCGATTGTTGAATATAGGCACTTGTTCTGCTTTTTCTGATCTTGATCCTTTGTGATCTGATACTCTTCACTCTGAGAATTATTTTTCATTGCACACCCTCTTCCATCCACCATAGGGTTCAATGTGATTTCTTCTTCCTTATAAAGACATTTGAAGACTTAGGTTTAGGTATGGATCTATGATCCATATTGAATCTCTATTTCTCGCTTATTCCTTGCACATTTACAATTGGCTGCATGTCTTCTCCATTTTTCTTATTGGTTGCATGTTGATTGCATGAAAAATACAAAATATTTGATCTTATCTTTTAATCCTTCGAGATTCATCATATGTCGGCCATAAAAATGATTTACATCTGAATTTGTAATGTTACAAACTCATATGTGCATTCTGTGTTGCTCAACACTTACAGATATTTGATGCTCAGCACTTATATTAAATTGGCTTACTCGGCACTTGTTGTATTTCTATATTGCTCGGCATTGTCTATGACTTGGCACTCAAATTTCACTCGGCACTTGTATCATGCTCGACACCTGATCTTCATTCGGCACCTAAAGGCTGCTCGGCACCTGAAGATCACTTGGCATCTGAAGGCTTACCTGACTTGGCTCATGTTGTGGCTCGGCATACATGGTGTACTCGGCTCCAATGTAGAAAGTGATTAAGTGTGTTGGCACTCAAGTGTCAAAAACCATTTTGAGACTAACAAGTATGTCCTCATACATTGCTCTATATTGTATGTTCAAACACACTAGGAGTGCCTGTATATAAAGGCCTCTTAGGAAGCACCTAGAATGTCTCTAGAAAGAACTAGGAGATAAGATAAGCATGACAACTAAATACACATCTTATCCATTATTCTAGATGAGACGATAAGGTGTATCTCAGTGGAGATGTTGTATACACCATGTGCTTAATCAGTGTGCTAACTCCTGTGTTGTAGACACCATGTGCATAAAAGAGGTGCGAACTCTTGTGTTGTCAAAATGACAACTCACAAGAGTGCACATACTCCTAGGTGACTAATAAATAAATATTAAAATAATGCATTAACCTAAGTAAACTTAAGTAAGTGTAAATAGTGAATAATTATTTACACCAACACCTATAAAATGTATCAACCACCAAAGTGTAACATAAAGTTTGTTGAATATAGTTGTATCTTTGGTTTTGTGTGAGGCTAGAGGGAATGGTGTTATCACAAAGGTAGGTGGTGATGGAGTCATACCAAAGGGAATCAGGGTATCAAAATGGAAAATAATGAGGCAATCAAGTTGAGTAAATGCAGGTTGAACCACCTCTTCTACTGAGAACTCATACCACTCATGCTACTTAGGTAACTGAAGCAAGGAGGCCAAGGTAGCCATGGCATCTGCTGCTCTGGTATTATCTTTGGGACTTTGTTCAAAAGTAATGTGAGAAAAATATTCTTTAAGTGTGTCAACCATATGTTTATAAGGCAATAACTTTTCATCCTTGGTCTAATGTATGTCAGTTGCCTGATTGATGATTAGTTGAGAATCTCCATAAACTTCTAGCATTGTTAATTTCCATTCTAATGCTAGTTCGAGGCCTAAGCCTAAGGCTTCATATTCTGCGATGTCGTTTGTGTAAGGGAAAAGTAGCTTGTAAGACATGGGGATGGTAATGCCCAAAGGCATTATTAGTGTAAATAATTAAGTATAATTAATTATTACACTTTACTTCACACAATTATACTACGTAGAAAGATATTGTATGGAGTAGACTAATGGAAAAAAGATTAAATCTATATGTTGATGCTACAATTGTAAAACCCACTGATGTTGTTGCACAAGTTGATTGGCAAGTTAAAGACAACCATGCTTTAGAAATTATTAGGAGTTGTGTTCTCTTCTTCCACATTTCCAACTTTAAGGATGCCAAGGGTGCTTGGGAGAAACTTGAAGTTTTGTATTGTAAGGTAGATGAGGAAAAGGGATTCCAGATTGAGAATGATCTACTTCTCTTAGATCCTAAGAATTTTGACATAATTCAAGACTATGTCAACAAAGCTAATGAATTGAGAGCACTACTTAAATATTGTGGTAATCCCATGAAGGATGATAGATTGATTCATCACATCTTGAAGAGGCTACCTTCAGAGTATGCATCATTTGTTTCAAGTTACAACACTCACAGGTTGACCATGAGAAGTGTCGTCACTAAACCTACATTTGATGCATTTGTAGAAATGTTGATGTTGGAACAATCCAAGTTGATAGATATGGAAATTCTCAAGTCATCTAAGTCTACAACATTGGTGGCCAGTAATGAGAACCAATCAAATCAAGGCGAAAAAAGTTGCACCAATAGCAAAAAAAAGTAGTGGAAGAAAAAATCACAATCAGAGATGCAATAATCTTCCTCCTCACAATAAGGCAATTATTTTTCCAATAAGAAGGGAAAAAACAACAAGAAGGATAAACTATTTTGTACATATTGCAAGAAACTAAATCATGATGAGCATCATTGCAAGACTAAGAGAATAGATGAGTTGGAAAACTTACTTAGGAAGAACAAAATTAATGTGCCGAATGGTTCCAAGGATTCAAATCCATCCACTTCTTAGGAAAAAGGGCAAGCATTTATGGAAATTTCAAGTTCTTTAGGGAAATGGATTCTTGACTCAGGTGCCTCATATCATATGGGTTCTTCAAAAGGAAACTTTTCTTTATTGAAGTAGTCTAAGGTACCTCACATATTTGTAGGGAATGATACATCAGTGGAAGTTGAAGGGAAAGGACAAGTTGAGATGAAAAATGGAGATTTCAAAGATGTTCTCTATGTTCCTAACCTTAGCACTAATCTCCTTTGAATTTACCAAATCACTCACTATGGAGGTGGAAATAAAGTTGAGTTCCTTCCTAATTCAGTAATGGTGTGAAATCTTAAGGATGATTCATTAGTTGCAGTGAGTAAAGTCAATCATGACACGAGGCTTTACTCTTTCTCCCACTTTGTGCCTAAGTCTCCTTCACATGCCTTGTTGATACATTCACAATCACAAAGTAAATTATGTCATGAGCAGTATGGACATCTTGCCTTCTGCTATCTTCATCAACTTAGCTCAAAAAATATGGTCAAAGGTCCACCTACAATCAACTTTTCTATAGGTGAATGTTCAACTTGTTCAATGGATATGCATCTATAAGAAAAGTATGACAAAGGGAAGTCTTGGAGAGCATCAGTTATTCTTGAGTTGGTTCACACATTTCTAGCGGGCCCTTTTTCAATGACATCAGTTAGCAAGGATCACTATGTCCTCACTTTCATTAATGACTTTTCACGCTACACATGGGTCTACTTTCTTAATCACAAGAATGAAGTTTTTGATAAGTTTCAAGCCTAGTCATGTTAAGAAGAAATTGAGGAAGGCCATCAAGGTTCTTCGTATGGATAATGAAAGTAGATATGTGAACTCAAGACTTAGAGACTTTTGTAAACTTGAGGGCATTGATCTTCAAAATCCTATAGCATTTAGTCCACAAAAGACATGTGTTGTAGCAATGAGGATTGGAACTCTTAAGCCAATGAAAAGTTGCATAATTCAAGCCAAGTCTCTTGATCCATCACTTGAAGTTGAAGCTATAAGTAGTGTCAATCACATCCTTAATAGGTATCCTCATAATGTCTTAGAGGGAATGACTCCTTTTGAGGCATGGTCCAGAAGAAAACTAGTTGTGAAACACTTCAGAGTTTTTGGTTGTCTAGCATGGGCACACATATCTTCAAGGGAATACAAGGCACCATCACCAAGGCCTTGTACTTTCATTGGATATGAAGAACAAGTTAAGGCATATAGACTTATGGATCCTGAGGCTCATTAGATATTCATGCAAAGGAATGTTCACTTTGAGGTAACTTCACCTAGCTTATCCTCTAATCCTCTCCATACTTTATACATTGTAGAAACTAATAGTGACAATAGTGATAGTGATTCAACAGGTTCACTTGTGAGGGATCCTTTTGACAAGTGCAAAACAAGGTCATAGCATCAGCACATTCCACATGCATACATCGCTACAGTGATAGGTCCATCTAATTCAGTACAGTTGGGTACACCTTAATTTCCAATTCCAACATTGAGGGATGACTACATAACAAATATTTTAGGTTAGTTTGTGGAGTCCTCCATAGAAGATTTGGGAGACATCATTAATGATATACATCTTCTCTTTGATGAATAAGATCCTTCTTTAGTTGTTGCAAGGGAATACTCTTACCCTCTTTTCCATTCTCTACATGATTAGTCTTACAAGGTTGATATGATTATGGATCCTTGGGTACAATAGTTGCAGGAGGTCTCTTTATCATTCAAGGAGATTGTTGGTTCTTTGGGATATGTTCTACATCCATCCTTGCTAGATCTAAACTTATTCTTTTCAGCAGTGTTGGAAAGGGTGATTGTCAGTATCAACACAGGGACAGTTGAGCATGTTTCAAAGATGCCATTCATCTTCAGGATTCTTTCTACACATTGGGGAAGCATCTCATATGTATCTATGGCATTGTTTCTTCCTAAAGGGAGGAACATTATTCAGCAATCATAGATCAACTTCTACATTCATTTTGGAGCAGCTATCATTGATCGACATTTTACATTTGGGGGGGAAACTACCTTGTCTCCTTTCTTCTTCTTCTTCTTCTCTCTTATGGGGGGGACTTTTCCTCTTATGGGGTTTTATCTATCTCATACTTCTCTATTGTATATACATGATGTATGTTGTAATGGGGAGAGAGGGTCTTAATTATTCCATCCATTCATGCATCTTATTTTTTCATCTATCTTTTTGGGGGGGAGTTTTTCCCATGAGATTTTCCCTCTTTCTCTATTTTTAGAGAGATTGCATTGCATTTTTCCATGGGTACCTAACATGGCCTAGTAGTTGGGACCCATCATGCATTTTCATCATAGCTTTCATAAGCTTAAGTGTATTCCCCTAAGTTGCACTTGCGGGGGGGGTGATGTTAGTATTAATAATTAATTATTATTACACTCTTCTTAAGTTTACTTAGATTAATGCATTATTTATTATTTATTAGTTAGACACCTTGGTCTTGTTGACAACACAGGAGTTAGCAACTCTAATTTAGCACATGGTGTCTACAACATAGGAGTTTGCATATTTATCTGAGTTATCATGTAAACAACATAGTTGTTCACACTCTAATTAAGCACATGGTGTCTACAACATCTTTTTAAATGACACACCTTGTAAGCTTATCCTCTCATCATCACGCTAACTTCAATGCTCAATGGAGGATAATCCACTCTTGGTCGATATGTGCTTAGTTGTGAGTCTTATCACTTTGCTAACTCCTAGTCATTCTAGAGGCCTTTATATACAGGCTCTACTAGTGTGTATGTACAACAATTCAATTTCATATTGTTATTCTGATCATACTTTATTGGTCCATATTGTGCTAGTACTTGAGCTTCTTGATCTCGGGTGATTTTTCCCTAAGGCACATTCTTACAAGCGTAATGAACAAAATACCAACACCTGAATTGTGGTGCGTATAAGAACCATCAAAGTAGAACATCCAAGTTATCGACTCAATTTGAAGAATGTGCATAAGATAGGATTTGAGCTCTTTATGGGCACATTTTCCAATTGGTCGATAATTTCCTGTCCTTTTATTGCTTTCCTATCAACATACTCAATATCAAACTCACTTAGGATCATTCCCACTTGGCCAATCTTCCTATTAATATTGTCTTGATGAGAAGATACTTGAGGGGATCAATCTTGGAGATGAGCTTAACCTTGTGTGTCAAAAGATAATGGTGTAGCTTTTGGGAAGCAAAAACTAGGGCTAAACAAGCCTTTTCAATAAGGTGTAATTGAGCTCATAGTTGACCAGGGTGCGACTAATGTAATAAATGGCCCTTTCTTTTCCTTGGTCATTTTCTTGTGCCAAGAGGGCTCCAATTGATTTATCTATTATGGAAATATATAGTAACAATGGTTTGTGTGATACTGGAGGTACCAAAATAGGTGGATTCATTAAGTAGTTTTTGAGTAAATCAAAGGCCATTTGACACTGATTATCCCGTTTTTAAAATAATGTCTTTGTGGAGGAGATGGGTGAAAGGCACACACTTTTCTACTAATTGAGAAATGAAGCGATGGACTGATTAAAGCCTTCCTTGAAGAGAACATAGCTGACTCAAGTTTTTTAGAGGTTGCATGTAGATTATAGCCTGTACCTTTTCGGGATCAACCTCAATCCCTTTGGCTAAAACTATGTACCCTAGGAGTTTGCTAGATTTCATGCCAAAAGCACATTTTTTAGGGTTTAGCCTAACTTTGAATGCTTCTAGGTGGGTAAATATCTTGTCCAAGATGGGGAGATATTCTTCTCTAGTATGAGATTTGGCAAGGATATCATCAACATAATCTTCCATAAAAATGTGCATCATGTCATGAAAGATAGTGGTCATGGCCCACTGATAGGTGGCCCCTGCATTCTTTAGCCCAAAAGGCATCACATTCCAACAACATGTGCCCCATGCACAAGTAAAGGTTGTTTTGTCTTGGTCATCTAGTGTTATCCTAATCTGATTGTACCTTGAAAATCCATCCATGAGTGAAAACATGGAATGACCTATTGTTAGATCTACAATTGTGTTAATGTTGGAAAGGGAGAAATCATCTTTAGGACATGCTTTGTTTACATCCTAAAAATCAATATAGATGTGTATCCCACCATCTTTCTTTGATATAAGCACAATGTTTGATATCCATGATGCATACGCTAAGGGCCAGATGAAGTTGGTGCTGATCAATTTCTCTAATTCTATTTTGACTAGCAAGGCTATGTGGAGATGCATTTTTCTAAGCTTCTACTTAATCAGTTTGACCTCTAGAGAAATGTTGAGGTGATGAAGGATTCAAGTTGGGTCCAATCTTGGCATGTTTGAGTAAGACCATGCAAATTTTATTTTCCTCTCTTTGAAGAAACAAATGAATGTGCTTCTTTCTTTTGTGTTTAGAGATTGTGCCAAATAGATGATCCTTGGTTCCTACTTTGTACCAATGTTGACTTTTTTCTATTGGTTCAATTAGGATAGATGATCTTTCCTCTGAGTGCTCGGGTAAGGTATCAATCATCTCATCCATGGGTGCCACAATTGGGTTTTCACCTTTGGATGCATCATTTATATTTTTTTCTCAAGATTAGATACAACCTAGTGGTGGTCATTAAGGCTTTGATGTGCTTAACATGTTCTAGTATGACTGAGATGATTGATATCAGACTAGTCTATGTGTATTTCTCCTATTCTTTGTGGATGAGATGGTTAAATTGCATTAAGGTAGATGAAGACATCGTGGTTAGTGTCAAAATTAGGAATATGGTGATTGTCAACCATATCCCAGCTAATGAGTTTAGGATGGATTAAGGAGAGGAGTGTGTAATATGGATAGGATTTGGTAGGGTTTAAAGACATGACCTCATTTAATAGTTCATACATTTTATTGGTTAGGTCTATAACATGTGCTTCCTCTAAAGTGTCAGGAAAAGTAGACTTGGCAAGTGGCTCATAGCAGTCATCTTCGACTTCTACTGGAAAGAAGTTGGGAAATAGAGTTTGAAACTAAATCCCTTCCATAGGTTCATCATCCTCATATGATGTGATGTGATGTGTCTATTTTGAATCAACCTCCAAGTTGTTCTGATGTGTGCTAGCTCCTGATGAAGTAAATTCCTAACAAGAGATTGATCTTTGTACAATGGGACTACTAGATGTAGGGATGTGAAAAAAATCACATTCTTTATTATGAATAGACTCTTCAGATAATGATTCAAATTCCCACTTGGTGGAATCATCATCGTCTTCATTATTAGAGGTGTTCATGAATGGTTCCTTTGTAGGGTGTAGATCAAAGATGGATAGATTTACATTATTTTTGTCAGATGTTGTTTGGTTATTGGCATTTTTTCCTTTAGGTACCCATACCAGGGTAGAAGAAGAAGAATCACTATGTTTGGGATAGGACTTGGAAGCATTTTGTGCATTATCTTGTTCACTATACCCCACCCTTGTTTTGGACCTGTTAGACCTAAACTATGCTACCAGGGGTTAGACAATGCCTTTCTCTTTCCCTAAAGGGCCATCACCCATATATCCCATCATTTTCATTAAATCAAAACCTTTTCCATATAGGTGAGGGGAAATATTAATATTTTGTTAACTAATTTCTTCTATGGAGCTTGAAGGTACACCACTTGCTTTAACAAAATGTGCATGGTAAGGCATAGTTGGATGATGGTTTTCTGTGAGATCTTGGAGAAAGTGGGGGATCAAATAATGAGACTAAGTACTAACCTATCCCTTTTCACTATAGTTTGCACTTCCTATCAAACTCTTTAATTATCTTATCCATTTCTTCATAATGTGACTGTTTGGGGTCTTGGGATGATGATGGTGAAGAAATAGCAAAATTTGAAAAACCAACTTTCTCTTTACCCTTAGTTGATATAGATAAGTGGTTTTTATCTTGTCTGGTGGAACATGAAGTATCTATTGGTGTGGATTGGTTGATGTCATATGTCAAGGTATTAGTTTCCTCTATGTTATGAGGAACAAGAGAGTTACAATATTGGGAAAGGTTTTGATCTCTAGGTATGGTCACCTCTTGACCCATGTACGGAAATTTGAGACATTGATGGTAAGTGAAAGGAATAGCTTACATGTCATGGATCCACAACTTTCCTAATAGGATATTGTAAATTAATTCTAAGTCCAAGACTTGACAAACAATTTCTTTTACAACTGGACCTTTAGCAAAATAACCATGCCTTTGGAGGATCTCTCCTCGTCATCATAAGCCTTAATGTTGATTTTCTTTTTGGGGTCAATAGCATCCTCTATATACCCTAAGGCTTTTACCAAATTTAGTGTGCAAATTTTTACTCTTGCTCCATCATCAACCAAGGCTCTTTTAACTCTGTTTCTATAAATGAACACTTCAATATGCAATGAGGAGTTCTAGGGACGAATGACTGACATGTCATCTTGAGCAGAAAAGGATACATAGTTAGGGGCAATAAGGTTACTGACCATATTTTGAAGTCTACTAACATCAAGGTCATTTGGCACTAAGCCTTTGGTGAGGATCTCTTTATGCTCAAGGGAAATTTGCAACAACTCAAAAATTGAGATATGGGCGGGACTCTTGAGTAATTGGTTGACCAAGCTATATTTGGGTAAGGAGGAACTTGTAGTTGCATGATCAAAATTTGTCACGAGCCTTGGTAGAATGACTTTAGAGGCCTAACCTTGGGTAACAACATTTGATGATTGTTTCTTGTTTTTATCTTTAATTATGATGACATTTATGGTGTCATCAAATCCTAAGATCATCTTGATGGTGTTATTGTAATGATGAGCATAATTAACCTTATCATGAGGAGGTGCATTCTGGTTAGCTCTAGAGGATTCACCCTTTTTGTGGCTCATGAAAGGGTTCTTGAAGGTCGTATGGTCTTCATTGTTGTTAAGGTTATTCACTTCGATAGTTCCATCGTTGATTAATTTTTGTATAGCCCCCTTAAGGGTGAAAAAATTATTTGTTAAGTGCCCCCTATTCTGGTGGTAGGCACAAAATATTAGAGTAATTAGATATTTCCTAATTAACTCTAGCTTTAGGCATCTAATAATTAATTATTTTGATGCAACCTAGGTTAGACCTTTTTAGGATTTCGATCTCCTTTATAAGGATGATCTCTCATTGTAAACATTAATTGGGAACTTAGATTAATTCATTATTGATTATAACAATCTACTTTTTTCTCATCAAGAATGTCTCATCTATGGATCTGGCAATTTCTGCCTCCGTAGCCTTTTGCTTCTCTCTTCTATAATAGATGTGTGCATGTAGGTGATTCTTGAGAGCTCTAGGGTTGATCTTTCATCAACTTCAACATGGTATAAGAGCTCCAGATCTTCATGCCCTTGTTTTATTCTTGAGAGATTTGGCATCAGTTTTCAGATCTAAGCTTTTAAAGAATTTTTTATTGGATCTAAGGGGTCACTAATTTTCAAGGCACTTTGAGTAAACATGGACATCACCATTGAGCTCAAAGCTCTCAAAAACCCTCATTTCCATATAAAATATATCCAATTTGGACATTGTTGAAATCTAAGGCAAAAATGTTTGCACCAAGGTTGTTTTGACCTGGGCACGCAAAATGAAGTGGTGATTTTTTTAAAAAAAAATTGTCAAAAAAATTGGTGGTTTCAATGGGCGATTTGTAATATCCCTGTCTAAATCTAATTGAAACTTGCTATATTTGCTTTTAGAAATTTTGTCAAACACTTGTACAGCAAAGGGATATATGATTGATTTTATTTTTAGTTTGTTTTGAGAATAAGAAAGATGACTTCTAATATCATAGGATGACTAAAAAATGACTTATGTTCCACTTAGTCTACATCTAACATGAAATGCAACTCTCTCTCTCTCTTTTTTTTCCTGATGCAATATATGACATCTATTCAATGCAAATTAACACTTACAGCCAAGTGACATTGTGTCAAAAAGTTGGCATGCAAACTAACATTATATTTCAAACTTCAAAATTGATACTTTGCTGATATAAAATCAGTTTACAATGCCTTCAACAATCTAACTAGACTATCCATACAAAACCATGTAGATGTATTTTTAAATAATGCATAAACATGAAGATAAAATGAAGGGAACCTGAGATTGGTAGGCAGCTTTAAAACTGATCAGAATCTATCATGCACTGTAGCGGTATTGTTCATAGCATTATAGCAATACTATTCATGACCACTGTAGCAATAACACTATTCACGATTCCTATAGCGATGATACTATTCACGATTCCTATAGTGATGATATTGTTCATGATTCCTCTAGCAATGGCATTGTAGTAGATGGGTATAAACTTTCTAATATGCCTTTGAATTAGCTGCTTAACTCCTTCCAAAGTGCAGATAAAATGAGGGCACCAAATGACCCTTAAATCTAAAATGTATCTTCTTCATGAATTGCTACAAAAACTCAATAAGCAATGAGATGACTGAAATATCACCTCCAGCAAATGCAAAAATATTAGCTAATAGTTTCATAGCCTCAAAGTTGCTAATCAAAGAGAATTATTGTTCTCAATGACTGAAATGTCTTGCAGAAACCCTTGGCTCCACAAGTGCACAAGCAAATGTCAATATCAAATCTGGATACCCTACAATGAGGCTCTCTCCTCTATTTATTCTATTCCTTCACCCCTTCTAGAAGAACATAAAATATTATTTTATTGCACTTTTCTAGAAGCTTCCTCCTTTCCAACAATAATTAGTTGTGCTTCTAGAAGATTCCCTTTTCCATATAATATAATATTATTTTAGTGACTTATGATTTAATATTTATTTTAGTCACTTCTCAATTAAATTAATTAAATATAAAGTCACCTTTTAATTATTAAATTATTTAACGACTTTATAAGAAATTAATTTAATTATTTCACCTTATTTCTCCAATTAGCCTTCAAAGAATGAAAGGCTAAGAACTCCATTGAGAGGCTAAAAGGATGGGGACATTACAGTCTGCCCCTCTGGAAATTGCTTATCTCCAAGAAATCTCAACTTTGGATGTTGCAAAATCTCTTCACTCTCCCATGTAGCATCCTCAATAGGTAGGTCCTTCCATTTAATCAAATAGTCTCTAATGACACGGCTTCTCAACTGCTTCTCTCTAAAATCTAATATAGCCTCTGGTATCAAAATCAACTTATCCTCATCATCTAAGGGTGGTAGAACTATAGAAGGAACCACATGATGTCCCAATGCCTTCTTGAGGCGTGATACATGGAAAATATTGTGAATTTTGTTGTCCATCGGCAACTCTAGCTCATAAGCCACCTCACCCACATGCCTAATGACCCAGACGGGTACATAGTATCGCGGCTTGAGCTTCTCTGCACCACTCTTCTTGAGAGTAGACTATCTGTAGGGCTGCAACATCAAATACACCATGTCCCCAACCTCAAAAGAGCATTCCACTCTCTTTTCATCTACATACTATTTTTTTTGGTTTTGTGTCTTTTGGATGTTTTCATGAAGAGCCCTCATGATATCCTAATTTTCCTATAACATGTCTCTAGCACTAGGCACTCTACTATCACTCATTAAAAAATCAAGAAAGCTAGGAGCATCATAACCATACAAGGCCATGATCGGTGTCATCTGAGTAGAAGGATGGTAAGTGGAATTATAGTAGTACTCACAAAGGTATATCCACTTAACCCACCCTTTTTTGTTGCCCAGCAGTATAATTTATGAGGTACCCTTCCACCCATTTGTTGACTTTCTTCGTCTGTCCATCTGTTTGAGGGTGGTAACTAGTACTCAGAGAAATCTCAGTCCCACACAATCTAAAAAGCTACAGCCAGAAATTGCTCATAAACTAATTGTCTCAGTCACTGACAATGTTTCATGGTAATCCATGCAATCAAAACACCTCACGAAAAAATAGTTTGGTAACTTGTGTGGTTGAATATGAAATAGTGACCAAAAAGAAATGTCCAAACTTGGTCAAGCGATCAACCACCACATATATGCAATCCTTACCTTTTTTTTTTGGCAACCCTGTGATGAAGTCCATGGATACACATTCCCACTTCCTATCTAGAATTGGAAGTGGTTGTAATAAACCAGCAAGATATGTATGGTCATGTTTGTTCTACTAACAAACAACACACTCCCTAACATATCATAGAACATCAGATTTTAGTCCCTTCCAAGTGAACCTCTCCTGAACCTGTCAATAGGTTTTGAAATACCCAGGATGGCATGCCAATGGTGAATCATGAAAGGACCTCAATACTATGTTCTTTACTTCTAATCCTGGAGTCAAGAAGATCCTCCCCTTGTAAATGATAAGATCATTCACCACCGTGTACCTATCATCCTGTAGTGACCCATCAATAATACCTGAAGCCCAAGAATCCTTAGCATATTCTACCACAATCAAATGACTCCAATCCTCTAAAACCTTAGCCATAGAGCTCAAATGTGGTTGGCAAGACAAGGCATCAATGACTATATTCTGTGAACCTTTGACAAAAGAAATGTCAAAGTCATAAGATCGCAACTTGCTTACCCACCTCTGCTGACGGTCATTAAGATCTTGATACCCAAGGAAATGTCTCAAGCTATTATTGTTTATTTTTACAACAAACTTACTGCCCACTAAGTATTTCCTGAACTTGGCCAATGCATGCATAATGGCCAACATTTCATTGTCATATATACTATAGCTCCTCTTAGGACCTCTCAGCTTTTTGCTATCATATGTAATTGGATGTTTTCCTTGCATAAGGATAGCTCCAATCCTCTCACCTGAAGCGTCACACTACAACTCAAAGGGTTTAGTGAAATTAGGCAATCCAAGCACTGGGCAAGTAGTCATAAGTCATTTGAACATCTCAAAGCATTCATGTGCCTCACGAGTCCAAACAAAAGCCCCTTTCTTGGTCAAATATATAAGTGGTGTTGCATGGCCAGAATACCCATTGACAAATTTGTGATAGAATCCACAAAAACCCAAAAATCCTCTAAGTTGTGTCAGATTCGTCAGAGTAGGCCACTCAACAATTGCCTTGACCTTATTCAGATCCATCCAAACTCCTTCCACACTAATGATGTGACCCAAATATAATAATTCTATCATGCCCAAGTCACATTTAGATTCCTTGGCATATAGAGATTCATTACCAAGAATACCCAAAACTATGTCAAGATGTGTAAGATGTTCTTCTCATGTCCTGCTATAAACCAAGATATCATCAAAGAAGACTAACACAGATCGCCTCAAGTATGAATGAAATACCCTATTCATAGTAGATTGGAATATAGCAGGGGCATTTCTTAGCCCAAACGGCATAACCACAAACTCAAAATGTCCATAGTGGCAACAAAAAGATATCTTCTCAATATCTTCTTCCCTCACACGAATTTGGTGGTAATCCAATCTTAGATCAATTTTGGAGAAATACTTGGCACCATGCAATTCATACTCATCAATCCTTGGAATGGGATATATATTCTTGATTGTTCTCTTGTTAAGAATTCTATAATCAATACACATCCTTAGAGTACCATCCTTATTTTTAACCAATACCACTGATGAAGCAAAAGTTGACTTACTTGGTCTAATATGCCCCATAGCTAGCAACTCCTTGATAGTTTTTTCTATCTCATCTTTGAGCTGCTTAGGGTGCCTATAGAGAGTGACTATCACAGGCTTAGGGCCCTCCTCCAATTCGATGATGTGCTCTATCCCTCTATTTGATGGTCTACTGGGTGGAATCTCACTAAAGACCTTATCGTGCTTGATCCTCAACTCTTGTATATCAGGAGGATAAACAGGTTTTTGTTGCTCTTCCTATGTTGGCTTCAAAACACAACTTGTTACCCACTCAACCATGTCATGATGCAAGAGACATTCCATTTTCCTAAAAGAAATAGTCTTGCAACTGGTGTCTTTGAGTGCTTTCAACACATGAGTTTTTCCATCCATCTCAAATCTCATTTCCATCTCACGAAGGTTGAGGGTGAATATCCCTATGTCATGTAACCATGTCATTCCCAAAACCATATCTATGTCTCCCATGTTCACCACATTAAAATTTTCTGTGAACTCATAATTATTCAAGTGTATGGGCAAATTTGAAATCATCTTGTCACACCTAAGAGTGTAACCATCAGCAACCTTAACTCATATTCCCTCAAACTCCTTAGTGTATATACCATACCTCTCAACAAGCCTAGCATCAATAAAATTGTGTGTCGCACCTGTATCAAGAAGGGTAATAATCTTTTGACCAGCAAGAACCCCTCGCATCCTAAAAGACCCTTTATAGTGAATACTTGTGAGACAAGCTTATTTAAGCTTCACTTCTTCCTCTAATTCTTCATCGTGTTCTAATTTTTCTCATTCTAAATAATTAATTTCAAATTGATGGTCTAAATTAGAATCTTTAATTAGTGCCCAAATTGCACGATTTGACTTCCCCTTAGATTTCATAGGGAAGTCATGGTTAATATCATATGGTCCCTTACAATAGAAGCATAGTCTCCTCTTCCTTAAATCATTAAGAGTCTCACTGTCAAATAGAAAAGTCGACTTACCTTTAGCTTTCTCCTCCTTCTTAGGAAACTTCTTGTTGTCATGATTGGAAAATGTTCCCTTTGATGTAAACTTGCTGGTAGGGGTAGTGAAATCCATGCTCCGTGCCTTCTTCATTGCTTCCTATAGTGTGGGAGGATCGAAAGATTTCAACCAACCTACAATGGCTCCATCAATCCTTCCATGAATAAGACCACCAATCTTCTTTCATTGATGTTAGGAACCATGACCGATAACTGTTGGAAGTCATTCACATAAGCATCAAGGGAACCATGCTATTTTAGTTGTGCCAATTCATAGAAACTCACCTCAGGACCTTTGACATCAAACCTTTCAATCAGCCTGTTGGTAAAATCCTCATATGTAGTGATAAGGTTGTGTCCAAGAGTGACTAACCCATGATACCACCACTTGTGAGAAGCTCCTTTAATATGTAGTGTGGAAAATCTTATGGCATCCTCTTCAAGCATTGGTCTCAAAGAAAGATAATTATCAAGCTTTTGAACCCAAGACCTAGCTGTGCATTTGTTACTTCCATCATAGTAAGGCATGGAAATCTTACCAAGTGTTTGTTGATAGTCATTTCTTGGAGCATAGTGATCATTCCTTCCTCCTCTCCTATTCCTTTTCTTCATGAATTGATTAAATGTCCATATTTCTCTCATATCAAGAGGAAGAATGGTATACTCCAAGTAAGCCTATCTAGCTTCGTCTCCAAAATAGATAGTTGGAGCAGCATGTGGTTGTTCTTCTCTTGGTGTAAAGGTGGGAAAAAGAGGCCTAGAGGCTAATCCTCTAGTGTCTTCAACGCGATGTATAGACCTTTTCTCATTAACTCCACTATGTTTAGCTGTGTTTTGATTTTGAGTAGCTTGTTGATCCATTTTTGCTAATAAGTGTGCCATCATATCAAGCATGGTATAAAACTTCCTTTCAGCTCTTGCTTCCCTATTTTCTTCTTCTTCCATATTTTGAACTATTTTGCTGGTATATTTTTCTCTTAATGCTTCTGAGAATGTATCTCCTTCAACTTGAGGATTATGATATTGTTGTCTTTGTTGTTCCCTGCTATAATATTTGATTTTTCTCTCACTCATCTGCTATTTGACTAATCACATGATGGCAGGATGAAAGCTCTGATACCACTATAATATCCTTGTCCAAATCTAATTGAAACTTGCTATATTTGCTTTTAGAAATTTTGTCAAACACTTGTACAGCAGAGGGATATATGACTGATTTTATTTTCAGTTTGTTTTCAGAATAAGAAAGATGACTTCTAATATCATAGGATGACTGAAAAAATGACTTCTCTTCCGCTTAGTCTACACCTAACATGAAATGCAACTCTCTTTTTTTTTCTTTTTTCCTTATGCAATATATGGCATCTATTCAATGCAAATTAACACATTTAGCCAAGTGACATTATGACAAACAGTTGGCATGCAAACTAACATTATATTTCAAACTTCAAAATTGATATTTTGCTGATATAAAAATTCTAATATAAAATTAGGTTACAATGCCTTCAACAATCTAACTAGACTGTCCATACATAAACATGTAGATGTATTTTCAAATAATCCATAAACATGAAGATAAAATGAAAGGAACCTGATATTGGTAGGCAGCTTTAAAACTGATTAGAATCTGTCATGCATTATAGCGGTATTGTTCACAACATTGTAGCAATACTATTCACAACCACTGTAGCGATAACACTATTCATAATTCCTATAGCGATGACACTATTCACGATTCCTATAGCGATGACACTGTTCACAATTCCTGTAGCGATGGCACTATATATGGCATCTATTCAATGCAAATTAACACTTATAGCCAAGTAACATTATGTCAAACAGTTGGCATGCAAACTAACATTATATTTCAAACTTCAAAATTGATATTTTGTTGATATAAAAATTCTAATAAAAAATTAGGTTACAATGCCTTCAACAATCTAACTAGACTGTCCATACAGCAACATGTAGATGTATTTTCAAATAATGCATAAACATGAAGATAAAATGAAGGGAACCTGATATTGGTAGGCAGCTTTAAAACTGATTAGAATCTGTCATGCATTGTAGCGGTATTGTTCACAACATTGTAGCAATACTATTCACAACCACTGTAGCAATAACACTATTCACAATTCCTGTAGTGATGACACTATTCACGATTCCTATAGCGATGACACTGTTCACAATTCCTCTAGTGATGGCACTATAGCAGATGGGTATAAACTTCCTAATATGCCTTTGAATTAGCTACTTAACTCCTTCCAAAGTGTAGATAAAATGAGGGCATCGAATGACCCTTAAATTTGAAGTGTATCTTTTTCATGAATTACTGCAAAAACTCAATAAGCTTCAATGAGATGACTAAACTATCACCTCTAGAAAATGCAACAATATCAACTGATAGTTTCACAACCTCAAAATTGCTAATCAAAGAGAATTATAATTCTCAATGACTAAAATGTCCTACAGAAACCCTTGGCTCCACAAGTGCACAAGCAAATGTCAATATCAAATCTGGATGCCCTACAATGAGGCTCTCTCCTCTATTTATTCTATTCCTTCGCCCCTTCTAGAAGAACATAAAATATTATTTTATTGCACTTTTCTAAAAGCTTCCTCCTTTCCAACAATAATTAGTTGTGCCTCTAGAAGATTCCTTTTTCCATATAATATAATATTATTTTAGTGACTTATGATTTAATATTTATTTTAGTCACTTTTTAATTAAATTAATTAAATATAAAGTCACCTTTTAATTATTAAATTATTTAATGAATTTATAAGAAATTAATTTAATTATTTCATCTTATTTTTCCACTTAGCCTTCAAAGAATGAAAGGATAAGAACTCCATTAAGAGACTAAAAAGATGGGGACATTACACAATTACCAGATTCAATGGACAAATATTTTTTGGCTGCTCCATCGTCCTCAACACACAAGCATCCACAACTCTCACTGGTATGTGTTTGTGTGTATGTTTGGCATCCTATGACATGGTTTTTTGGTGTGCATTTTTGTGTGGAAAAAGTCATATTTTGTTTACCCCATGCATGAGATTGGAGGAGTTTTTTTTTTTCTGACTCGTGCAAAGTTAGCGGTGTACTTTATGGGAGGGATTCATTTCTTCTTTGGCCTCCATGCCACTATTTCTACCTGCCCATGTACATGTACTGAGCATGCCTATCATTGATCATCACATGAGATTTTTTTGGTCCCTCTATCTCCCATTTCTGTGAGCATGTGCTTGGAACTCCACAACTTGCTCCTTCACTTTGGGCAATTTGAATTGGCCACTAGATTTTATTGGTCATCAATTTTTATTGATAATTTTTTTGGGGGAAGGGGCCCCTACTGCATTTTTGAAGGAAGCTTGCTATTGGCACCTTATTTTTTGTGTATTTTGGTGCTAAAACCTTTGGAGACAATGCTTGAGTATTTGGTGCGCCCCATCCTTGATTCACGGCCCCTGCAATGTCTACCAATATGGGTAGGTCTCCTGAGAATCTCTCCCTTGTCTGTAGCCACATCAGTGCATAGGAACTCTATCTATGCATGTTTGATCCATAGTTTGGAAGGAGCACTAAAGGTGGTTTCACTATCAATGCTAGAAAGGTTTGTGTTTCATAGGGGAGGGAGATCTTTATTTTTTACTACTCCAGCATTTCCATCTATCCTTGAGACTCCCTTTGACGTTAGTGTCTTCTCCTTGGATCCCACATAGGTGCCTAGAAGCAATGGATGAGCTGTGGTATTGAGTGGTCACTTTAAAGGGGATGGTGGTTGGTGGTTGTTTCTTTGGCACCCGTAGTATTTTGTTTTGTGTGAAAAACATTTTTTCCATTCAACATTTCTCTTCATTCATTCAAAGGCACCTCAACTGATGGAGATAAGGTGTTGGTTCTTTTTGATGGAAATTGGCATTTCATGGATGCCATGGGAGTAGCTATCAATTTAAGCGATAAGCCTATTGGTCTCAGGTGTGGTTCATGATTTTCACAAAATGGTTTTCTTCCTTTGATCTGCGATTTGTGGGTGGAAAGCAACCAAGTGGATCAGTGTTTGAATCACATTGAAGCCCAATTAAAATGTGTCTGTGATGGTTCATATCTCATTTTTGGTGGAGAGGCTTGAGAGAAGATATTTGATTGTTTGAATTTTCTCTTTCGGTTGAGGAGGAGAGATTTCTAATTGAGTTTTTTTTCTCATCTCTTGGGGAGACATTTTGAACTATGGACTTTGCACATGTTCTTGGCCTTCTAACTTAATCCACTTCATGGACCACTTGTGACCCCTTGCATCAGTCTTGCATGTGCTTTGTTAAAGGCTTCAGTGTCTTTCATTAGCGATGACATCAACAAAAAGAATATATTTTTCTTACCTATTTAAAAGGCCTTGTTTGTCTTTGTTTTTTGGAATTTGAATTGGGTTGTGACTTTCATTCTGTATATGCTTAGTGGGTTTTGATTGCATGGCTGATTTTTTCCACCAAACAAATATTTATTCCGCACGTGCTATTTTGGCCACCAATTTTTAATCTGGCATCGACCCTTTGTCTAGCTCTCATTTTTGGCAGTTTCTAGCATTTTTTCACCTCGACAATCATTTACCTGTCAAATTTGAGCTTGTCACTTGCTGACATCAGTGCCACATCAGCATTGCGTTACCACTTTCTGTCACCTCCTTGGCCTTTATTTGGACCTACCTTCACTTTTTTGCTCATATCTTGGGCATACAGACTCTATTTTTTGTAAATGAGATATCACTGGAAAGCTAGTTCTGAGTCTATCACATTGGTATAATTAGTTTTAAGTTTTGATGCATTTTATGGCTTTTTCTAATGTCAAAGTTAGGGGTATAGTTTTGCACTCTGGGAGACATGTCTTGAGCATCTAATCTCGAATTTGGGAATTCTTTATATCATTGGAAAGGTATTTTTGACCCCTTTTTAGTGATGCTAGTTATTTTTCTAGATTCTTCTCTAGGCACATTCTATTTAGTCTTCTACATTTTTGCGTTCTAGTGGATAACTTGGTTGTTTCAGGTCTGAGGATCGATTTCTTTTCTTCAGATGATTCATCATGACTTGTACTATCTATTGTACTAGTCTTATGTCTCTTCTAGTCTATTTAGACATTATTTATATGCATTCTTACAAATCCATTGAAATAAAGTGCCATACTACATCTATATTTTCATTTCAGTTGTTTTGTGTTGGTTTTCCTTCTGATTTGAGTAGTGTCATCTGAGGACACTCGTACATATTATTGTATTCTTGGGCATCATATCTTGTGCCTTATTGTACATGCACTACTCTAATAAAGTGCCATGGGGGGTTGATGTTTTGCCTTTTTTTCCATCTTCCTTTGTCCACTGAGTGTCCCTTCCATGACATTAGCCTCATGATGTGTTTGAGATTGATCACCTCAATACACACATATGTACTCTTTTATGTATTTTGGCCTACTTTTTCAATTTCTTGTCACCTCACCCTTGTCTACATTAGGGGGGGTTCTTGTGTTGTTTCTCATGCTTCCTTGGTTCGATTGATTAGCTCTTTGGGCTTTAGTTTTTTATGCCATATGTATCTTCAAGTTCAGTTATTTGCCTTTGTGTGCCTCCTGATTCGATGCAAATTACAATCTTCTCTACCTGGTCAGATTCTATTTCAGTGGAGGTTCTTCAGATCAGCAATTACTTTTCACAGAGCTTTGCAACTTCTACATGCTTAAGTGGTGTTCTACATGATCATCTTTTATTCCTATCTTCTGGAGCATTCCCTAGTTTGGAGGCTTCTTCAATCCTTCACTAGTATTTTCAGCATTATTTCCATCTCTTTTTGGAGTAGGGTTTTTCCCATGTGATTTTCTTTATTTCTCCTCTTTTTAGAGATTTGGTTGTGCTTGGGTACCTCATCATGCTTTGTTTGTTAGGATCCAAATCTACTTTCAATTGTAGTTTCTAGGTTTCTAGCTACTCCCTAAGTTTATCTTAAGAGGGGGTGTTAGAGTAATTAGATATTTCCTAATTAACTCTAGTTGCTTAAGCTAAACTTTAGGCATCTAATAATTAATTATTTTATTAATTATTTTGATGCAACCTAGGTTAGACCTTTTTAGGGTTTCGATCTCCTTTATAAGGATGACCTCTCATTGTAAACATTAATTGAGAACTGAGATTAATTCATTATTGATTATAGCAATCTACTTTTTTTCTCATCAAGAATGTCTCATCTATAGATCTAGCAATTTCTGCTTCCATAGCCTTTTGCTTCTCTCTTCTGTAATAAGTGTTTGCATGCAAGTGATTCTTGAGAGCTGTGGGGTTGATCTTTCATCAACTTCAACAAAAAAATGCTTGTCACTCCACCACTTTAGTTTAACTTGCAATTCATAGGGTTTGGCCTCAGTGAGTACAATGAGTTCATTGGCCAAGAGTGTTTGCAAAGCACTCTCATAAGACACCTCAATAGGTGTATACTCTTTGTGTATATTAGAAGACTGATATCCTTTCAAAGGAGGAGCTTGATTATAAGCAACTTGTTGATTAGACATCAAGGGAGTTGCTGAGCTACGTCAGTAAAATGGACAAGCATTATCTTGTCTAGGTGTATTTGGATTGGTGTTATTGACAATAGGATACTGCTGATTTGGATAGGGTTGGGTTTGTGGTTTGACATGGTTAGCTTCAACCACCCCATCTTTGACAGTGTTTTTGTTGTTTTTTCTCCATCATGACTTTTGTTTATTAGTGGACTGATCAGAGGAATTGTGAGTTTGTGAGGAGTTGTTTGAGAAACCCTTATCATCTTTTGATAACTTGATGATATCATTGTTTATCAGGGTCTCTTCTACTTTAGCGACATTCTCTAAGGTAGTCTTAAAGTCTTTAAGCCCTTGGAGCTGGAGCCAGTAGTTCATGGGTTTTGAGAGACTATTTATGAAAATGTCGATCTTCTCTTTGTTTGGAATGTCTCTATGGTATTTGGCAAACGTGTGTCTCTACCTTTGTAGGAAGACTTTGAATGATTCTCTGGGAAGTTGTTTTATGTTACACAAATTAATCGTCGTAACTTCCCTTTCAATATTATAAGAGTACTGGGTGATGAAAATAGAAGCCATTTGATCAAAGGACTTAATGTTAGAGGGTAGCTTGGAGAACCACTCCATGGCTTGCCCTCTGAGGCTTCTAGGAAATAGATGCATTAGATACATTGTGTTGAGAATAAACTCCATACTTAGAATATAAAATTGTCTAAGATGATCTTGGGGATCCAATGTACCAAAATATTTGTCATATTTTGGTATCTATACATTTTGCAAAAATGGGGTAAAGGTGATTTTTTACCGATGGAAGAGGACACACCTTTTCAAGGCTAAATTCTATAGGTTGAATTTTTCCTTGCTTCATCTTTTCCATTTCTAATTGTAGCTCTTGTAGTTTTTGTGTGACAACATCTAAAGGTGCCTCCTCTTCATCTTGTTTTAGGTTGGTTACATCAAAGTTAGATGACAGTTTTGCCCTTTGTTGTGTTAACACTAGTATGTAACCTTCTTTGTATTTTTCAAAGATCTTGTCCATGATATTGACAAGCTTAGGATTTTGCTGAAAATATTCAATTTTGGTTTTGATGCTCTTTTTGTCCCAATTATTGGATGAACCCATTTTGGGAAAAGGTTTTGAATTTTGGTTGACCAAGGGTGATTCGTGGGCAACCATATTTGATGAATAATCCATTGGTGTGATAGGTTCAATAAGATCTGGAGATTGTGTGTGTTTGATGCTTCTTTTGGCTATTCTAACATGCACCTATATAGGTGATCATTTTGGTCCTTCCTGCTTTGTGACTACATGGGTTTTACGCAGTGGTATGAGATGTAGATAAGATTCTTTTAGTTCATTTGCATTTTGAAAACATGAGATTTTCTTGTAGAATGTACTTTGTTAAGCAACAAGCTTTGTTGGAAAAGGTTGTTTGACAATGTTGATAATGGTGAAACTGAAGCTCGTTAAGTCAAGTAGGGAATGGATGTGTGTTTCCAATTTATTTTTGACTTGATATATGGGGCTGAAATAACAGTGATTATTGGATAAGGATCTTGGTTGGATTTAGAACATTGCTTGTTTGAAGAATGGTGACAGTCACTTTCATAATCTCTTAGTTTGGCAGAATGTCAATGAGAGAAGAGGGTATCCAAATCTATAGTTCATTTGTGAAGATTGCACTTGAAGGTAGCCTCTATTTTAGGTTTTTTCTCAAATGTGCTACATAAATTCTCAAGTGTGTTATTCCAATTGGTGTATGCGCTATTTATTTTTTCAAATGCGTTATTTGATTAGTCATATGTGTTGTTTTAAGGTTTAAATGTGTTGTTATGCAGAGCAAATACATTATTTAAATCTTCAGATGTGCTATTGTGAAGTCAGATGTGCCATAACAAAGCTTAGATGCATCACAGAATGGGTCAAATGCATTGTTTTAAGTAGTAAATGTGCTATTTCAAGGTCTTCAATAGCATTCTTATTTTGAACTTGGTTTTTTTCATACCAGTTTATAGTTACATCTTTTGGAAGGATTATGATCCAAACTAGAGTTTATTATTAAGTTCTAAAAACACATCTAGGCATAGTCATAGTAAAAATGACAATGAAATGTGAAACCACGCGCACCTAGAAAAATGGAAGAAAGGGCTTCCCAACAAGGTTGTCTAGAGATGGTGACTAAAGGGTTTTAGTTTTTAACCAACAATGTTCGGATTTACCTCTCTTATGACAAAGAGCTTCCCACCAATGCTAAGGAGGTTTAGCACAATCCCTTGTAGAACTACTAGAGGAAGGCTATGTTTCAAACACGAGTGGCTTACATTCAATTGGGAATGCAAGATTGGAAGGTGTTCCCTCTCACTGGCCCTGCTAAGGCAACTCAGGAGGTGGCCTTTTTGTAGCTAAGTGAACCTACCTAGTAGAGAGTAGGAAAATAGAAATCAAAAAATAGTTTGGGAATTTGATCACCCTAGAAGAGTGAGAGCATATCCCTACTATCTTGACTTCTCAAACATAATGGACATAGTTGTTCACTTACAAGCCCTTATACTATAGAAGACAAGGGGCTCCTAGTTAAGCTATTCGTGGGTTCTTTTTGCATTTGATTGTAACTGATCTTTAAAGAAGGTCAAGCATTCTGATCAACTCAGAAGAGTTGGGAGCATAGGCCTACTCTCATTTAGGTCAGCGAGATCAAACATTTCTATTAAACTAGGTGTTGAACTTAGAAATGCTGCACTTTGAATTGAAAAGGGGTCAAGGTCCACTTACCCAGTTTGATGCTAGCAAAGGTTAAGCGCATTTCTGAGGGTCTTCATTCCTATTGCACATTGTCATTAACCTGGGAGTTCCCGTTAGCTTAGAGGAAACCTGTAAGCAACTGATAATCAAATTTGTAAGTTAGATTCAATAATTTATGACTTTAATCAAATGTGCTATAGAAATTAGCATTTACATTACAAAATGTATCCTATTCACTATTTAAACTAGTAAATGCGCTACAAAAAATGGCAAATGCACTATAGAAAACTTTAAATGCGCTACAGAAATGTTTAAATGCACTACAAAAAGCTTTAAATGCACTACAAAATGCTTTAAATGCATTCAAATATTTCTTGGAAGCATTAAAATAGATTTTAGAAGTGTTGTAGCATCTAAAAATTGCAGATCTAGCCTTGGTGCATTCGAGAAAGTCTTTGAGAGTTTGATGTTGTTATTATGAAGCTTCTAGAATGTTATAGAACTTGCAACCAATCAGATATGCACAAGAAACCAACAAAAAATGCATATCTACAATAAAATAGGAGATTAGAAAGAAAGATTAAAGAATAGAGAGGCTTCAAGTTCAAGCCCCACAATGGGTGTCAATTTGTACACGATATATTCACGTATTCAAGAGACTTTAATGCAGAGTGCAGATAAAATGACAACAAACTAAACTAAACCCAAGAAATCATTGTCAAAAAGGAAACTCTATGAACGTCCCATGTTTCCCTAACTACAACCACTAAGAATGCTCTCAGACCAGCATCTCAGTGACAGTTCTAGAACGGGAGTATGCTTAAAATACAAATCTACAAGAATGTATGCAATATCTATGACGAAATGTAGATTATATGCATGTAACAACTCTAGAATGTTATTAAATGAATATGAAAAAAGCTAAAAATGTGTTAAAATGATACTAAATAACATGAAACAAAAGCTAAAATGCTACCAAAATGACATGAACTTGCTATGATGACAATGCTAAAAGATGATAACTCAAAATATGCCTATAGCGCAGATGCCTAAAACTTGGGTCCTTTAGCTCTTGAATTTCCCTCCTATTTATAGGATTTCAGCAGGGATTGGAGTAAGAATCATGATTTTACCTTTGACTGGAGGGTGGAGGTGAAACTAAAAATATCTCTTAAGGGACCACGAGGAAGAGTCCAACAGACTTAGTTTGTGAGGATAAAAGAGGATTTTTCCAAAAAATTTAAATGTAAAAAGGAGGATTTTCACTTTTGTGAGGATAAATGGATTTATTGATTTTTAAAATGTTCCATTTATTTTCAACTTTTGTCTTTTCCTTTTTACTTTTTTTAATTTCATTTTATGATTTATGAATTGTTTTCCTCTTTTTAAAGTGATTTAAATCCTTTTGATTTGATACTTGATTGATTGATTAATGACTTGATGTAATGATTGGTTTGATAGTCTATTGTGTTCCTCTCTAATTTAATCCTTAATTCGCATCATTTGATCAAAATTGCATTGTTTAGGTCTTTGTCAATTTTTTAGTGTCTACACCTAGATACAAAACCATAGCTATAAGAAAATGATTTGAACCTATCCCAGGAATAATCTCAACTTCGAAGACCATTGACAAAGCACCCTATTTTCCCACTAAAAAGAACCCACCCAAGCATTCAATAATTTTGAAAATCCAAACCTCTTGTTCCTCCAAGTAAACAATCCATTTTTTATTTGACTTTCCATAACCCATTATCAATTACAAATATATGGTAATCATGTTGAACCCTATCCAACCTCCCCCTAACACTTCTCTTATCTGCCATCTTTAGTGTTGAATTAAAATATCCCCAGGGATAACTTTAAGAAACCTCTCCTGAGAAAATATGTAAAATGTTGGTGAATTCAACATTTAATGTGTAGGAAAAATTTCTAGTCAAGTGCAATTTTTTGTTCAAAGTAAGGGAGAAAATTATTTTCTATTGACAAAACTTTCCTTTTTGTATCAAAATTTAATAATAATTGTGGAAATTTAAAATAAAATAAACTGGGCACACAAATAAATATAAGCAAATTAATTGTTTCATATGGTGTAAAATATTAGTATAGTTGGGTGATCTATTAGTTGCTATAGAGAGATTATTTAATTTTTTGATGAATTTATAGAGTCATAGGTGAGCTATGACCCATTTCCAATTGTACACTATGCAATGTACTTATAGTTTTCCAATCCATTAAGATTCAATTAATAATGTGTCCTTTTTTGTTGCCAACTTGGTTGTTATCATTGTTATGATGAAAGGAATTGATCTGGACCATCGATGTAAGATATGTCAATGAACTTGACTCTATTTTGGGCCTAATATTAAATGTTATAACATAAATTCTAATTCTTCTTGAAATCAACATGTCTCCCAAATCCCAAAATATGAAATAATTGGCTAAATGGGGGTAGTTGGAGACACACGTCAGTAAAATGGTACGTGATGCTCGACCCTAAAGAAAATATTTATTTATTCTAAGGGTGAAATAACATTTTCCAATAAGAAAACATTAGGTAAAGGCTGGCAAATTTTTAAAAATAATTGTGTCCTAAATGTAAAAATTACATTGACAATTACAATAGGATTTGGGACCAATTATATGTAAACTAATGGGCGATTAACCCAGGCTTTGGACCCAAATTATTTAATATATTGGAAATGTGGTGGACCCCATATTTAGGTTTTATTCACCAAATTATGATTGCCCAAAGATACAAAATCGCCATTTGGAGAAGATTCGCCACTAAAAAAATCACTGCCCCAAAAAACTGCTACACCCAAAACCAAACTATTCAAAGCCATTGATTTTTTTATTCCATACCTCTCTATTCTCCTCTGCCTTGGTTGGACCATACACACTAAAAGAGACAAAACTATAACTAGCATCCAATTCCTTGTTTGGGACATTCTTTCTACTATAACTATTCTTAGTCATAAAGAATTTGCCTAAATTGCCTGACACCCCATCTTAGCTGACAAAACATCCATACTATCTTTGAAATATAGTAGACACCTAACATAAACGAGCTATAATTCTAACTGAAATCAAATAAATGATGCTTAGACCTTCATTCCTCTACTTGAGACTAATATATTCATATTAAATGTGTTATGCTAATATTATTATGGATTGGTGTTTCCATAAACAATTGGTCACACAATTTGATATTATTTGTTTAAAACCCTAAAGCCCATAAGTATAGTTGATTGGTTGATATCCTTTGATCATCATGTTTATTGGCCACTTATTTATTCATATAGTGGTATTTCATTTCTATTATTATTATTTATTTATAACAATGACATATTATTGTCATTTGATAAATAATAGATAATGTTTATTATTATTGATTATTCATTAATAATATTATTTAATTATTTACTGGTAACATTGAATGTTATCAACATTATTTCTTATTGAATCTCAGTTTTCAATAGGTCATCACACTCATATGAATGTGCAAACTCCTAGGTGTCTACATGACAATTAATATTCTAATGCATTAACCTAAGTAAACTTAAGTAAAGTGTAATTAGTAAATACTTAATTACACCAACAACATTTATAGCACATCTAAGTAAATATTGACCTTCCAATGATCTCTCTCTCTCTCTCTCTCTCTCTCTCTCTCTCTCTCCTTTGTTCTATACCAACTTTCAGTACTTACTTTCTCTATAGTATTCCCCAACATTTTTATAGTTCACCAAGTCTGCATGTCAATCTCAACAACATCTTCATTTTGGCCACAACCCCTTACTACACAATCTCACACTATTATGAGGTGATATCTCTCCTAGATACCTCTTTCAATTGTATCTAGTAATACGCTAATGGATTGTTTACACATTCCTCTTCCAATTCTACCAATCTCAATATTTTTTACATTATATCTTCCTTCATCTCTTCATGTTTCTCCCGCACAACTATTCATCTTCTCCAAGTTTTTCTCCCTCTTCCCTTGAAAAACTTTGTGTTTCTCTAACTACTTTTCATGGTTGTTATTTTCAAGAAAAGGAAAGAATTCAACCTCTTAAATTTACAAGCCATAAGGATGTTGATATAAAGGTGAAGAATTTGTCATTCGCGTACAATTGTGTATTAGGAAAAAGTAGAAAATGTGATTTTACACCTAAGAGAAAGCAGATTTCTACAATACATATATATATTCTTCAAATTGCTTCTAGATTCAATGGTCGAAGTGCTTTTGCATTAATTTTTTAGATCACACTTTGTAATCTATTATTGAGATGAATGATATAGAGCAAAAATACTTAATCATGAAGTGTGGTCCAAAATAATGATGCAAAAATACTTACACAACTGGATCTAAAAGCAATTTGAATTTTTTACAACTATCAATTTCGTTTTAACTTGAATTTTTTGAAAGCGTGATCAACAAATTCATTTTTTTCATAGCTATCAATTAATCCTTTGATTGCATTCTACTTGTACTTGCTAATTTAGGTTACATTGACTATAATCTACATTTTACAAATATTACTACATCTAACAAAATCCCTTTATTTGATTTGCTTTGATTAATGTCCAAACTCTGTCTCCTAAGTTCCATTTTCATGTAGGCAAGGAGGAAACAAAGCACCTACCAATTTTTTCTATTGCATATCAAGTAGAAAACATAAAAAGTATTACAATCAAAGCTAGATAAAAGATACTACTTGAAAATTTGTAATTGCATGAAAATTTTATAGATCATTTTTCTTCCATCTACAAAATACTTTAGCATGTATTTTATTTTTATATCTATATATTGCAAACATGTATGCCAAGGAAATATAACTACATCATTCATTGATATAGGTATTGGGTATGTGCACCAAGTTGTGGTGCCAAAAACATGACACATAAAGTTTTTTTTTTTAATTTTTCAAAGCGTGTATGCACTATAGCACGCACGCGCTTTGGAAATGTAAATTTTTTTATAAATGGGCTGCAAACCCATGGCCCATTTTATTCTATTTGGGTTTTGCATTTCTCCTCAACAGCATTCACGTGAATTGAATAATTGAAGAATTTTGTCACCCACCTCCTCAAAATGCCTCCTCATCACCAAAGATCAAGATCAGGATCATGTAGTATGTTTTTTGCTCTTGTTTGTGCATTGTTTTATAAGTTTTTTACATTATTTTATAAGTTTTTTCAATTTTGCTTTAAATTTGTTTATTTATTTAGATTGTAATTGGTTTATTATCAAAAAATGTGAATAATGAACTACCAAATCCCTAGCTAGACCAACAAAATCAAAAGAAAAACCCTCCACAAGATCCAAATAAAAACCCTCCACAAGATGAAAATCAAAACCCTCCACAACAAGAGCAAGAAATTCCACAACCTACACCTATTGGAAGGCCTCCTCTTGGCACCCAAGATAACATAATGAATGAAATAGAAAGAGAGAGAAATGAATTAGAAGCACTCATTGGTAGGTTGAAAGCTTGTGGACAAACCAATATAATGAGAGCACAATTAGCATCCTCCCTCGAGTTCATTATGACCCATGTAGATTCTGTTAGTGGTCAGTTAGATATTTGGCTTGTTAAGAGGGATGAACAAAGAAGATATTATGCAAACAAATTATCATATCAAGATGTAAAAAGAAAAAAAGAAATAGTAAAAGGTAGCATTTGTGCATTGTTTAAAAAGCCCAAAGAACAAGATACTATTAAACATGCAACTCAAAGGTTCCCCATCCATTGGTGCATACATGATAGTATTAGAAATAACTTTTGGGATAGATGGTGGATGGTCTTTAATGCCCCTCCCTGCAATAATAACAGGGTTTCGATGTATTTCCTAAAGAAAATGTATTATGAAATTGCCCATGGAAAGATCCTTAATTATTTTGATATATTAGAATCAAGGTGGGGGGTCATCATTTGAGAGGTTGGGGGCACGTCGTGACCCTAATGTAGTTAGGGCACCTATTGTCAAGCCACAGGGTGAGCATGTGATTATTCCTTCAGTTATGAAGGAACATGTAGAGACCAACACTCTAGGGACTATCAATGCTTTGACACAAACCCTCATTTATTGCACTAGTCCATTAGTTGAGGAGGAGTCTTTTGTGCATCGCAGTCACATGTACACATCATATGGATCCCTATGTACATTTGGCAGTCATGCTGGAGACAATATAGATTATGGGCTAGTCACTGATGAGTTCTTGAGCGACACATTTAGCATTGATAGACAAGTAAATTACAATTATAATAAACTAATTTGATCACATTTCATATGTATAGTGAATGACTAATTAATTAATATGTATTAACATTGTTCAAAATTCAGGGTAAGAGTGTTGTTGGCCCTAGTACAAATTCCCCAGCCCCATTTTTCATCTTGTTGACAAGTTGAGAGATATGTATCAATTTAATCATTTAAATTAATACATATATTTATTAAGTAATCATATGAAGGATTGACAAAAAAAAATTATTCATGAGCATCAGTTCTCTACTGGACCATCGACATTCATAAGGGACTTTGAGCCTAGGCATGATACGAGCTTCATAGAGGTACATTTGTTTCATGTTAATTTAATTCATTTGATTATATTTGTTTCATGTTACATGTAAATTATATTATATGACATGCAACTATTGACATTTGAGATTCCTCCTCATCTTCACCAATCCATCGATTGTTGAGTTGCTGTAATGATGGCTAGTTCATAACCATTGACCTAGGTATGAAAGAATTTTCTTGTTTTATTTGTTGTTTACAATAGTTAGTATCAAAATTTCTAATGTTATTTATAAGTTATTATATTGATTGAATTATTGTAGGGCCTTATTACACCTAATCGTCTGTGAGCCTTTGAGGTGGATGTACAGAGTGACTATTTGATGACGGTAAGAAAATAATTAATTTTATGTGTACATATATTTGATTTCAATGTATAATTATTATTGATTAATATTTACTTTATTTGCATAAGCTCGAGTTAGAGAAGAGCCTAAACAAGAGGATGAGTGAGTGTGTGAGGAAGACCCCATCATCCCCATTATCTCCCTCCACACAATGATTGAATGTCTCTAGGGATTTGTTTCCTTCCCCTTGTGGGAAGGAGAAGATATAGTTGATAGACACACATGTATAGGCATTAGTGGATATAAATGTTGGATTTTATGTCAATGGACATATTCAATATGCATTTGATGTATATATGTCATTTTATATTTGATGTATGACATATATTTGATGCATGACATTATTAGACTTATGACATTATTGGTTAATATATGATATGTTTGTTCATGTATGACATTATTGGTTATCATAATATATTATATGTTTGTTAATATATGACATTATTGGTCATCATAATATTAGAAGAAAAACCCTCCACAAGATCCAAATCAAAACCCTCCACAAGATGAAAATCAAAACCCTCCACAACAAGAGCAAGAAATTCCACAACCTACACCTATTGGAAGACCTTCTCTTGGCACCCAAGACAACATAATGAATGAAATAGAAAGAGAGAAAAATGAATTGGAAGCACTCATTGGTAGGTTTAAAGCTTGTGGACAAACCAATCGGATGAGAGCACAATTAGCATCCTCCCTCAAGTTCATTATGACCCATGTAGCTTCTATTAATGGTCAGTTGGATATTTGGCGTGTTAAGAGGGATGAACAAAGAAGATATTATGTAAACAAGTTATCATATCAGAATGTAAAAAAAAAGGAAATAGAAAAAGGTAGCATTTGTGCATTTTTTAAAAAGCCCGGAGAACAAGATATTGTTAAACATACAACTCAAAGGTTCCCCATCCATTGGTGCATACATGATGGTATTAGAAATAACTTTTGGGATAGATTTTGATGCCCCTCCCTACAATAATCATGAGGTTCCAATGTATTTCTTAAAAAAATTGTATTGTGAATTTTCCCATGGGGAGATCTTTAATTATTTTGATATATTAGAATCTCAGGGTAGAGGTGGGGGGTCCTCATTTGAGAGGCTGGGGGCACGTCTTGACCCTAATTTAGTTAGGGCACTTGGTGTCAATCCATAGGGTGAGCATGTGAGTATTCCTTTAGTTATGAAGGAACATGTAGAGACCAACACTCTAGGGACTATCAATGCTTTGATGCAAACCCTCATTTATTACACCAGTCCATTGGTTGAGGAGGATTCTTTTGTGCATCACAGTCACATGTGCACATCGTGTGGATCCCTATGTACATTTGGCAGTCATGCTAGAGATAGTATGGATGATGGACTAGTCACTAATGAGTTCCTGAGCGACACATTTAGCATTGACACACAAGTAAATTGCAATTATAATAAACTAATTTGATCACATTTCATATGTATAGTGAATGACTAATTAATTAATATATATTGACATTGTTCAAAATTCAGGGTAAGAGTGTTGTTGGCCCTAGTAAAGTTCCCTAACCCCATTTTTCATCTTGTTGATGAGTTGAGATGTATGTATCAATTTAATCATTTAAATTAATACATATATTTATTAAGTAATCATATGAAGGATTGACAAAAAATTATTATGCATGAGCATCAGTTCTCTACTGGACCATTGACATTCACAAGGGACTCCGAGCCTAGGCATGATATGAGCTTCGTAGAGGTACATTTATTTCATGTTAATTTAATTCATTTGATTATATTTGTTTCATGTTTCATGTTACATGTAAATTACATTATATGACATACAACTGTTGACGTCCGAGATTCCTCCTCATCTTCACCAATCCATCGATTGTTGAGTTGTTGCAGTGATGGCTAGTTCAGAGCCATTGACCTAGGTATGAAAGAATTTTTTTGTTTTAGTTGTTGTTTACAATAGTTAGTATCAAAATTTCTAATGTTATTTATAAGTTATTATATTGATTAAATTGTTGTAGGGCCTTATTACACCCAATCGTCTGCGAGCCTTTGAGGTGGATGTATAAAGTGACTATTTGATGACGGTAAAAAAATAATTAATTTTGTGTGTACATATATTTGATTTCAATGTATAATTATTATTGTTTCATATTTACTTTATTTGTATCAGCTCGAGTTAGAGAAGAGCCTAAACAAGAGAACGAGTGAGTGTGTGAGGAACACCCCATCATCCCCATTATCTCCCTCCACACAATAACCAAAGACCTCTAGGGATTTGTTTCCTTCCCCTCGTGGGAAGGAGAAGATGTAGTTGATAGATGCACCTGTATAGGCATTAATGGACATTTTCAATAAGCATTTGATGTATATATGTCATTTTATATTTGATGTATGACATATATTTGATGCATGACATTATTAGACTTATGACGTTATTGGTTATTATAATATATTATATGTTTGTTAATATATGACATTATTAGTTATCATAATATATTATATGTTTGCTCATGTATGAAATTATTGGTTATCATAATATATTATATGTTCGTTCATGTATGACATTATTGGCCATCATAATATATTATATGTTCATTCATGTATGACATTATTGGCCATCATAATATATTATATGTTTGTTCATGTATGACATTATTGTTTATCATAATATATATCTTTTTTTTCTTGTTTACATTTTAATTACATTTCATTTATTTCATTTTAATGTAAATTGCATCCAAAATCATGTAGAGTGCTCACACCAAAAGCTATTGGATTCCCAGCAAGAACACTTTTAAGGCAAACTACCTTTCCCACCTTCCTAAGTGTTTCAAAGACTCTTTCCAATTTGGTTACAACATTGAACAAACTTCTACCCAACTTCATAAAACTACTTGATCACTTTCTCTGTTCAAGACTAGGGAAGCAATAAGGAAAAAATGAGCAAATTTGAGAAATAGATCATAATCAACTTCTTGCTTCAAACTAACATCTTAGATACTTTAAGGAACACCTAATAACTATCTCACAAAATTTAGTCTATCATCTATTCCATCCTTCCAAGAGATTCTTCAACATCCTATGAGTGAATACAATCTACCAACATCCTATGACTATATTTTCTTTGCAACAACATGTAATTTGTTGATTTTTGGACAACTCTTCACAAAGGGAAGTGATTATGTTTCAAACCCATCAAATGGCTATTAAGACAGCCAACAAGATCCTTAACATCTTCCACTAACTCCATTCAGTGATAACATGCAGCTAAAGTGGTGTTTCATTCTGACAAAGTACGAGTTTGTTGTTCCAAAAAGGAAGTAATGATATTTGACAATAACTCAATGATCATATATACAAGTTTAACATCAGCAATGATTCCTTGCCATATACAAAAAACTTAATAATCACCAACATCTTATGCCTCCTCTAAATTCATAGAGGGTTCATTTGACATTCATTCCAACCGATTACCAGTTGGTTTGATTGGTTACAAGGTTAATTTCAAGGTTTTCCAAAAAATTGCTAAAATTGTCAAAAAGTTGTTAGCAACTTTTATTGCAAAATGCAGTTTTTGCACTAACTCTTCCTAAAACTTAACCAAGTGGTTTTTGGTAACACATAGGACCTATATAAGGTTTAATGACTCTCAAAATACTTATTGAGTCAACTTATTAATAAATAAAAGAAAAAGAAAAAAATAGTTAGGACTAAGGCAACTTGGGTTTATAGGTGACCTCAAGTTCCTTGAACTTACGAACAAGGATTACCTTATTACCATAAAAAAAATAACATGTTCAAAATGAGGTGTATGGTCACCCCTTTACCTTCTATCATGAGTCTCCATCATTGGATGAGATGAAATATCCAGTTGCCACAACCAAAAGATCACTACCCTACGACATTTAGTGACTCTTAGGGACAATTTGGTTTGGCATGCTCGAGAATGTTTGAGTGCTCAACAAGATGAGAGGAACTTGGGGCTATTATTTAACTAGCTACCCAGAGCTAACAAAATAGACAGTTCAATCCCACAGCTAAAGGTGATAGAGATTTGGCACTTGGCAACTTTGTACTGGCCAACACTACAAGTTTCAGCATTACCCGAGATGGTGTTGCAAAATTAAAATGGAATAAGATCTCCAAAAAGTGAGAGAGGTTATTATAGGTCTCTACAACATAGTCCTATAAGACCTAGAATCACATCCATACCTCACATGAGCTCTGAGATATGTCCTGTCAAAGATCGTTGCCTTATGACATTTAGTAACTCTTAGGGACGATTTGGTTCGGCGTGCTCGAGAATGTTTAAGTGCTCAACAGGATAGGAGGAGCTTGTGGCTAGTGTTTACCTAGCCACTTAGAGCTAACAGAATAGATAGTTCGATCCCACAATGGACAATGAGGGAGATTCAACAGTTGGCAACTTTGTACTAGCCAACACTATAAGTTTCAACATCAACTGAGATGGCGTTGCAAAATTAAAATGGAATAAGATCTCCAAAAAGTGAGAGAGGTTATTGTAAGTCTCTACAACATGGTCCTATAGTACCTAGAATCACATTCATATCTCACACGAGCTACAAGATATGCACCATCAAAGATCGCTACCCTATGGCATTTAGTGACTCTTGAGGACGATTCGATTAGATGTGTCCAAGAATGTTTACGCGCTCAACAGGACTAGAGCATATTGGGGCTAGTGTTTACCTGGCCACCTAGAGCTAACAGAATAGATAGTTTAATCCCATGACAAAAGGTGAGAGAGATTTGGCAATTGGCAACTTTGTACTAGCCAACACTACAAGTTTTAGCATCACCCGAGATGGCGTCACAAAATCAAAATGAAATAAGATCTCCAAAAATTAAGAGAGGTTATTGTAGGTCTCCACAACATGGTACTATAGCACCTAGAATCACATCCATACCATGCACAAGCTCTGAGATATGCCCCGTCAAAAATTGCTGCCCTATGGCATAGTAACTCTTAGGGAAATTTTAGTTCAGTGTGCCCGATAATGTTTGAGCAATCAAAAAGATGGGATGAGAATGGGGTTAGGGTTTACCTAGCTAACTAGAGCTATTAGAATATACAAATTGATCCCACGATGAACAATGAAGGAGATTTGGCAGTTAGCAACTTCATACTAGCCAACACTACAAATTTCAGCATCACCCGAGATGGGATCGCAAAATCAAAATGGAATAAGCTCTCGAAAAAGTGAGATAGGTTATTATATGTCTCTAAAACATGGTCCTATAGCACCTAGAATTGTATGCATACCTCACATGAGCTCTGAGATATGCCCCGTCAAAGATCGTTGTCGTATGGCACTTAGTGACTCTTAAGGATGATTCATTCGGCATGCCAGAGAATGTTCAAGAACTTAATGGGATAGGAGGAGCTTGGGGCTAGGGTTTACCTAGCCATCCAAAGCTAACAAAATAGATAGTTTGATCCCATGACAAATGGTGAGGGAGATTCGGCAGTTGACAACTTTGTACTGGCCAACACTATAAGTTTCAACATCACCTGAGATGGGGTCACAAAATCAAAATGAAATAAGATCTCCAAAAAATGAGAAAGGTTATTGTGGGTCTCCACAACATGGTCTTATAGCACCCAAAATCGAATCCATACCTCACATGAGCTTTGAGATATGCCCCATCAAAGATTGCTATCCTATGGCATTTAGTGACTCTTAGGGACGTTTTGATTCGGCATGCCCAAGAACCTTCAAGCACTCAATGATACAAGACAAGCTTGGGGCTAGGGTTTACCCAGCCACTCAAAGCTAATGGAATAGATAGTTCAATCCCACAATAAACAGTGAGGGATATTTGGCAGTTGGCAACTTTGTACTGGCCAACACTACAAGTTTCAGCATCACCCGAGATGGGGTCACAAAATCAAAATAGAATGAGATCTCCAAAAAGTGAGAAAAGTTATTGTAGGTCTCTACAACATGGTCCTATAGCACCTAGAATCACATCCATACCTCACACGAGCTTCAAGATATGCCCCATCAAAGATCGCTGGCCTATGGCAATTAATGACTCTTAGGGATGATTTGGTTCAGCGTTCCAAAGAATGTTCAAGCACTCAATGGGATAGGACGAGCTCGGGGCAAGGGTTTACTTGGCCACTCAAAGCTAATGGAATAGATAGTTCAATCCCATGATGAACGATGAAGGAGATTTGGTAGTTGGCAACTTTGTACTAGCCAAAACTACAAGTTTCAGCATCACCTGAGATGGGGTCGTAAAATCAAAATGGAATAAAATTTTCAAAAAGTGAGAGAGGTTATTGTAGGTCTCTACAACATAGTTCTGCAGCACCTAGAATCACATCCATACCTCGCACGAGCTCCAAGATATGCCTCATCAAAGATTTCTGCCCTATGGCATTTAGTGACTCTTAGGGACGTTTTGGTTTGGCATGTCTAAGAATGTTCAAGCACTCAATGGGATAGGACAAGCTTGGGGCTAGGGTTTACCCAGCCACTTGCAGCTAACAAAATAGATAGTTTGATCCCATGATGAATGTTGAGGGAGATTTGGCAGTTGGCAACTTTGTATTGGCCAACACTACAAGTTTCAACATCACTCGAGATGGGGTTGCAAAATCAAAATGGAGTAAGATCTCCAAAAAGTGAGAGAGGTTATTGTAGGCCTCTGAAATATGGTCATATAGCACCTAGAATTGTATCCATACCTCACACAAGCTCCAAGATATGCCCTATGGCACTTAGTCATTCTTAGGGATGATTTGGTTTGGCATGCCGGAGAACATTTGGGCACTCAATAAGATGGGACAATCTTGGGGCTAGGGTTTACCCAACCACCTGGAGCTAACAGAATAAACAGTTTGATCCCACGATGAATAGTGTGGGAGATTCAGTAGTTGGCAACTTTGTCCTAGCCAACACTACAAGTTTCAGCATCACCCAAGATGGGGTCGCAAAATCAAAATAGAATACGATCGCCAAAAAGTGAGAGAGTTCATTTTAAGTCTCCACAACACAGTCCTATAGCACCTAGAATCATATCTATTGAGCTGTCATTTTACACGATGCTAAACGACAGGAATTGTTGCGAACTTCTCTCTTAAAAAGTTGATTTTGTGAATTGACTCCAAGGTTTCGGGTGATCTTGTGACCTACTAGAATCCACTCAGTTGAAGATAAATGTAAATGTTCATGAGGAGGTCTTTTTTGGTTCATTTTGGTCTCGAATGGAATGAAGAATCTACACATTGTTTCAAAAATAATGCTAAAAAAGAATTATGTTTTTGTATTTCTATGTTTTTTTATGAATGCAATCTAATAGTGCAGCTAGTATGAAATCCTATTCTAAAAAGGGGCTTGATAAAGCAAATAACAAGAAACTTTTGAAGTAAATAACATGAAATTCAAAGCAAATGACTTGAAATTGAAATCCTAATGGACATAAGCTACAGAAAACAACACGCCTATGAGTTAAGCTTTTGAAGAGATCGGTAGGTAAGCAATGAAAGTAGGAGGAGTGCTTTCTCAATTCCACTGATGCAATTGTCGGTGAGAAACTTTAATAATCATATGATATTTCACTCTTCATCAAATTGAAAGGCTACAAAAGGTATGCTCGTGCAAGATAGAGAGTTATGCAGGCACAATTCGATGATTTCTTCTCAAGCTCGTTATGTCAACAAAATTCGTTAAACTGTAGCAAACACCAAAACTAAAAGATCACACGACTAGAAACAAAGCAATAAACCTTTGGCTTGATCACAATTCCATGAACATAAATTCACAAAAATATGACACATTTAGGCAAGAATCACTACACCCCAAATACGAACACCAAAAGCATAATTTTATTACATAATAACAGCGACCGCATTTACATATTACAATGGAGTATTTATAAGAAACCGTCTCCTCAATTTGTGTTGAGAGTGAGAGATATCTTCATGCAATAATATGCTTTTAATTTAATAAAACAAACTAATTATACACAAACTAACAATCTAACTGGTGCTTAGTAGGACTCCATCCATTTTATATTTATTAATTGGATGCATGAGCCTTTACATGTCAAAAACAAAGAATTTATGAGGGGAGAAAGAATAAGAAAGCTTTTAGTCGAAGTGGAAGTGTCTGGAAGTGCCAAAAATAGAAGCTAATCCTTCACAGGGCATTTGTTGGAGTTAAATTATCGTCAGAATGCATTTTCAATGCATGGAAAGCTCTATTTTTTAAACTGGCAGTTAACTGTCAACGCACCTCTGGAAAAGTGTACTTGCACACCTGCTAAAATGTGCACCTCCTAAAAATGCGCACCTCAAAAATGCACACTTGCTGAAAATGCACACCTCCAAAATGCGCACCTACTGAAAGTGCTCACCTACTGAAATTGTGCATCTCCTGAAAATGCGCACCTAATGAAAATGTGTACCTCCAAAATGTGCACCTCGAAAGTGTGCACCTTCTGAAAGTGTGCACCTATGCACCTCAAAGGTCCAAAAATGCAAAATTTTACTTAGTTGCAAAAATGAAATTCTAACTTTTGGGTTTTGTTCCCCTTCATACCAGAGCTATGTCTGGATGTTTGCCCTTGAATTTCTCAATAATCTCAGTGACCTTCGTTGCATCCGGTAAATCCAAGGCATTATATTTATCTTTGACCTTTTTCCTATAATTGGCCACTTCTATACAAATTTCAGCAAAATCCTCGAGCTTGGTATCTAGTTCTAGCAAAGCTTTTTTTTGTCCAAAAATTCCAAGGCACCCATGTTGAATCTTGTCATTAATAATTGCATAAGATGAGGAACTTGTTATGGTTTATGTGTCCAACCTTTGTATCTTTGATATTTTCTTCTCTCTAGCTACCCTATCCTTTCCAGTGATAGACTGGGTGATCCAAATTATCTAGATTGATCAAATGTTTGAAATTTTTTCACAAGATTTTCTAGGCATTTTTAAATGGCTTTTTCAAAGGTCTTCTATTCAAAATTTCAAGTTGAAACTTTCGTTGGTCCCTAAAACTGGGTAGCTAGAGCCTTACTATTTTAGGGAGTAAAATTAGGTTTTTTAGTTCTTTCCAATGGTGTAAATGGTTCTGATCTAGGTCAAAAGTTATGACCCTAACAAGTTGAGGATGTCCTTTTTACCTACAAAACAAGCAAACATTAGTTCGGAGAGTTGAAAATGCTTAATTAATAAGCCCTAACATGACAAAAAAATACTAAGAATGTAAAAGCATCGCAAAACTCGCAAAAACATCATTTTAGCCTTTGATAAGCAAAAAAGAGAGCACCAGGCGCACCTCAAAGGTGCACTAGGTGGGCCTTTGTCCTCGTTAATGGTTTAATATATGAGAATGCACACCAGCACACCTCATGGGGTACGTTGGGTGCGTACCTCACGTATCCTTTCTAATGCATAAGGAGTATAAAGGTGCACAATTGTACACCTTCTTTTTGTGTGCTTTCCTTTGAATTTTGGTGCACCAACGCATCTAGGGAGGTGCGCTATTTTTTTTCTTTCCAAAAATGACTTATCCTCTCCGATGATGATTTCTAGAATCTGGGTTTTCAAACCAGGACTTGGATCTGACCAAAGACACTAGGCAAAACCCAAGAAAAGACTCAGACCCTAGACTAGGGATTCGAAAAGCTAAAAGAAAAGGTATGGGGTCCCCATTTCTAGGAAAAATGGGGTGTGCATTATGAAACCACAACAACATCCATACCTCGCACGAGCTTTGAGATATGCCCCATCAAAGATCACTGCCCTATAGCATTTAATGACTCTTAGGGACATTTCGGTTCGATGTGCCCGAGAATGTTCAAGTGCTCAACAGGATAGGATGAGCTTGGGGCTAGGGTTTACCTAGCCACCTAGAGCTAACAAAAAATAAATAGTTTGATCCCATGATGAATGGTGAGAGAGATATGAGCAAGATACGTATGCCTAAGCCACTTTGTGCAAGATATGAGCAAAAGTTGCTAATTAGGAAAAATTGGGTCCTTTTGATTTTTTAGTCAAGATAGCCTAAGATTAGGTGTTTTTAGTTGTTTTTTAATAGTTTGGAACCTTTTCCAAGTACTAGAAGTGAAATCTAGTGAACTTTGCAAAAGTTGCACTTTTTGTGCAAATTTGTAAAAGTGTAAAAGTTGCTTAAAAATGCAAATCTGACTGGAAACCTTCTAACCTTCAAAAATATGTTTCCTATGCTCATATACTCGAGAATGGATAGTTACAACTTCCCAAAATTCTATTTGCAACTTTTTTGCAAAAATTGCAAAAGTTGCTTAAGCAACTTTTTGAGCAACATTGCAACTTTTGAGCAATTTTTGCTCTTTACATATTTAGGTCAAATGGGTCCATCTAGGATTATTCTAGGACCCTGGTTAAGATTCCTAGTACCTATTAGGTAACCAAATACCTTAGTTTCCTATGAATATTGGAAGGAAATGAATAAGCAATTGGCTACCAGCTACAGATATTTCAAAGACATTGAAAACAATATATATCATTCTTTCAAGAAAAATGAGGTACCGATTTTGAAAATAAGATTGAAATGATTCCACATCAGTGGCATGGCCAAGAACTACCTTTTTAATACAGTGACCAATAGTTAGCCTCACTCCCCATGCCTTCTCATTCCTACGAAGGAAAGCTTAACATACAGAGGAATATGTACAGAGGAATTGCAGCTACATATATTAAATATACAAAGGAAGATATAGAAAACTTGCTTAATAGAGAGATTAATCTAAGAGAAAAGGACATTTCAGAAGAAAATAGTTATCTTAGTGCCATCCAGGGTATGCCAATTACTTAGGATGAAGAGACAAAACCTACAACTATTAGAAAAGAGTGCACATGTACATAGACAAAAAAAAATTAGATAGAGAAGTAACAAGTGCTATAGAATTGTCCACAAATCAATGTGAAGTGAAGCCTCAAATTGGCTCATTAGTAGGCAAAGAATCTAGTCACGCACTTCATTCCAGCACCACTGATGTTTCAATTAGAAATGTCTATTCATCAATGGCCTTGCATTTACAGGATTTGGGAAGCTAGGATACTCAAGCTAGGCATGATCCCTCAAAGTTCTCATTGAAATATGTTAATGATCTTAACAAAACAACAATAAGCTCATTGCCACCTTTAAATGGAGATTTGAGTTTAAATGGAGATTGTCAATTCCCAAACATGTCCCAATCAAGTAGATGATTGGTGTAGGAGCACCCATTCTAGACTTGTCAAAGAAGGCACCTAAGGATCCTAGATAATTCATTTAGGATAGGTTGTGATGCAGCATTGCACGGTGGAAGCTTTTAAAAGGCAAGCCACTAGGCAATTACACAAGGTTAGAATACTTCAAATTTCTCAAAAAGAGGGTTTAGTGTTGGTACACTTATCATAAGCATCAATAATGAACTTATCACAAGTTATCACAACCCAAACAAGGTAGGGAACCTAATCACTAGGTTTACCTAAGTTCAAAAGCACCAAAATATAAGGATTCTCCAAAAGCCTCATAAGGGAACATACCCCCAAACATGAATGAAAAGAGAAAAATGACTATGGAATGGAATACAAACACACCTTAGACCTATTAAGGTCTGTATACAGTAGATAAAGTGATTGTCTTGTGTCCAAATAGCACTGATATACAATTACAGCAGTTTGCCATTGAAAAAGCTATTAGCCCTTCAAACTGTAAATTGAAAATAATATGGAAAAACCCCACATGAAGACACAGGTTAAAGTGAGATTCAAACACCCTTTTAGGACATATAAATCATATGTAAACCTCACAAACTGGAAGAGACTAGATGCCACTGTTGTAACAACATTTGGAAAGTGTTGATAGGCCTAATCAAGCTACATTTACACTACAAGTAGCCTTTCACATGTGCCAATCTACAAAAAAATTATTGGAACATCTAGGGGCATTTGAAACAAGTCCAAATCCAAAGTTATAGACCTTGGATCACTCTGGAGCAAAAGTTATAGCGACTATGTTGAAATGTTGAATGGTGAATGTATGGAGCCATACACCTAGGGTATGGTGGCAAAATTCATTCCTTGCTTGACCATTTATAAAACCTACAAAATCATGAAGTACATTTATAGGGCTTGAATTCCACCAAGGGGCATCAAATTCTCATGGTGGAAAGTGCCAAAACAATAAGGCCTTAGGTAAAACCCTTGGTTTAATGTTGATTTCTAGGCACCTTCAGCAAAACTTGAATAACTTGCAAACTACAAAGGATCAAAACATGAAACCAAGTGAAAATGAAAGATAACTCACCCCTCTAACTCCTAGGGTCACTGGCACATGTCCCAACATCCATTCCAGTCCATACAACGCTTTGAAACACATAATTTAGCAAGAAAAATAGGTAATTTTAATGATTTCTTGCCAAAATAAGTACATCATACCTATCACCCGCTTGTAAGGCTAATATAGGTTTTCCCCAAAGGTTACAAGGTTGGTTTGAACCATCTAGCCATTTGGGGAATAGTTTTTGAAAGTCTAACAACTTTTTAAGAAGTGGCTCAAAATTTGTCAAGTAACTTTTTGAGCAACTATGAAAAGAAAGACAATCAAACCAAACTTCCTAAAACAAAATTTTTTTAAACAACCCAATCTACCATGGAAACTAGTAAAGTCTACAAAATCAATGTCAAAAACACCTTAAAACTCAGAAACTCAGTAATTTTGCTTCCAAATATCATGCTATAGCGTGTTGATCGTACACAATGATATTAACTTCTCTCATTTTAGGGTTTGGAAAGTCTTTATATCTCCTCCTAGGTCTTTCCCCTTCATCCTTATGGTTTGCACTCCTTTAAGTTTTAAAAGGCAAATCCAAAATTTCTTGCAAAATCAGCATTTTGCAAAAATTGCAAAATTGCAATATAGCAACTTTTGGAAATTTTATTGCTTGCTCTTCTTAACACTTCTAACTTTTTATTTAGGCTATCCCTTAGCAATTCAATGCTAGGGACCCTTCCCTAAGCCAATGACTCATCCCTTAGATTATTCATTTCCCTATGGAAATGTATGCCTTGATTTTTAGGCCAAAATATTGACTCTTCTAAGGACATTAAATGGCATCCAATACCCTAACTACCACACCTCGGTCCAATGACCCTTATTCTACTTACAAGGTTCACTTGGAGCATAACACAACAAAAATGAAAAGGTGGGGGCCCTATGATTCAAGGTGGCCCTGCACTACTCTCTCTCTCTCTCTATTCAATCTAATGAACCAATTGGATCTACTCTACATTTTAATGTCTCAAGTATTGCCTCGTGGTCTGACTCACAAACTTTCCAAAGAGTCTTATTATGTGGTTTTCCATCATATTGTATCAAGTGGACATTTGATACAAAAACAAGATTCGAATAATGAAGAATCTTCCTCTTTGTTTTCCAATCCTCGAATAACCATAAGTTAGGGTTCTTTATAGAATATCATCTAAGCCATGTGTCGATTACAACCACCGCATCGATATGGTACTCTAAACCTTCACCATCTATAATCGAGTGATCCAATTTTTTTTTGGCTCGGACACAATGACACAAATAATAATCTATCCCTTCTTCATTGTCTTTGGGTGCAATAACAACAAAAACATGGCTTGTAGTGATAAATGTACAAAATGCAGTCATTAATTGAGAAAATACTTAGATAAAAGTTATAAAGTTAGATATTAAAATTATATATATATATATATATATATATATATATATATATATATATATATATATATATATATATATATATATATATATATATATATATATATATATATATATATATATATATATATATATATAATCAAGTTGCACTAGATCAGACAAGCAGTTAAAGTCAAAGGACAAATCCATTTGTACCATTTCTAGTGCTTGTGGGGGACAATAGGTGTCAATTGGGTCCAAAACCTGTATATCCCATTTGTCCACCCATTCAGTCAACTCACACTCATCCCAATTTTTCTTTGCACATGATGGACAATAGCATGCCATTTTTTGTGTGTGGATACTCCATGAACCTACATCAGAGCTTCTAAAAGAGTGCAACTCACTTGATCCTATTAGTGTGGAACAATCCTCATATGGTGCAATGTTAGTATTATCTATCAACCCAAAAAAATTATGAACTGTTGACTCACCTTCCTTACCTAGACCATTATAGTGTTACACCACTGGAAGATGGATTTTGCACTGTCAATATTGCTCCATTTTTGTACTTTAGTTCTTCTCGAGCTAAAGCTCTTTTGATGCATGCGCCTACACCATCGTGCTCTCCCTTTCCATGATCGGCCTCTGTGAAATTCCACACATATTGAATTGTAGACAACCTGTGCATCCTACTCAACCAATAGAACATCCATGCATTCTTGAATTGAGATGCACAATTGTCTGACTAAATAATGTGTTGACAATATGGTATGCCCCTGTTAGCCAAATCTCCATAGAATAGTTGAAAACAACCATGTACAAACTCCATAGAATGTGATCGATCATCGCTGATGTAAAAATGGTACTCCCTCAAAATCTTCCTATCATCCTCTATACTTGTAGATGAATGCATGAATGTTATGTGAACAAATATGGAAACCTGTTGAGAAGTATAATACTTTTCTTGCACCTCATTTTGTGATTGTAGTGTGTAGTTCTCTACAAAGTCTATAACCAAAACAATGGTATCTAGTGAAAATGTATCTTTGCACAATTTGAATTGCAAATCTAGCCATCAAGCTCTATGTGTATGCCTTGCATACTTGTAAATAATCTTTTCACAAAAAATCTTCATGAACTCATACACTAGAATCTTTTCAATGACTAAATCACATCTTTTATCCTATTTCCCATCTTTTAGAGCATATTTTATTGTCTTATATTTTTTCGTAATCTACTATTTCATTTTCAATTGCATGTGTACTATCCATATCTTCACAAGTTGATAAAAGTTGTAAAGAACCACAAAATAAGCATGTACCATCCAAGCATGATGTCTTGTAAAATTGTTGATCGTCCCCTATTTCACATAAAATGTTGGATATGAATTTCTTTGAAGATCTAGGTGGCTCATTCATGTCACAATTCTGCAAAACAAACTTAGAATGCAAAAATACACATATAAGCCTAAAAACATCAAAATGGTTAAAAAAATCAATATGTATCCTACAACAACAAGTTGTGCATGTGTGATTTATCTTCACATAAAAAGGTTTACCCATCTCAAAAAATATTTGACTTATTCTAATTTAAGGATACATACCAATAAATTTTGTAAAAAATTGTGTCTGAGTTGAGTCCAAAAAATGTTTTGCATGTGGGTCATGATTTTGGCTACCAGTCCTCCTTCTTACAACATCTCTTTGATTTGGGGAAACACATGTGTTATTTTTCCAAAACTTTGATCAATGATTTCAAAGCTTCACTAATTTCTTTATCCTTTCGTGGTAGTCTACCGCTAAATGTTCATAACTCATTTTTGGTTGGATCTTCCAATCTCTCATGCCTTAGCATGGCTCTCCTTAGAGTACCTCTATTGATTTTCAATGTTTTGCTTGTCTTTCTCATGAGTTGAGCTTTCTTCATTTGGGTACTTACTATTGTCGATGTAAGTACTCATCTTGTGATATTACTATCTTTGGTGTGTGTTTTAGAACCCACTTTGTCATAAGCACTCATTAGATTCTTTATAATATTTTTTTTATTTGAATCATCCATCGTTCTTAGCCCAAGAATATTTATGATAGGCCTAAATTTCAAATTCCTCATCATTTCAACAAATAATTGGCATTGACCTATAATATTTAATTCTTCAAAGAATAATCTCCACACATGATTAACTTTTCTTTGACAATTACACTTGCTAATCTTGGCAGGCATTGATTTCAAGATGTTAGTATCAATATCAATCAAATATTTTGATCTTCTAAAAAAAATTTTAGAAGGTGTTATAATCTCTTCCATTCCCTCAACATTTTGAACATCAACATAAGGTTGAGTTCTTTGCGTATGTTGAACTGAAGATGATGTGCCTTGGCAATAAGATGCAAAAGATGGAATATCACCTACTTAATATGTTGATGTCATGCCTTCAACATGACACGATGGAGTGTGTACATTTTTGGATCTACAAATTAGCGTCTCTTCAACATGAGATGATGATATGACTCCAACATTGGAAGATGGTGTAGCTTCACAATTCAATTGTCTTCTTGAGCGTAACAGTCTCATTCGTTCTCTTTGTCTTTCCAATTCTTCCTCTTTGTTTCTTTGTATCGGTGGTTCTTGTTCCTCTTTGAAATTCAATTCTTCATTATTGCTTTACAATTTTCTTGTTCATGTAGTAGTTTCATTTTACCTCTTTTAATTGCCAAATCTTTCTGTATTTTATCCGTTGTTTGAGTTTTTGGTTTCTTCCTTGGCACGATGATGATTTCTATATGTCAAATTATTCAAACATCTGAATTACTTACAATTTTTAAATTACAAATCATTAAAATACATATACAAATTACAATTATTTCAATCAATACACAATATATTAAACAACTTGTCAAATTTCTAACCATTTCCAAATAACAATTCATTCAAACATACAAATTTCAATGAATTCACTATATATTAAACAACATATCAAATTACAATCAAATTTGTCTCTATATAATAACAAAGAATATTTAAAAAGGACTACACTAACCTTTTCTATAGAAGAATATTCAAAAATCCTTCAAATAGTGTATCCAATGATTGAATTTGGTGTATGCTAGCTTCAAATAGAATGAAAGAATGTTCAAAAAGCACTCAAATAGTGTTTGCTAACTTCCAACAGCATGAACCCTGTGTTTTTTGTTGGAACAATAGAATACACAATAGACAAAAGGTAGAATATGGATCAGTAGGGACTCAAACTTTCGTTATGATCATTTTTGGTGTTTTCATATAGTGCATATGCACTATAAAGTGCATACACATAATGTGAAAAATAATCTCTCACTATCCCACCATTCCCCATCCCCTACTCTCTCTCTCTCACTCTCTCTCCTCTCCC